>JACGDI010005704.1:409483-433045 GCA_014898725.1 Jacaranda copaia
GGACCGGCAGAAGGGCTCTTTTCAAGTGTATTTTTGATTGAACTAAGGTTGATGTCTGTGGAACAGAAAAATATGTGAAAGTTTTTCTTGGACAGATTCTTGGCTAGCTCAAGATAGGGGAATATATGTCCATGTGCTAACCATGGAAACATTAGAATGCTATAGTTAGTATTGTTTGCCTCCATTGTTGGAACACTTTTGCCTCTTTCACTTTCTGGTGAAGATATTTAAGGAAACTGATGTGGTTTCTTGTGGCTTCTATTTATAGGGAGTTTCTGAAGTCAAGGATGATAAATTGGAATATACAGGTCGGCTAGCTTTGTTTTACTCTTGACGAGCTCCTCGGTGGCATCACTAGACGGTCTTTCTTATAATTTTTTATAGTCTATTTATAAAAATCATCCTCACAGTTTGACCTAGTAACAAAAAAGTATGCATCTAGAAGGTTAACTTCTCATTCATTAGTTTAGTAGGGTGAATACAACATGTGTGAAACATTAGGGGGCAAAGTGTATTTAGCCATAATTAAAAGTGGGTAAAAGAAAATTGAATTTCAAAATGCTATGTCTTGTCACCTAACACCATCAGTAAAATTTAGTTCAAAAAATAATAAAACAAACCTCTTTATTATACTTCCCTTTCATAAATCTTTATATCTTCCTCTTTTTGGTCTTTTTAATGTCCTCTTTTAGGCCAGGCGTGGTACACAACCACATTTCTCTTACTTACCAAAAGCAAGAACCTCACTTGCACATCACAAATATGAAGAAAGCAACTCAATTGCCATCTAATTTTAAACAGTAAGATCATATGTATACGATAATATCGGTGTTTTAATTTATAGCATTATTATATTCTTATCTAATAATTCACAACCAATTCAAATACAAGTTCAAGTGGATAACATGAAAATTTCAAGCAAAACAAAATAGAAGTACATCTAACACAATCAGCAAAATTTATTTCAATAGACAATAAAGAAAACCTCCTTATTATACTTCACTTTCACACGAAAAAGCTTTATATCTTCCTCTTTTTGGTCTTTTTAATGCCTTCTTTTAGGCCAAGCATGGTACAAATCCACATTTCTCTTACTTACCAGAAGCAAGAACCTCACCTACACATCACAAATATGAAGAATGTGTCTCAATTGCCATCTAATTTTAAACCGTAAGATCATATGTATATGATAATATCAATATTTTGATTTATAGCATTATTATTTTCTTATTTAATGATTCACAACAAATTCAAGTACAAGTTTAAGTGGATAACATGAAATTTACAAGCAAAATAGAATAGAAATACACTCAAGTGGATGACATGAAATTTCCTAACAAAATAGAATAGAACCACACATTCATCAAATGATCAAAGACAGCCATAGTTAGGCTATATATTGCTAAGTGAAAACTTATGATTGAATCTTATTGCCTGAGCCGAAGCTACATTTTTAACTTCTCTCCCCTTGCACCTTATTCTTCAAACATAACTCCCACAGCTGCTCGGCTACTTCATCCAAAACTTGCTCTTTCCCCATCTTCATCCTCTCACTCAACTCCCGAGCTCTACGCCTCAGGCCTTCTCCACTCTCCTCCGACACCACCTTCTCTATTGCCTTCGCCATCTCCTCTCCCTCAAACACCCCATTTTTATTTCTAAAAACCTCCACACAGCTACCGGCCTCAGATAACATCTTAGCATTTATAGGCTGATCAAGTTTCATCGGCATGGCTATTACTGGAACACCAAAATACATACTCTCCACTACAGAACTCCACCCACAATGGCTCACAAAGCCTCCTGTACTTGGATGTGCTAAAATGTTAGCCTGCGGCACCCATCCAGTAGCAACTACCCCTCTGTCTCCTGTCCTGTCTAGGAACCCCTTTGGCAGCATCTCTTCTAAGGTGACCATCGCCCCAACAGGAAACCGGATGATCCATATGAAGTTAACATCACAAAACTCTAGCCCTTTTGCTATTTCTTCAATCTCATTCTTGGACAAGAAATACTCACTTCCAAAGGAAATGAACACAGTGGAATGCTGGTTTTTGTTTCTTAACCATTGGATGATGTAATGATCTGAATTCTCCCCATTACTTGTTTCATCATCAGAGACGAGTGGACCTACAGGTACTAACTTCTTATGGCACAAAGAAGAAAGATAATCTACGTACTTCCCTTCAGTCCTCCTACTGGTCTTTATCAGGACAACATCACAAGATTGCCTGAAATTCCCAAAGAGAAAATCTTGATCCACATCATAGATATTGGCATACAGAAATTCAATCATAACTTTCAAACTTTTCAACTCAAAGTCTTCTAAATGGATTGCTGGGAAAGGAAACTCAGTTTTTCCAAATGTATACTGATGGTGGACAAAGGATAAAGGCAACGCTCCATAGATGGAAAAGTGGACAGCAGGAATTCCCTTTGAGGAAGCAATTTTGGCGGCCCAAGGTTGGAAAACATCATATATAACTAAGTCAGGTCTGAGGGTGCGGATGATGTCTGAGAAGCTGGAATTCGATGTCTGAAAGGCCTTAAGGAGGGTGAAATTCAGATCTGAAGGCAAATTCTTGGTAGTATGGTAGTGTGGAGGAAGTTCAGGAAATGCTTCTAAATGGAGTTCTACTGGTTCTATTGAACTGTTTAATGAGTTCTTGTCGATGAAACTGTTGATTGATCCAAAATTGATGGCTGTGGAACAGAAGTATATGTGGAAGTTTTTTCTTTTCAATATTGCTTTGGATAGCTCAAGATAAGGAAATATATGTCCATGAGCCAACCATGGGAACATTAGAATACTGAAGCTAGTTTTTTTGGTTTCCATTTTCTAAGCTGAAGGTCCTCAAATGGAGGTTTGAAGTTTAGAGGTGATGCAGGGCTGAGATACCAATACAACAACTATAAATAAACTATAATTTTTAGACATTTTGGTCCAACCCAAGCAATAAAATCAAATAGTGCCATTTGTCTGATCCAAAGTTGTTGGTCAATAAAAGTAAGATAAGGCCTCATTTGTTTGTTTCATCTGTCCAAAAGGGGTTATTGTTTTGAAAAAACAAAGAGTTGTTGCCTAAGAAAACCTCTTTGAACAAGAAAAAAGGATTCTGATGACAAAAGATGTTGCTAATGAAATATGTTAAGTATTCCAAGTTCATCTAATTAAAAATAGCAGGAAAAAAAAGGGTTGATACTATTTCTTCAAAACTGATTGCAACATTAGCGTGACCAGTACGGCCAATCCAAGAAATGATTAAGACAACACAAAAGATAGTAAGAAAAATACGATGTCCACACTGCTGTACTAGGTAGCGCTCATAAGTTTTATATATACCAACTTGTCTTGACTATTTCAAAAACAAGCGACTACTTAATGATTCGAACACGCTTTAAAACAATGGCAAAGATACAAGAGAAGATGATCATCTCTTATTCATCATAAGATCATGGGGACTGATCTGTACGCAAAACTAAATGTGTAAAGTGTTGTAACGTAGCCTTTTCTTTCTCCATCAGTTCAGCTTACTGCCTACTCTTCTTGCATAGCCACAATAACTGTTCTGCTGCGTCATTTACAGTTTGATCTTCTTCCTTCCTCATTTTCTCGCTCAAATTTCTAGCTTTATGCCTCATATCTTCTCCATTCTTCTCCACCAGCACAATTTTGATTGCTTTAGCCACCTCTTCTCCAGAAAAGTGCCCCTTTTCATCCCTTCCAACCTCCACACCGGCACCAGCCTCCACCACCAATCGAGCATTTATAGGCTGATCATATTTGATCGGCAAGGCTATTATTGGAACTCCTAAATACATACTTTCCATTATAGAACTCCACCCGCAATGACTCACAAAACCACCAATACTTGGGTGGGCTAAAATCTTCATCTGTGGCACCCATCCCTGCACAACTAGGCCTCTTTCTTTCGTTCTGCCAAGAAACGCATCGCCTGTGAAAAAGGTCTTCCCCTCCACAGGAAATCTGACGGCCCATATAAAGTTTGTCCCACATAGTTCTAACCCTTTTGCTATCTCTACCATCTGCTCCTCGGAAAAGTAGTGCTCACTACCAAAACAAATGAATACAGTGGAAAATCTATCCTTCTCACTTAGCCACTGCAGGATTTCTGAGTGCTCCTCATGATTTTCATTAAGTTCTTGAACTAGTGGACTTGTGGGCACTACTTTCTTCTGGCACAGTACAGAAAGATAATCAATATACTTCCCTTCAATCCCCTCTAAGCTCTTAATCAAAACAATCTCAGAAGATAGCTTAAAGTTTCCAAATGCAAAATCTTCATCAGCATCTTTTATTTTTGGCTCAACGGGAGCACTTAGATCAACTTTTTCATGATCCGGGAGATATATTTCCTGATAAGGGAAAGTAGAACTAGTCCCATATGTATACAGATGATGGAAAAAGGAAAACGGCGCTGCTCCTGCAGTTACAAAATAAACAGAGGGTATACCTAAAGATGAAGCCATCTTCGGCGCCCACGGTTGGAAGAAATCATAAATAACTAAATGGGGTTTTAAAGTTTCCAAGATTTCAGAGAAGCTTGAACTTGACATTTGAAAGGCCTGTAAAAGGATTGGCAGAAGATTTGGGGGTAAATTCTTGGTGGTGTGGAGCTGTGGAGGAAGTTCTGGCAGTGGTGGTACATGCAGTTCTATTAGATCTATTGAGACATCATCGGATAACTGTTTTCCAATGTTGTTTTTGACGGAATCAAGATTGACAGAAGAAGAACAAAAGTATATGTGAAAGCTTCTCTTTGAGAGCCTTTTGGCTAGTTCAAGAAAGGGGAATACATGTGAATAAGCTAACCATGGAAACATTAATATGCTGAACTTTGTTCCTTCTTTCGCCATGAATGAAATCTCTCCTCTAATTCCTTTACTCATCTAGACTAGAAAGTTAGAACACAGGTGCTGAAATATCAATAAGCTCTATTGGTTGTTCTTCATTGACTTCTTGGCTCTATTTGACAGGGATGGGACAATTTATGAAAATACAGCGGAAAGAAAAAAAAATTTTCAAACTACCATGGTTTGAAAAAAATTACAAAAGTATTGTAAGGTGTGGATGCAACCAACGCCTTAAAATTCAAAATTCGCAGGAGGCGTGGCACGAAGCCACGCCTCTTGTATGAGATATTATTTTAGTTTGAATATGTAAATTTAAGATTTTATTTTTATTTTTATAATTGTCAAGAGGCGTGGCATGTCTTGACTAAATTTTTTTTTCAATTTTTGTTTTTTTTTGTTTTAATTCTTTATAGTTTAATTATTTTTTTTAATCAATTGTGAGAAGCCACACCTTTATATATTGTCCCCCATTCCATCCTTTAATTTTTCATTTACAGTATTCTCCCCCATACCATCCTTCAATTTTTCATTTTCAGTATTCAATTTGAAAAAAAAGTGAGTGAGTGTTGGTGTTGAACCAAAGAAGAAAAATTTGAGAGGAAAAACAAAAGAAAGGAATCGCACTACTCGTATCCAAAATGAAATGGATTGGCCCCAAATACGTTCAAGACAACAAGCCCGCCGTCAAGTCCAAGCCGGACATCCTTGATTCTTCCAACTTTGTAATTATATTTTACGTTCTATGTTGTTCCTTTGTATCAAACTTTATGAATAATAAATTTGGTTGAAAATCTCAAAAATTTTAGACAGTTCCGATTTATGTTACATTTCACTAAAATACTTAAAAAATAAAATCCATACATTGTTCTCCAAGAATGTATTATAATTATTCAAATTACAAGCATCATTTATGATTAGAATGTATGATAATTCTTCAAAAATGTATTAATATATAAAATCATGTACTATGATTTTAAAACACAGGCGCTGAAATATCAATAATCTCTATTGGTTGTTCTTCATTGACTTCTTGGCTCTATTTGACAGGGATGCACTGGAAATGTCAATTTTACCCTTGGTGAACTAGGATCCATGTTTTTCTATAAACGGGTTGGATCCAATTAAGCCTACCCGGAACCCAACATGGTGAATTTCTATTGTTGAGCTCCATGGATGCTGACCACATATATGATATTGTCGTATCCATAGACAAGCAATCTTGAGTAATTATGTCTGTACTTTGTACTTTTGTCATTATTAGATCAAGCATGACTGAAGCATACTACATTTTTCCTTGAAGATTATACATACTACCCAAACGCTTTATTGTAATTTTAGGTTTTAAATATCTCAATTCAATTAGCCTTGTGATATTATTTTGACCCATAAGTATCAATCCGATCTTGGACCTATTCAAAGCTTTTAAATCACTCACCAACTAGTATTATTATATTTCTATTAGGGGATAAAAATAGTTTACAATCCAAACTATATATATTTTTACATTTTGGTAACTAAATTTTTTTTTTGTGTGATATTTTACTAGTCAAACTATATTTTTTTTTCACATTACCATTTACAAACAAGTTCGGGTGGAATATCATAGAAAAATTTCATCACATCAATGCTAAGAGCCTCCTTTTCAGGTATTATAGTCAAATCTTTGAATTTTGTAGAACATTAATAGTTGTTTTCTTGGTGTAGCTTTGCTAAATTGCAAAATATAATGAACTTCTTTCAATTTACTTTTAGATGCATATCTCGTTATAAGTTAAATTAAAAAATGTAGTCTTTTGATAAAGTAATAAAAAATATCTTTCAAAAAGACTCCAGCCGCTCCTGTGATGGAATACAATGAAATATATCAAAATTGATTCCTGTATAGCAAACTAAAAGAAAAAAATTAATTTAGATGGCAAAATGTTATAAAAAAAAAAAGTTTGATTAACACAATGTAAAAACGCGTATAGTTCCACCGACAAATATCTTTATCCCTTGCATTACTCAAGACTCTATTTTGCCTCTTTAAATTTTTCAACTCATGGAAGTGGAATCTGTTAAGGATATTTTTGTTGCATATATCAATGTCACCAAAAGCAAGTAGCCCAGTCCAACTTGAGAATCCAAAGATAGTATGTCACAAAGCATGTGGAGCTAAGAGGACAAAAAAATTGGTATGTTATGTGGCTAATAAAAGTATATAGGATTATATGGAGCCACTTTTGTCTCCTCCAAGACAGAAAATTTCCCAAAAACCAATAGACAAGCTCCTGTTTTTAATTAACAGGAGCATCAATCCTCATTCATGGATTCACAAAGAACTGGTTTCAGAATCCTAATGTTCCCATGGTTGGCTCATGGCCATATATTTCCTTATCTTGAGCTAGCCAAAAGAATATTGAAGAGAAAAAAATTCTATATATACTTCTGTTCCACAGCCATCAATTTCAGTTCAATCAAGAATTTCATTCAAAAGAACTTTCCAGAAAGCTCCATAGAATTAGTTGAGCTCCACTTGCAACCATGTCCTGAACTTCCTCCTCATTACCACACTACCAAGAATTTGCCATCCCATCTCAATTTAACCCTCATTAAGGCCTTCCAGACGGCGGAATCCAGTTTTTCAGACATCATCAGCACTCTCAGGCCTGATCTGCTGATATATGACATCTTCCAGCCTTGGTCAGCAAAACTTGCTATCTCACGAGGAATTCCTGCTGTCAATTTCGCGCCTTTTGGAGCGGCAACTTTTTCGGTTTTGCACTATAGGTACAAATATAAGGATGACAGTTTTCCTTTCTTGGAACTCTGCCTGCCAGATCATGAGATGAGAACTATGGATAATCTGATAAAGTTTGCGTCTGTCAATGTTTTTTATAATGATGAAAACAGCTTTTTTTTTAACCAGAAACTATCTTCTGAGATTGTACTCTTGAAAACCAGTAGGGCGTTTGAGGGGAAGTATATAGAATACTTTTCCACTGTATGCCAGAAGAAAGTTGTGCCTGTTGGCCCTCTTGTGAAAGATGAAAACAGCACTGATGAGGAGAATTCTGAGATCATAAAATGGCTAAGTAAGAAGAATCACCACTCAACAGTGTATATTTCCTTTGGTAGTGAGTACTTCTTGTCCAAGGAGGAGATGGAAGTAATAGCAAACGGGCTAGAGCTTTGTGATGTTAACTTTGTATGGGTAATAAGATTTCCTGTTGGAGAGACTGTTGCGTTACAAGAGGCTCTGCCGGCCGGATTTCTTGACAGGGTGAAAGAGAGAGGGATAGTTGTTGAAGGATGGGCACCACAGGCTAAGATTTTAGCACATCCAAGTACTGCTGCTTTTGTGAGCCATTGTGGTTGGAGTTCTATAAATGAAAGCATATATTATGGCGTTCCAGTTATAGGGATGCCTTTCAAACTCAATATGTTAATAGATGCTAGAATGGTAGCAGTGCATGGTGCTGGAGTGGAGGTTCCAAGAGAGGAAAGTAAGCCATATAAGGGAGAAGATTTGGCGAACGCAATAAAGAAGGTGGTTGTGGAGAAGAGCGGGGAAGAGCTTTGGCGTAAAGCTCGACAACTGAGCGATAACATGAAAATGGTGGAAGAAGAAGAATCAGACTGTGCAGCTGAGGAATTGTGGCAGCTGTGTCTGAAGAAGAAGCAAATAGTATGATGCTAAATCTATGTTCTCCATGATTGTGAATTCTCTGTTCCTCCTTTGATCAGTTGCAAGAAGCTGATGTTTGCTAGAATTATGTGATATTAAAACTGAATTCGTGTTTTCTAAATCATGGTGCATCCATCACATGTTACATATGTTCATAACTGTACTTCCATAAAAAAAAAACTCTAAAAACTGAATAATGTACTATGGAAAAAATGTTTGTTGCTGATCAAATTCTGCATCTATGGATTGATGTTAAGCAAAGGAGGACTTTTCTCCTATTTGGCCGAAGAGAGATTTTTAAAACTAGAAGATCTCATACTTTTTGCTTACTTTTTATACAAATCGCCCGTAGCTGCTCTGCTGCTTCATTCATCTCTTGTTCTTCGTTCTCGTTTATCTTCTCACTTAGTTCCTTAGCTCTATTCCTCAGATCTTCACAAAATGGCTTCTCCACCAGCGCCTGATTAATCGCTTTAGCTATTGCTTCCCCCACATAATGTCCATTGCCTGCCTTTCCAACCTCAACTCCAACACCAGCTTCCACAACCATCCTAGCATTTAGAGGCTGCTCGGATTTCATCGGCATGGTTACAATTGGAACGCCAAAACACATGCTTTCCGTTATAGAACTCCACCCACAATGACTCACAAAACCACCAATGCTCGGATGGGCTAAAATCTTCGTCTGTGGCGCCCATCCCGAAACAACTCTCCCCTTCTCTTTCACCATTTCAAGGAACCCTTCCGGCAATTTTTCTTCAGTCTTCTCCTCAGTTGGAAATCTAATGACCCACAAAAAGTTAGCATCACAAAGTTGTAGCCCTTTAGCTATTTCTGCCATCTGCTCCTCTGACAGAAAGTACTCACTACCAAAGGAAATGTATACAGTAGAGAACTGATTTTTCTCACTTAGCCACTTCTTGATCTCTGAAAACTCCTCATCATCATAGCCATTTGAACTTACGATAAGTGGGCCGGTGGGAACTATCCGTTTCTTGCACAAAACAGAGAGATAATCAATATACTTCTCTTCAACTGCCCTACAGCTCTTCATCAATACAATCTCAGTTGACATTGTTATGTTTCCAAATGCAAAATCTTTCTCATCAGCATCTTTTATATATGGTATAATACGACCGCGCAAATTGATCCTTTCATGATCCAGTAGATATATAGCCGGATAAGGGAAAGTGGAACCGGACCCCATTGTATACACATGATGATAAAAAGAAAACGGCATTGCACCAGAAGTCCCAAAGTAAACGGAAGGTATCCCTTTGGAAGAAGCAATCTTTGGCGCCCATGGTTGGAATAAATCATATATCAGCAGATCAGGATTCACAGAATCCAAGATATCTGAGAAGCTGGAACTAGACATTTGAAAGGCTTTTAGGAGAGTTGGCAGAAGATTGGATGGCAAATTCTTGGTGGTGTGGAGCTGTGGAGGAAGTTCAGGCAATGATGGCATATGGAGTTCTATTAGGACTACTGATGCATCGTCAACATCAGACAAATCTTTCTGAGTGCTAGTTTTTTTTATTGAATCAAGATTTATAGCAGTAGAACATAGATACAAACTGAAGCTTCTTCTTGACAGCCTTTTGGCTAGTTCAAAAAAAGGAAGTATGTGTCCATGAGCTAACCATGGAAACATAAGAATTCTGAATTTAGTTTGTTCTTCCTCCATGATGAAAGAACGACAACCCACCCTCCTCTTCCTCCAGAGTAGAGTCCCTTAACTCTGAAGAATTCAAGCAACCTTTTCTACAAAGTTCTAGTCAACTTCTGACGTGCATAAACTAAAAAATGTTGAGATTTGTGAAGACTTTTCTTGGAGCGGTTCTTACATCTCCCCTCCCAATGCTGGAAGAGACCAAGTCAAGATTGCGTTCTTGAACAACTCCTAGGTAGTAATAAAAGAACACTTTGGATTACCATAAATTAAACACATAAGCTGTCATAATATAATAATCGTTCTGTTTTTTCATTTACTAAAAAGATGGCTAGGTTCTTCTGGAGGATTAAGATGGTTTGGAAAACTATTTTTTGCCAGCTTTTTCTGCGCCTTTGACAGCTACTGTATGCATAAATATGGTACGTATGGATCATTAGGATAATAAATTTATGTTCAATTATTCATTTTTCATTGTATTTGAGATACGGTTGATCTTATGATGTGATTCATTATTTTTCAGCCGCCTCCAATAACGTAAATAGCTCTCTTTAACACAAAAGATCATACAAACAGCTTCTGAAGTTTGACACAAATGTCATGCAAAATATATAGAGAAAGGATGAATATTTTTGTTGCTGAACATTATGTTTTATTGAAGTTACGTCGTACTCATTTCAGGTATACATATCTTTTGGACAAAGTTAAAAAGGATTACGGTCTTGATCTTACCCTTATCTATATAAGCTCATAATAAAAAACTTTAGGTGCAAATATTTTCCTCTGCAACCCTAAACCTTGAACACGAGTAAACTGCAACTAAACCATAAAAACAACAAAGAAAGCTAGCAAATTATGAGAGATTCTTGCAACCAACCCTACTGATGCCATAGGGAAATAGACTCATAAAGTAACTAGGCCTACTGGCCCAACTTAGATTGGATTAAAAGCTGTTAAACATATTTCAAGAAAGAGTCCAGCAACTTCTTAAGCCTAACAAATAGATTTCCTGCTTAAGTGAGCTCAACCGCCCACGAAGACCTAAACTAAGCCCAAGTGGTGAGGCCCAGAAGGCTTGGCCATTGCTGCTGACCCACTGGTTTCTACTCCCTTGCACGAAAACAGAAAGATGATCAATATACTATTCTTCAACCACCCTAGAGTTCTTCACCAAGTGTAAAGTTTTCAAATTAAAATCTTGGGTTAATTGAATTAAATCCCTCAATCTTTGGCCCTCATTGTACATTATTCCTTAGCCATTGTCAATGTATAATTTTACCCCTCTTGAACTAATTAAAATATACAATTTTACCTCCTGAACTAATTAAAATATACGCCAACATTATATTTTGTACTATTTCGGTGGAATATAACAAGAATATTTCGTTGCCTTCAGCCCGGCCACGTGTCCAATGCTCATTGGTTACGTTCTACCGAAACAGTGCAGATGTAGTATTGACGAACATTTTCATTAGTTTAAGGGATGAAATTACACATTAACGATGATTTGGTGGCAATGTGCAACAAGGGTCATAAGCTGAAGGCTTAAAATCTTTATCAACATCTTTTATTTCTGACCTGTCGAGTGGTCATTTGGCCCCGTGATATAAGTCTCATATATAAAGTGTGAAAATCAGCAATTCAAATTATAATAAAAAGAAAATCGTGTTGCACGTTAAGTTGAAAAATACAAAAAAGGTATACCTTGCTTCGAGGTTAAGGGAGGCATCTTTCTTATCTTTAGGAGTAAATGGAGAAGGGTATGAAAGAGTCTCTAAAAAGTTCTAAAAGAATTTAGATGATTTTACAAGAATTTGAGATATTTTAGAAGGTTTCAAAAAGATTCAAAAGGTTCCGGAAGGTATCAAAAGGGACTAGACATTTCTAAAAGGTTCCAAAAACATTCCATACTTTCTTAGAATACGAAAAACATGACCTAAAATGAAACTTCCTTCACACACAAATCATGAACAGAGGCTGCTTTTAACATAGAATTATCAGAGTATGGCTTTGCTCAATCATTTGATGCCTGTATCTTTCAAAACCAAAGTAGTGTCCATGATATTGTACTATGGAAAAATGTATATTGTTCATCAAATTCTGCATCTATTTGAGCGCTGTTAAGCAACCAGAAGATGGTCTCTCTTTACCATTTGGATCAAGAAGGATTCAAAGGATTTACTTGTACACTTTGAACCTAAAGATAGTAAGAGTACAATCAGTAGATATTGGAGGACAAACTTGTTAATGAACTACAATGGTGCATGCTGATGAGTATGGAATTTAACACCATACTTATTGCTTATTTTTCATACAAATCCTCAGTAGCTGCTCTGCTGATTCATTCATCTCTTGTTCTTCTTTCTCTCTTATCTCCTCACTCAGTTTCTTAGCTCGATTCCTCAGATCCCCACAGAATAGCTTCTCCAAAACCTCCTTATTTATCGCTTTAGCTATTGCTTCTCCCACATAATGTTCATCGCCTTCTTTTCCAACCTCAACTCCCACACCGGCTTCTACAACCATCCTAGCATTTAGAGGCTCTTCAGATTTGATCGGCATGGTTATAATTGGAACACCAGAGTACATGCTTTCTGTTATAGAACTCCATCCACAATGACTCAGAAGCCCTCCAACAATGGCATGGGCTAAAATCTTGGTCTGTGGTGCCCATTCCTAAAAAACTCTCCCCCTCTCTTTCACCATTTCAAGGAACCCTGCGGGCAATTTTCCTTCGGTCTTCTCCTCAGTAGGAAATCTAATGACCCACAAGAAGTTAGCATCACAAAGTGCTAGCTCTCTTGCTATTTCCGATATCTGCTCCTCAGAGAGGATGTCTTCACTACCAAAAGAAATGTATACAGTAGAGCAATGACTTTTCCCACTTAGCCGCTTCTTGATCTCTGAAAACTCCTCCTCATCATAGTTGTTTGCGTCCACAACAAGTGAACCAGTGGGCTCTATCCGTTTCTTGAACAGAACAGAAAGATAATCAATATACTTCTCTTCAGCCGCCCTACAGCTCTTCATCAATACAATGTCACTCGACATTGTGAGGTTTCCAAATGCAAAATCTTTCTCATCAGCATCTTTTATGTATGGTAAAATATGATCACGGACATTGATTTTCTCATGATCCAGCAGATATACAGCTGGATAAGGGAACGTGGAACCGGCCCCCCTTGTATACACATGATGATAAAATGAAAATGGTATTGCACCAGAAGTCCCAAAGTAAACAGAAGGTATCCCTTTGGATGAAGCAATCTTTGGCGCCCATGGTTGTAAGAAATCATATATCAGCAGATCAGGATTCACAGAATCCAAGATATCTGGGAAGCTGGAACTAGACATTTGAAAGGCTTTTAGGAGGGTTGGCAAGAGATTGGAGAGCAAATTCTTGGTGGTGTGGAGCTGTGGAGGAAGTTCAGGTAATGACGGCATATGGAGTTCTATTAGAACTACTGATGCATCATCATCTTCTGACAAATCTTTTTGAATGCTGTTTTTTTTTTTTTTTATCGAATCAAGATTTATAGCAGTAGAACATAGATATAAACTGAAGTTTCTTCTTGACAGCCTTTTGGCTAATTCAAGAAAAGGAAATATGTGTCCATGAGCTAACCATGGAAGCACAAGGATTCCGAATTTAGTTTGCTCTTTCTCCATGATCAAGAACAACAGCTATCATCTTCCTTCAAGTAGAGTCCCTTAAATCTGAAAGAAGTCAAACAACCTTTGCTGATTGTCTCCACATATCACTTTTCAACTTCTGACACACAAAAACTAGAAAATAATGAGATTTGTGAAGACCTTTCTTGGTTGAGTTCTTGACAATGCCTATGTAGTAATAAACAGAATCTGGATTCCCATAAACGAATACTTCTATTCCATCACAATATAATACTACAGAGATCACCAGGTTCCTCTAGAGGATTAAGATGTTTTGGCCGTAAACTATTTTTTTGCTGACAAAGCTAAGAAATTTGTGTGTCTGTGACAACTACTGTAAGCCATAAATACAGCACATATGGAATCATTAGGATAACAAATTTATGTTCAATTATTCCTTTTTTGTTGTACTTCAGATACAGTTGAATTTATGATGTGATTCATTTTTTTTCAGCTACTTCCAACAATATGAATCGCTACGTTTAACACAAAGGGTCATACAAACAGCTTTTGCATTTTTTGTCACATATACCATACATAGTACATAGAGAAAAAGCAAGAATATTTTTGTGGTGAAAACATTATGTTTTATTGAAGTTACGTGGTTGTCATTTCAAGGATGCATGTCTTTTTGACAAAGTTCAAAGAATTACAGTCTTGATCTCACACTCGCCTATACAAAGCTCGTGTAATAGAAACAAAGTGCACTCTTGGCTTGCTAATGATCTTTCCTTCTCGGAAATTTACTTGCAAATATTTTCCTCTTCTTTCCATCTTAAACAAAATTAAACTGCACCTAAACCATAAAAACCAACAAAGAAAGGTAGCAAACCTAGGACAGATTCTTGCAAGTAACCTTACCAATGATGCCATAGACCATATTGATGATACTTGCCTTGGGCAATTCTCATTTTGCCCTCATCACTTAATATAATCCCAAAACACACCATGTTTGTACGTTTTTGAACGGCCCGGGCATAATTATACCCAAATCCAACTAGGAAGTAGGGCCCGACATCTCGACTATCCATCAAACACACGTGGCATTATCCTTAGGAGACATCTAGAACTGATACAATTGGGCCACCTCATTCCTCCCCTATAAATACTTCTCTTCATTTGCTTGCTCCACTATAAATGCTTCCTTCATTTGCAATTTAAGGTACGCATTTCTGATCATCCATATTGCTTTCTATTTGATCACACGGCTTGAATTGACTTAGATATCATTGAGAAAGAAAAAAACCAGCAAATCCATGTTGGAAGAAATCGTCTATGAGGATCCCAAAATTTTTTGAAATTCAGTCTTATGCATAGACCCAAAAAAGATGTCACATATATAATATAATAGAACAAGTAAGCCTTTTGTTACTAATGTATACATCGATCCAGAGTTGTCAAGCTCAATCTTTTCCACATGACTATGAGGAAGAATGGATGTCCCTTGGAGAAACTTCTAAGCCACAAGAATAATACAACAATGGTGTAATGTGTATAAAATGAGAAGAAACGATGATATCAATCATAATGCAACAAAAAGTCCCTTGTTATTTTAGGCTTTTGGCACCAGCTTTCCAGTGCACCTGCAGCCCAAATAATTCAAGATCATGATGTAAAATCTGCTTACTGAGGAAGAACCGGAGGTGCAATTGTTCGGGTGTTGTATGATTCACAATGGCTGCATTTCTGGCCGATAATGTGGAAGTAAACTTCAGTTGTGTCGTTGCAGTCATTGCACAGAATCCACACCTGAAAATTAAGACATAGGATGCATTTTAGAGAATGAACAAGTTGCATCAGATGATTCAGATTGAATAGATGCACATTAAGGTTGCAATAAAAGCACCTTCTTGTATCTATACTCTTCAGGCATGACTGTTGCTTCAATCTGTATGCAAAAGAATGGGGAAATGTCAGAACAGTTTAAGCCGTCCACGCTGATTATAAATGGAAACAGTGAAAAAATGGGTTCGTTTTAGTCATGATATGGTCAAAGCAAGGAATGAAAGTAGAACAATGGTTCACAACTTCAACAGCAGTTCATATCAATAAACCTACCTCCTCGTCTATCATCTTCCATGTTCTAGACATGTCCATGATCGACTTGGAGCATATTGGACAACAATACCTGTATATATGCAGCATCCAACGTAACATTGGTAAAGTCGTTTTTTGATTATTTTTAGCTGGGAAAAATGGAATCATGAAGCAAATAACATTTGTGAGATAATAAGGTTAGTTACTTCTCACGCTTTATCAGCTCATAGTAACATTCAGTATGGATGGTGTGTCCACATTTCATAACAGTTGTGTCTTTCAGAGAGTCGAACAGATACTGTTGATGTAAAAACAGGGCAATGTTATACCATATGTTGTAATAATATTTCAAGAGAATGGAGAAACTAAGGCAAGCTTAAGGAGGAAACCTCGTAACATATGGGACAATGATGCCTCATGGAGTTCTCCACGCAGAGGTGATTGTTCCGCAAACTAATTGAATAACAAGAGCCTGCATGATTCGCAAAAATGGGATGAAGAAATCGCAGAAGAAGATTAAAAGAGTATAAGACCACAATCCTCATATTATGGTGGCAATGAAATTCCACAATCAAGAAGGAAAAATGAAATGAGAACCTTCAAGTCACAGCATTAATAAAAGAATAGCTAGTGAAGCTTTTGCATACCACACTTCTTGCAGTGGAAATAGTTCTGACAACCTCCGATCCTAATGAAGAAATACAACATTTATTTAGATCAAATCTAAGAGAACGATTAGGTGAATAAGTCATGTATAGATATCTGTCGACCAACCTGCAAATCCCACAGTCATCACAATGGAACTGTCCTTTGTCAACCTGCACCGAGAAAGAAACTTTTACGATTGGGGTAGAGTCCAGAAAGGGTTGTAGCCTGAAAAACCTTTACATGATTGAAACCTGTCAAAGCTTATTACATAGTATACTTACATCATCATCGTAAAATTTGCAGATATCACAAAAATATTCTCCCATATTGACACCGCAGTTTGTACAAACACGAGCAACCTAGATGAGGGGGGGAGAGAATAATAATGAAGCACAAATATATGGTTACAAATGTCACTTATGATTAAGTTTAAGAGGACATTACCGGCTGCTCTGTGTCACAAACAGAACAGATAACCTGCAATATAGGTAAGAATTTTATCGATTTCTCTAAAAGTTTGAGAAGAATAAGAATGAAGAAGTATCAGGTGGATAAAGGGTAGAAGCAAGAAGAGTACATTTCTGCAAGAGACATACTTGTTTCACATCAGACCGGACTAACTCATGTCGATCATAAATCTTAGGCAGCATATTCTGTCAATTTACAAAGTCAAAGCATAAAAAAAACCAGATTGAATCAGGTTTTTGCAGAGCAATCAAATAGATGATATGTGCATATAATGTTAAAAATAATCATTTTTCCAGATGAAATTAAGACTGGCCAGAGGCGTTTCTATCAGATCAGACAATACAAAAGGAAGTACTAAGGTTACCGTGGCTTCATTGTGACAGTGGCGGCAGTCGTAGACTTCATTACAGCATGGAGCCCGAATCCTGCATCTTCTTCTGTAATGCTTGCATCTATTATACCAAATCCAATGGATCAGAAAGTCAGTAATTTGGATCTTCTATCACTCACTTACACCTCAGCAGCTGAAGAATCGCGGCTTTATGCATATAAAGCAAAACATAACCAATACCCACATCGGTCAACCACATGAAATCGAAGAGCAATCCAGAGCAAAAGACCTGAGCTCATCAAATTAACTAAGAAAATATGTGTCTGTATGTTCTATAGTGATGCCTCATTCTGCATGAACTAAATGCTGAAAAAGTAAAGAAGTAACCGCTTATAGGCTTCAACTAAAGAACCTATGTGCATCAAATTGATATCCTTTTTGATAAACTGATTATAACTTAAGTTCAGATGCACTAGATTTGGAGGGAATTTGAATTATCAGGTCCAACGGGCTCGCTGGCCTAAGGCGTGACATCTATCACGTCCCAAATCACAAAGCTAATCAAAGATCTGTAATAAATGGACTTATTCTTATATATTACAAACATCAGTATTGCAATATCTGAACAAGATCAAGCCAGCAGTTCAAGACTGAAGAGGTTGCTGCCTATATACAAACAACAAACAAAGTTGAAAATATTCTACTTTTAGCAACAACATGGCTAATAGTCAAAACCAGCTCATTATTAACTTCTTCAATTCTTACAAACAAACAAATAATTACGAATCAGAACAACCAGTGTTGCCACCAAACACCAATAACCCACTCCTTATACCTTTAAAGATTCAAACTTTCTGCATAATACTAAGAAGCCAATAAATCAGACAGAACTCAACAAAAGAAACCAACATCAATGAAAACAAACCAAGCCCACCTGCCCAAAAACTAGAACACACAGATTTCCCCACCTGCATCTGAATCTACACGCACACATAAAAACAAAGAAATCAAGAAAGAAATATACCCATAACCCATCTTCCCAAAAGTAAGGCGATCATTGGAGTTGCCTTCCATTAGCATTTCCAAGAATTATGGCCCAAAAGGGAAAGAGTTGAAAGAAAGCAAACTGGAAGATGGGGTGTGCCCGAAAGCCTAAAAAAACAAGAAAATTGTAAGGGCCGTCATGTCAAGTGGGGCTTACACCTTACATATCCAGCATTCAATGGATTGAACAGCCCCATTTTTCCCTTTATATTATTAAATTACTATATCTGGAAAGAGTTTGAGGATTATTCATATATATTTATGGAAAGAGGATAAGGTGGCTTGAAAGAGACTGTGGTATGGGAACAGAGAACGCCGCAGAGTTTGGCCAATCAGATTGCACAGAGTGAAAGCAAATCTATCTTGAAAATAAAGTAAACTTGTCTTTGTTTTCTTGTTTGACAGTTAAAAAGGGAGGCAGTTAAAAAAGAACCCCATCTGAATTCCTAGTCGTTGTCCTAATCGAGAGCCCTCATTGGTTGGAATTTCAATATAAAATAGAATAAGTTGCAAGACAGATCGAATCCTGAATTTTAATAAGAAGAAAAATTAAAAAAAAAAGTTAAAATAAAAGAATAAAGTAAAAATTGTCTTTAATAAAGAAAATGTAAGTCTTTAATATTTTATTTATTAGAATCCAATGACCAAATACCCCATAAGAAATTTAAAAAAGAGACTATATATTAGAATCTCAAACTAATAATTTTATGTTCTATGAAGAGTAAAAATTAAG
The DNA here is from genome assembly GCA_014898725.1 of Jacaranda copaia. Lineage (NCBI taxonomy): Eukaryota > Viridiplantae > Streptophyta > Magnoliopsida > Lamiales > Bignoniaceae > Jacaranda > Jacaranda copaia. The sequence continues at coordinate 428,631 of JACGDI010005704.1, forward strand.
GGAATAGAAGAATCTATTTCATGTCAATGTGGAAAAGTCAATGTGTGATAGAAAAGAAAAGAATAGTAAAGTTTATGGATGCTTTTTGAATACGTGAAAGCTAAAATCTACAATGAAAAATAAATATTTTTAGAAATATTGGTTGCATTAGCTTTATATTTTGTGTACTACCAAAGAAAATTTTCAATTTTTGTAGATTAATTTTAAAAAGATAGAAACATACTGCATATTATTATAAGAGACGCATAAATTTTAAAAAATTTATAATTTTTCAAATATGTTCTCTTATAGATAAACACAAGCTCCATTATATGTTATCACTTAGACAACGACTCTTTCGTGAAATTAGTACTTAGTAAAAACCCATTTGGCCTTATAAATTAAAGGGTATCAAAGTTGCATCTTTTGATAGAGGGGAAAAAGAAGTTACAATTTTTCTTGAGGACTATGATTTGTGATTGATTATTCTCCGAAGGTACAAATGGGCTTAATTTAATTCCAGCATACAAAATTTGGCCAAAGTTGTGTTGGGCATGACTATGGGCCTGAAATGTATAAAGCCCAAAACAATAAATTGTAGAGATGTCAAATTATGGGCCAAATGTCCACGTTGTGATGTCAATGGAAATGGAGGCTTCTCAACTTTCAAGTGTCGCTAATTTCAGAATTTCCAGGTTAGCAACTTGCACAAAATGCTGAATATTAAGTTCTCTTAACGTATCAAAACTAGTTAGAGGCACTGGGATTTTTTTTTTCAATAGAAATTCTTTAACACTTAAGTGAATTTCGATTATCTAATTGAAAAGAAAGATAATAGTTAGTGCTTCATTGTGTGTTGTTCTCAAGAATAAAGCATGTGTTTGAAAATATGACTTTATTTACATGTTACAAAAGGATTTTATATTTTATTCGAACAATCCATTTATAATGGGTGCAGGATCGTGCTCCTATCTCTTGATTCTTAGAAATGTACCTGCCATCTGTCAGCACAGTGAAATATTTTCATGTGACCATCCAAGCTACCTCTTGCTCTCTTGGTGACCATCCCTAGGACTCTTAAGTAGGTTGCCAGCTTATTCCTAATGTCGATCTGCCCCTAATTTTCAAACAGTTGTTTTCCTTCCAAGGTGCATTCAATGTAATAAAGGGTAAAATTGGTTTTATGAAAGTGCTGGGCCGAAATTCAGTATATTCGACTCAGTAGCAAGTCGAGGAAAATGTTACACAAAATATGAGGGTTGAGTCTTGTAACTAATAGCAGATGTCAGGCTAACCAAGGAGCCGTCAACTAAGGCAATCCAATGCTCCAATCAGTAAGATCGACCAGAAGATAGGGCAACAAAGTGAATGCTTAGGGAGATAATGTCTATACCTTCCAAAAGACCCATTGTGGGTTATTTATAGCCTACATAAGAGGATTAATATGCCCATGATGCCCTTCGCACAAAGGAATGGCGTTTGTCTTTACACATGGACCTTTGAGTCTTCTCCCTCTTTTGTACTATTATAGTTGGTGCCACCTCTAGCTTTCGAGGACAAGGAGGCACATTGGAGGCACGCTAGTTTGACGTGGCTACAAAAGGAGGTTTAAGTAGTGGCAAGCGTCATTAATGCAAGACGCATGCTGTTTGGCGAATCATTTAATGCAACAAAGAGGCTATCGCCTCTTATCGACCTTCTTGGTCAATCAAATAACTCGACGAGCTACCCCATGTTTAGTCGGCACCACGTGACTTGGTCATCACCATACACTAGGGAGTTTGCATGCCTAGATGGCGGTCGATCATAATCTAGTTGAGTAGCACGGGCGTAGGTATTCGCCCCCAAATATAAAGATCCTGAGGTTAATAGGTGGTCAATTGTCTGCTTGGCCCACAACAAGTTGTGTCTATGACTAATTTGGGTTGCCACAAGCTCACTCACATCGCGGCCCTTGTGTTATTGGATTGGGTCTGTTGGACCATTCCTTATCACAATGCAATACATTTTAGCTTGTCCAGCCTATTTTTAGGTCGAGGATGTGAGTGCTTGAACAATTCAATTAATGTCAATATCAAATTATTACAATCATACTTGTAGATATCCCATTGTTAAAGACTTTTATATTGTAAAAGACAGAAAAAATAAAAAATGGATTTAAGGTTTACAAAGTTTTGAGCATTTAAAAAGTATTAGTAATATTTATCGATTTATTTGTTCTTTTAAAATAGAGACATATCTTCTTAAGTAAGTATTAGATGCTTGCAGAAAACAAAGATCGAATTTCTAAACTTTTTCAAAATTTTAACGAGTTAAAGATCTAATCAAATAGAAAATGCAATATTTTTTCTGATCATCAAGCAAGATTTGGTATAAGTTCACGAGGCCAAAAATAAATAAATAAATAAATTCAATTTCTAAGTACAATGACCCTAAATTTGAATTTTTATGGTGACTTGTTTGTAGATTGTAGTGGTGAGCTGTTGCCACTAGTCATTGAACTTCAACAAGGCCAACATGATGTTCCATGATCTAGATCATAAAAAAGAAACAATTTAATTTAATTTACCTAGATATCAAAAATTCAAAAAAAAAAAAAAGAAGAGTTTTTGGCATCAAATACAAGTTGATGGATCCAATAGCTTAACACATGGCCTACAAGGGCTAAAAGAATATAACTATTTTCTATTAAAAAAAAATCATACCTTAAATAATAATTCTATATTTTCAATTAACCATAAAAAAATTCCTAATAGTTGGCAAAGCCACAAATATTGGTATCATCATCCCTAATTGTCAAACAGCCTGCAAAAGCACTATAATATATAAGACAATATTCAATAATTTTAAGCACTTTGTTTTTAGTTTTGTAGTTAATGCTCCACACAACAAAGGGTATCAAAAAAAATATTCTCCATTTTTAGACATATCCTATTGTCTTATGCACTATGTGCCTACATAAACACTTTACTCCAACTTCTTACAAGCAGATTATACTTTTGAATTTATGTTCTAGACAATAGTTTGTAATATAATATTATTATTTGTGGTGAAAGGACTTTGAGTTTATCAGAATATGGTCAAAAACTTATCAAGCGATCAATTAATTCAACTGTATCACTCTCACACTTACACGTGTGATATTTGAAATTCTTATTCTAATAAATTCTTGATGTGCATACATGTATAAATAAAATAAATAAATAAATAAGTTGTAGTTAAAGATTTGCTTTTTTAATAGTACGTCTCAAATTGAATGTATATATAAACCTTTTTCTTTATTAAAAAAAGGAAGAATGTGTAGTAATTCTTTTAAATGTGATTTACAAGCAATTTGAACCATGTATTTTATTTTATATGTCATTTTCTATTTTAACGTTGTAAATATATGTCAAGTAATTTGATCTGCAATTAATTATTTTCAATACAATTTATATATATTTAAAAAATTAAACATGATATAAAACATAAAATAAAATAAGAGATTACACCGAGATATGTCACGCACAAAAGATTGTTATGTTAATTCCTCATCCCTATTCTTTTTTTTCCAATAAAAAGAGAAGTATATATACGTTGAACATCATGTCCATCCATTTTCCCATGAAAACACATTAACCTTCAAAACACCCACGGAAAAATCGGGGTAATTTTTCCCTTTAAACCAAGCCATTTTAACCATTTGAAGAAGAGAGGCTGAAAAGAGATAGCATAGGAAAAAACATTTCCATTTTCCTGGCATTCTCTTTTTCTTGATCTTTTGCTGAGAGGTGAAAATTCAAGAATTCCTTCCCTTTCCCTTCCTCAATATGGGTTGTGGGGAATCAAAACATGCTGTTGCAACAGAAAACACTCTCACCAAGAGCAAAAGCAAGAGCAGAAGCGAGAAAGTGGAGAACAATCCCCCTGTGGAAAAGCCCACAACAGAAGGGAATGGAAAGGGGAAGGAAAATGAAATCCCTGATGCAGTAATCAAGAAGGAGGAAGAGTTTCAGGCTGATAAAGGGAAGGAAAGTGGAAATGCTGCGGAGGGATTAAAGGAAAATGCCAAGAAAACAGATGAAAAAGAGAAGGGAATTGATGGTGGTGATGATGGTCATGGAAATGGAGAAGGAAAAGTTGAGGAGAAGAAAGAAGAAAGCAAAAATGAGGAGTTGAAGGGAGAAAAGAAAGATGAGGTTGGAATTGATCAGAAAAAAGAAGAAGAAAAAGTGGTTTCAAATGGTTCTGATAATCATGAGGAAACAATTGAATCCAAAATAATTTCAGGGAAAGTTGAAGGAAATGATGGTTTGGAGGGAAAATTAGGAGTGGATGGAAAGGATGAATCTAATGAAGAAAAAGGTTTGTTTTTATCTCAAATTTGTATGGATTCTTAGGTTATAAATGGATTCTTTCTTTATCTACTTATTCCTTGGGGTGTGTGTGTGTGTGTG
>JACGDI010005704.1:434089-451465 GCA_014898725.1 Jacaranda copaia
GTTTTTAAATTCAAGACTTGCAAGTTGTATATAATTTTCGTATATATATACATATATATAGTACTATTATTATTTTATTTCAAATTCAAACTAGGTGAATTAAATTTCATTCAAAAATTCAACTCAGACTCAAAAAATTAACTCATTTAAGTCGAACTATATATACATATGCGTATTTCTAGTTCAGTCTCGACAAGCTGAAAGCGTTCCAAGCTTGACTTGAGTATACCCCTTAATATTATATCCCTATCTTGTGCAAGAACTTTGAAGAGCAAAAGCAAGAATTAATGCAGTAGGAACAAAGTTTCCACAGATCTATCACCAACAGTACACATTCTCTAAATGCTTTTTGTTTGTTTTGGGTGCAAAACGAATTTTTATTCACAGCGGATGTTGTTATTCACACAGACATGAATTTAATGTACATTTGAACAATTTGTATATACAGATACCCCTCCAAATCAAAAAAACTAAGTGCTTATGCTCTTAGTTTTTCGTCCATCTTTGATAAAAATTGGCACAATTGACCTGAATTAGTATCTACACCAAGCTGTGGTGATCGCCTCTATCTGTATTCAGTTTCAAATTCGATTTTAATGGATCCTTGGATAAGATGAGATTCCCATCAAGATCTGTTCCGCCATAGGCACCAAGACGTGGATCCATAACGATTTTGCATGACCTTGATTTGTCACATTCCATTTGGACACCATAGTATGTCAAGTGATCAGTAATACTGTTCCCTCTGACCGACCTGCAAAAGATTGTGAGAAGGTTGACAGCGGTCCTCAGAGATACATCCAGTTTACTCCCAATCACAAATGGTCATTAGCCAAAGTAATTTGTCTACTACAGATTTTCTTATAGAAGGATGGACAAACAAACTGAAGTACGTTAGATTGACAAAGACTGAGTCTGAAGCATCTAGTGGTGATCAAGACAGTTGAAAAAGTAGCATGATAAAACAAAATGCAAATGTTTTTTCTGATATCAAATGAAGTAGGGTGAAAGTTGGCAGATGGAAAGTTGCTGAAAATTCCTAACCAGAGTTTAAGGGGCAGATACTTGCCTGCTACAAGTTGGATCTTCACCAGAACCATCACAAACCTTCTCGACTGTATAGATCAAGCTTTCAAACCCGATGCTGTGGAGCCAAACCTACAACATGAGGGTCTCGTAACTCAATAAAAGAACCACGATCTGAGGAAGATACATACACTAAATGCATACAAAACGGTAAATATTCCAATCCTCATGTTAGCAAATTGACATAAAGATTGCCACGAGTTAGGCAGATGCTACAGTAAAGACATAGTAGGTAATACTATTGAAATACCATTACCTCTCTCGGGAAGTGATGGTACGTTTTTTGAGGAAAATAATGGTAATATGGGGGCAAATGAGGCACAATATCATGTCCATTTGTGACACGAATGGTATTTGGCACAATTTGGTTGAAGTAGGATGCAAAGGCAGCATTTCCAATCCTAGGTTGCCCAAATGTCATAACCTGAACATTCTGCTCTCCAAGAAGCTGAGAAGAGGACGAGAATTTCAATGCAAACTCCAAACAACATTTAAGAAAATAATAATAGCAGAACCCTGAGAGCCCTTTTCTCTATTGCGTTTGCCCAAATATTGCCTAATGTAGACGACATATACTTAAGTAAAGGCCAAAGTAAATGTTAATCATGGAAAATAATCAAGGATTGGATTATTACAAGGAGATCAAGTCCACAAAAAGCAGCCATTGCCCCTCCCATTGAGTGCCCAGTTACCATAATCTTAATGTCTCCATACAACTCCTTTGCTTTTTGAACAGCGTATAGGACTCCAGGCCGTAATGAAGTATTGTGGTAAGCAGAATAAAAACCATGATGAACCTGAACAGAAGGAAGAAGGCCAAATGGATACAAACACTCTGCAGACAATCAAAAAAAGTGTTTAAGAAGAATAAAAAGAATAAAACTCAATTGTAAATACCATTGCGCCATCAACTCCAGGGTAATCAATATCAAGCTGCTTCCAGTACAAATCTTCCACCCAATTCTGAATACTGCAAACATAATTATGCGATAAATACAGAGGAGAAACCTAGATAAATCTACATTGTCAGACACCATCTTCATTATGTATGTGTCAGCACTTAAGCTCACAACTATTAGCATCGGCCAATACTGCACATGGAAGCAAAACAATGCATAAATAAAGCTTCCTTCAGCTTTGAGTTGCTTCCATGGGACTCATGGACCTCAACATAAAATAACTTTGAGGTAAAGCAACAAATCATAGGGGCAACAGAACAACATAGGCCAAACCTGCGTTCCTGAGTTCCTCTGAATGCAATCACAGTGGCGTTAAGATCGGTTGCAACGCCAACAAATCCCTGTCAATACATAAAGAATTACTCCAATGTTAAAACCAGTTGAAGGAGATCAAGAAAACAGAAAAATGGTTTTAGCACCATCAGAAGAAGCAATCAAAGGGAATTAGAAAAAGGAAATAGGCCAAGGCTAAACAGAACTCATTTTCCAGACCTGCAGGCACCTCTTCACGTCAACAATCAGCTCAATCACTTCAAAGCCCTGAATCCCAGAAAAAAGTGAAATCAATGTGAATATCAGCTAAAGTTAAACTTATTTCAGGGTGTTATTATTACTTTACCTTAGTTAGATCATCACATCTTGAGCAAGTCCATGTAAACAACTCAGTCAAGTCTGACATATATACCTGCAAATGCAATACTTGTTTCTTATATCGTGCCAAGAGTTTAAAATAACCATTGAATCAACAAAATGTTATCATCCTAAAAGTTGTTTTACGATAATCACCCTAATGGATTAGAATGATTACATGACAATATTCACTTGACAAAAAAAAGAGAATTTATCTAACTTACTGCTTTAGTATGAAATAATTAGTTAAGGAAAACCAACAAATCTACCAAATAGAATCGGACCTCTCTCTTATGAGAAAACCCAAGTCTAAAATCTAAACAAACAGTACATGTTTGTAAACATGTTAAATCTTCATCCTACTCATAGGTGCAGAAAATAAGTCAAGAGTGAATCTTACAGCTGAAGCATATTGCACCAGTATTGTTGCAAGTGTATGGTTGTATGCTGCCAACAGATGATGCTGATTGTGCTTGTGCTTCCTCACCTTCAATTCTGCAATGAACACTGACAAAATTCACATACCAGGACACAGCAACAGATGCCTTTTACTATCATAAATACAATCCATTAAAAGAAAATCCTGCATATTTAAGACAAATAATCAATAAAAAGGTTTTCCTCACAATACTAGAGTTTATTTAACAAGTATTTCTCAACTCATGCCACTTTACAGAAAATTTTAATTACCCTCAAGCTGGTTAACAAAATTCAAATGCCCCGGAAATGATCAAAACCAAAATCCCAAAGAAAACAATTGCTAAATTCATATATTCACAAGGACAGAGGAAATAGTGATTTTCATAATAGAATTGAAAAGCTTTAATATATACTTACACGACAATTTAACAGGAAATACCAACAGAGAAACTATTTGATTGCAAATTACCAAAAATGTTAACCAATTCTACTTAATGAACAAATAATTGCGCTCTAGTTAATTAACAAAGCATCCAAATCCTCCAGAAATGATCACAACTGAAACTACAGTAACTTATTCTACCTCTACATGATGAGAAGGCAAATAAAAATATAAAAATTGCAATTATCAAACATCCTTTTCTTCCCATCCCTGCAAAAAATAACCAAAAACAGATTAACAAACAATAAACTCAAAGCCTACAACTTAAATAATTGCAGCAAAAATGTTCAAAAAATTAACTGCAAAGGGCCTAATTAAGAGTTCCAAAATTGAATCCCGAGCAACCCAAAAAAGATTTATAAACTTTCCGGCGATCGTTAACCGTCGGAAGGTTTCCGGAAGAGGCAAGACAACGTCTAATTGTACTGAGGTGACTTCTTATTGCTCTAGGGTTGTCGGTACAATTCCGTGCAAGAAAGAAAAAAGAGAACTGTTTAAAAGTAAATACAAAAACATTGTTCCGGAATTACCCCGAGGAAAGCAACTTATGACGAGATAATTTGCTCTTATGAGGTGGGACTTTGAAATTACTCGGGGACTGAATAGTAAATTCACAACAGCTGAATGAAAAAGACCGGTCAGTTCCGGATCGGAATATGCGCTGGAATAATTGAAAAAAAGAGTTGGTCCCACAGTTCGGCAAGTCTCACGTGAATGACACGTGATAAAATATGGGCTGCGAATTTGGCTTAATGGGGACCCAACTAAATGTTCAGCCCAATAAAAAAGCCCAACCCAAGGCGGGAAATCCAAAATTTCACTAATAATAATGGCGGGAAATATCCAATAAAATCCAAGGACGCTTTTTTGGCCCGGGTATATAAACCAACCCGCTCTTGTTATTTGGTTGCTCCACTTCATTTTCTCTTTTTTATTTTTTTTTTTCAATCCAAATTGAAGAATTCTTTTTCTCTTCAAAGAGGAGAAAAATCAGCAAACCCTCGATATGGCGAAACCCTCGCGAGCAAGGGACTCCTCCGACGACTCCATGTACAACTCCTCGGCGGAGGAAGAGGTGGTCAAGGATCAGGTGAACGAGGAGGAGGACGAGGAGGAGCTCGAGGCAGTTGCTCGAACGGCCGATGATTCCGACGAGGACGACGAGGCGTCCAACGCCGTTGCTCAAGAAGATGACGACAATGAGGTGTGTTGGCGTGGGATTGCTGGTGCTATTGGACTTGAATGGTTATTTTATTTGTTGTTTTTTTTAGTGTAGCATGACAGATCTGTGTCTGCTTTATGTGGTGTGTGAAATAAATTTGCTAGCGGCTGTTTTTAGTTGATGGTTGGTGTAATTAGAGGGAACTAGTGTTAATTCTTTTTAGGATGGTGTAAGTTTTTATGTTTAGGTGAAATTGTTTAAACTGTTGCAAGTGTTTGTACTTGAGCAGTTCGTCTTTGAGATTGTTGAGTACTTGGAAGGGGTTAGAGAAGAACTTGAAGGATAATTTGGTCATCTATCAGTTTAATTAGTCGAAATATGAATTATTATTAGTAATTGGTTTTAATTGTTTTGCCTCCCTTATTGTGGACAGTTCGGTCTCCTATAGGGCCCGAACTGTTTAACTACTTGAAAATGAAGAATAGGAATTTTAAAGAGTAATTTGGGTTTTTCTCAGTTTAGCTATGTTCAGATTTAGGCTATGTTGTGTGTTTTTCTGAGTTGATCTATGTTGAGATTTAGAGCTACTTTGCATGGCGGGAATGATTGTTTAGCTAATAGTAAATGGTTTTTAATTGCTCTGCAGGAAGATGATGCTATTGCAAATGAAATTGCAAAACGTGAGAAAGCGAGGCTTAAAGAAATGCAGAGGATGAAGAAGCAGAAAATACAAGAAATGCTTGATGCCCAGAATGCTGCTATTGATGCTGACATTGTATGACGTCTGAAAATGAATTGTTTTTTTACATTATCTATATAGTGTATAACTAACTTGGGTTTTACATTTAATCTGGTTCTTGGGACAGAACAACAAAGGAAAGGGTCGTCTGAACTATCTCTTGCAGCAAACGGAGTTATTTGCTCATTTTGCCAAGGGTGATCAGTCTGCCTCTCAGAAAAAGGCAAAAGGAAGGTGAGTAATGCCTTTTTTGTGTGAGTATTCTTCCAGGACAGCATCATAGGTTGGGATTTGAAGCATGTGAATGTTTTCCCTCTGTTACTTGTAAATTGCCTTGGTACTAGGGAAATTTTAATGTTTTGTCTTTCAGAATAGCATCTTAGGGAACTTTGGTGCTCTTTTCTTCATGTGGGCTAGCATGCCTGGCACATTGGAATGAGGACTTCTTTTGGGAAATTGGCCTAGAAAGTTGCTTTTCTTAATTCAATCTACTGTACATTGTGTTGTCCAATTGCATTTTGCAGGGGTCGCCATGCATCTAAGATAACTGAAGAGGAAGAAGATGAGGAGTGCCTCAAAGAGGAAGAAGATGGTCTTTCTGGCACTGGAAATACAAGACTAGTGGCACAGCCATCTTGTAAGAAGATTATTCCTGCAATCATTATTTTTGGATTCTCAGTCTTGATTATGACTGAGTTTCAACTTATGGAGCCGTCTAGTGATATATAGAATTGCATAGTCCTTGGCATATGTGATTTTTTTCAACTGAATGTGATTCGTATCTTTGACTGAAAATCTTTGCAAGTTAAAGTAATATTATAGTAGTCTATACTTTGCTAGATTGAGAGGCAGTTCCTATTTATTTCCATGAAGAGGATCAATTACTTGTGCTCTTTGTCTTGCAGGTATTCAGGGAAAGATGAGAGATTACCAACTTGCTGGTTTGAATTGGCTGATACGATTGTATGAGAATGGGATTAACGGAATACTTGCTGATGAAATGGTATAAACACAGACTTATATATTTGCATCCACTTGGTGCATTGAGTTTTACATGGATGATGGTTTTTGTTGTTTTTGATTCAGGGACTTGGTAAAACTTTGCAAACTATCTCCTTGCTGGGCTACTTGCATGAGTTCAGAGGGATAACAGGCCCTCACATGGTTGTCGCCCCAAAATCTACTCTTGGTAATTGGATGAATGAAATCAAAAGGTTTTGTCCTGTGTTGCGCGCTGTAAAGTTTCTTGGAAATCCTGATGAAAGGGTAAGCCTACAACACCAATTAAGATATTGTTTTCTGGAGTTCTATTTCTGTGGTTTTTGATTTCACAAATTGTTAATCTTTCAGAGATACATACGCGAGGAATTACTTGTCGCTGGCAAGTTTGATGTTTGTGTCACAAGTTTCGAAATGGCAATCAAAGAGAAGTCTGCCTTGCGCCGATTTAGCTGGCGCTATATTATTATTGATGAAGCTCATCGAATCAAGAATGAGAATTCTCTTCTCTCAAAAACAATGAGGCTTTATAATACTAACTATCGGCTTCTAATTACTGGAACACCACTTCAGGTATATTTCTAAAATTTCCTTTCATCTAAGTTGTGGTATCTTTCACCATCTTGTTAGTTTCATTCATTCACTTGTTCAGTTCAGGGTGAGGTGTGAAATATTTAGTTGTCTTGTGATATTTTGTAAACCCAAGGTGCAATAAATGAAACATGGCTATTATGATGGTTAAGGATTGGAGCCTTGTGCCACTTCTATTACAGTGACTATCTGAAATCTTCATTATTTATATTGTAAAGGGAATATTTATATCTTTAGGTGAAGTTCTCTAAGATGTTATCTGATGATACTGTACAATTCCCTTTTTCTTTAAGGCATTATAGATACCGGTAAAAAGGAGTTTCAGTAATTGTAAAATTAGCTCAAAACATTCTTGACATATTAACTGTGAGATATTTGCATACCATGGGGATAGAATCGAAATATTTGCCAGCTTTGTTAGTATTTAATCTTTATCTTAAGCCAGTGAACTTAGGATATAACTTTTAATTGCTATGCATACCATGCAAGTCATCACATTATTGAGGCTGGCCTTGGTGTCTAGCCTGTCTTTTTCTCATGTTCCTTGAATGTTTTAAGGTTTACTTAGCTTGCATCTCTAATTATATCATGTTTGTGAACTAGCCTCATTGTTTGTGACACGGTATTTATTTTTGCAGAATAATCTTCATGAACTATGGGCTCTTCTTAACTTTTTGCTTCCGGAGATATTTAGCTCTGCTGAGACTTTTGATGAATGGTTCCAAATTTCTGGTGAAAATGATCAGCAGGAAGTTGTCCAGCAGCTTCACAAGGTATGTAATTGTTTTTTCATTTTCCTATATGCACTTGCTCCTGCTGAGGAATGATAGTCTCATACCTGATGAAGTGATGATCAATGAAAGTTGTTTCACTTGTCGAACAAACTCATCAAAGGAAAAAGTTTAGGACCATATGCTGAACTGTCAAAATTTTATTTAGGTTTTTTCCATCTACAGTGTAAAGCAAACCAAGAGATGGTTATCTGTTGCTCTGCAGTATGCTGTAATAATATGCTGAATTATGAGTTGGTGTAATCACTATAAATGCAACTAGCATTTGATCAGATTAATGAAGCATGCAATAGTATCTTCTTTGTTTCAGTACAGAGGAGGTTAGAGTTAATAGACATCCATTAAACATCTAGAGACAAACTACTTTTGCACGAGCAGTTTATTGAATCTGTGGTTTTTTCTCTTTGTGATCTACTAGGTTCTTCGGCCCTTCCTTCTCAGAAGGTTGAAGTCTGATGTTGAGAAAGGTTTACCTCCCAAGAAGGAGACAATACTGAAAGTTGGTATGTCCCAAATGCAAAAGCATTACTATAGGGCATTGCTGCAGAAAGATCTTGAGGTTGTAAATGCTGGTGGAGAACGCAAACGCCTTCTTAATATAGCCATGCAGCTTCGGAAATGTTGTAATCATCCATATCTGTTTCAAGGTGCTGAACCTGGACCACCTTATACCACTGGAGAACATCTCATAGAAAATGCTGGTATGGTTTTTCTGCAACATCAGAGGAAAAAAGGATGAACATTTTTTTGTTGGTAGATTGCTCCATTTCCATCTATATATCGTTTATAACTTTTTTTAATTGATTGAAGGCAAGATGGTTCTTCTTGACAAGTTGCTCCCAAAATTAAAGGAGCGTGATTCCAGGGTTTTGATATTTTCCCAGGTTGGTGTTCTTGCGTCTCAGATCTTCTATTTTAAGAATATCGCTTAAACTTAATTGCACTTACCAGACAAATATTCTTACTTATCAGACAAATATTGTAGACTAATTGGTGCCAACTGTTTATTATTTGCAGATTCTACTTTATTTTTGCTTAGATACCCTGTAATGATTTCCTTTTGATTGCATAAAACAGATGACAAGGCTGCTGGACATTCTTGAAGATTACTTGATGTTCCGTGGATATTATTATTGTCGAATTGATGGAAATACTGGTGGGGAAGATCGAGATGCTTCCATTGAAGCCTTCAACAGGCCAGGAAGTGAGAAATTTGTCTTTCTACTGTCAACTAGAGCTGGAGGTCTTGGTATCAACCTTGCCACTGCCGATGTTGTCATTCTTTATGACAGTGACTGGTCAGACTTTGCTGTTTTGCTGTTGCTGATGCTTAACCGATTTAGTTTTAGAGTTGATCATTAACACTATTGGCTTCAATGCACTGCAGGAACCCACAGGTTGATTTGCAGGCTCAGGACCGTGCTCATAGAATTGGACAGAAGAAAGAAGTCCAAGTCTTCCGGTTCTGCACTGAGGTTTGTCTTGTTTTCATGCTAATGACATTAGAAAGAGTTTTTGTGCAGGCCTGATGTGCTCATGGTTTGTTAAAATGATTCTTTGCAGTACACCATTGAGGAAAAAGTGATTGAAAGGGCCTATAAAAAGCTTGCTCTTGATGCTTTGGTTATCCAACAAGGGCGACTAGCTGAGCAGAAGAGTGAGTCTTTATTAGTCACTATATTCATTATTATCCGGGACAATATCACAGTGCAATTGCTAGAATTTGTAAATTTTTATTTTTATTTTTAATGTTCTGTTATGCAGCTGTTAATAAGGATGAGCTGCTGCAAATGGTGAGGTTTGGTGCTGAAATGGTTTTCAGTTCCAAAGATAGCACAATCACTGATGAAGACATAGATAGAATTATTGCCAAGGGAGAAGAGGCAACTGCTGAACTTGATGCCAAGATGAAAAAATTCACTGAAGATGCCATCAAATTCAAAGTGGATGACAGTATGCTTCTCATTTCCAACTTTATGATTCTAGAAGGTTTTGGTTTTATTCACTTATCTAAAACATTTCTGTTAGTGAGTCTAATATAAGCTGTTGGACCTTCTGCAGCTGCTGACTTGTATGATTTTGACGATGAAAAGGTATAGTTGCTGTGTTTATTACTGACTGTTTTTGTCCCATGTTCTTTCTTTTAACTCATTTTTCGGTGTTCTCTTGCTCATCCTTACAGGATGAAAATAAGTTTGATTTCAAGAAGATTGTTAGTGAAAATTGGATTGAACCGCCAAAAAGAGAAAGGAAGCGCAAGTATGTTTATTCAATCTCTTGTATTATGAACCCAATATCAGTTCTAGTTGGTGAGAATGATGCATTTTTAATTTTTTGAATCTTTCTTTAGCTACTCTGAATCAGAGTACTTCAAGCAGACAATGCGCCAAAGTGGTCCTGCAAGACCAAAGGAGCCTCGAATTCCTCGCATGCCACAATTGTAAGCATTTTTGGTTCATTTATTTTCGTTTGTTGATAATTAAGGATTTCTGCATCTTAACACATGTTATCTTTTGTTAGGCATGATTTCCAGTTCTTTAACACACAGCGGCTTAGTGAGCTATATGAAAAAGAAGTGCGCTACCTTATGGTGGGTGTCTACACTACCCTTGAGATTACTTCTCTATGTCTATTTGTGATAGCTGTCTTACTTGTTCTTTGACTTCAGCAAACACATCAAAGGAATCAAGTAAAAGACACAATAGAGGTGGATGAACCGGAAGGTCTGTTCATTTGTTTAGAATGTGTACTTTAATCTCAATAATTTTCCTGGACATTCTCTTGATGCATTGTTGTTTACCAGATGTGGGAGATCCGTTGACTGCTGAGGAGCAGGAAGAGAAGGAACGACTGCTGGAAGAAGTATGTTTTCATAAACTTCTCAATGACTTCAAAACTTGTTTGCTTAGCTTAACTTGATTGTTGTTGGATGTAGGGATTTTCAACATGGAGCAGAAGAGACTTCAACACTTTCATCAGGGCCTGTGAAAAATATGGTCGAAATGATATCAGGAGCATTGCATCTGAAATGGAAGGGAAGACCGAGGAAGAAGTTGAAAGATATGCAAAAGTTTTCAAAGAAAGATACAAAGAATTGAATGGTAACCTTCATGTTAGCTTTTAGTTGATACTTGCAATTTGGCATATTTCTCATTTCTATTTGTCTTAGAACCGAACAATAAAATTTTTCAAGATGTGTGGTTGACTAGTTCTGTTGTTTCTAAAACTTGGAGGTTTATCAAAATATCCTAGTCTTGTATGTTATAACAAGATTTATTTTCCAACTGTCCCACCAAAAGCATTGGGTGGATTCTCTGTAGAGTGTACAAAGCATGAATATGTTGCGACTGTTTCTTAATTGATTGGACCTTTCTCAGCACTTGAAAACATGATACTAATTTATAAGTATGAAACCAGATTATGATAGGATCATTAAAAACATTGAAAGAGGGGAAGCTAGAATTTCACGCAAAGATGAGATCATGAAGGCAATTGGGAAGAAACTGGATCGCTATAAGAACCCTTGGCTGGAATTGAAGATCCAGTATGGCCAGAACAAAGGGAAGTTGTACAACGAAGAATGTGATCGTTTCATGGTTAGACTTCTAATAATCACTTTAGCTTTCAAGTAATCTCTTTATTGCCTCAGAATTATCATACTGTTTACTCTTCTTTTCAGATATGCATGGTTCACAAGCTTGGATATGGTAACTGGGATGAGCTGAAGGCAGCCTTCCGTACTTCACCACTCTTTCGCTTTGATTGGTTTGTAAAGTCTCGTACCACTCAAGAACTTGCAAGGAGATGTGATACACTTATTCGGTTGGTGGAGAGGGAAAACCAAGAATATGACGAGAGGGAGAGACAGGCACGTAAAGAGAAAAAATTAGCCAAGGTATATCTAGTCTCTTTGTTGATTCTTGTTTTGCTTAGACACGAGAGAGGGAAAAATACACACTGACACTACCACGTGCACCATATTAACTGATAATTCTAACTTTTCACCTTCTGTTTTTGTCTTGCCAACAGAATATGACCCCATCCAAGCGCGCTGCTGCTAGACAGGCCGCGGAGAGCCCTCCTAACACTATGAAAAAGCGAAAGCAATCATTGATGGATGACTATGTGAGCTCGGTATGTGTTCATGGATAAAGTATCTATACTTCCTTTTCTGGTTGCATCATTTTCAACTGCAGCTAAACGAGATTTGTGTATTTTTGCCAGGGAAAAAAGAGGAAATGAAGCCAGATTTGTGTTTCTAATGGATGAATTGGTGGTGATGGAGATGCAAGTAGCTCCATCCGGTTTTGTGTCAGTTTTGGCTTATTATTGTTTCGCCTTGGGATAATATACATATCTATATAGTTGACCGCATTAGTTGTACAAATTTAGATAGAACACATGCGTGTACCCAGGGCAAGGCTGCTTAGCTATGTATGAAGTCCCTGTTTTGAATACGGGACCTCATCAGCATTCGGCAACCAATGTATGAGGGTTATTAACTGCAAGTAGCTAAAAGAACTGTGGTTCGTTATGCCAGAACTCTGCAATGATTACAAGACAAGGCTCTGATTGGCAATGCAGCAGTCTCTATGTTAAATTGTCATGGTCTGAAATCTTTTGACATCTCTCTTTAAGATATATTGTCATCCAATTTCTCTCTTGAACTAACCGGCATGTAGTTTTCAAGTCTCTTTTTTCTCGACAAAACTGCTCAAAAGGAATATTATCATCATAAAATATGTTTCTCTTGCAAATCACTTGGCATGATGTTACTGTGTGGGAACTGTGAAGGTAAAATAAATTTGAGCAGGACAGAGGCAGAGATGTCAACCTACGGTTGACACAGGACCATCAAACCTCTTTCTATAAGCTGAAGTACAAGGCTGACTCAAGAATAATTGGAACCGTACGGACAAATACATGATTGTGCCACCAACTGGGCTTTTTTGATACCCCACTGAGCACCCTCATGCACGCACAACAGGCAACAAATGAGAGCTAAAAAATTTTAAACAGCAACATGAGAGCAAAAAATTTTAAACATTCTTCCCAACTTCACTTTTCCCTATTACAACAATCTTCGCAAATCCTTAAATAATACATAGAATTTAACATGTTTGCACACAACATTCTGCAATGTCATCTGCATAGATTACCAACAGGGCAATCACTGAACCATCTCCCTTCTCCACTGTACACCCCCCACGACCCCATAACTCAACCGTTCAGCCAATCTTGAGCTACAATCATGGTTTTAGAACAACAGATAAGGAAGTTGGATAACAAGTCTCAAGTTCTATCTTGAAACCTGGTAATGGGATAACGCACCCGTGGATGTTCCATCTTGACACACGGAACTTAAATCTCTAGGAAATTGCAGAATCATTCATATGCACTGTCCAAGCTTCCCATGGCATTTGTTCTCTTTCTCTCCCTCCAATTCTCACCCCACACCTTGGCCTCAGCAACAGCACGTTCTCTATCTAGGTCCCGGTTTCTTGGAGTTTCTCTTGCTCTACCTGCACTCACAGGGCTGTCCCATTGAGAATCAGGCCGCTCCAGCTCATCCAAACCCCCTTTCCGGCCAGACCCACCACCCGTTTCAATCCTTCGTAACTCTGCACCAGTACTGAAGTCTCTCTTCCTGAAATCAGGTGAATTCTTGTAAGTGGAAGGTGAACCATGGTGGCCTCCATGCCCCAGCTCTTCCAAGCTTTCAGATGTATTCCTCCGCTCGTCCCTGTGCCTTGGAGTAGATGGGCCAACTTTGTTACTCTGTGCAGCTGGTGCATTAGGGTCGTACGTTTGTGATGCCAAGTATGTCAAAGCGGTCACAACATCCCCGATCAGAGGTCTTGTGGCAGCTTGCTCTTGCAAGCACATGGCGGCCACCGCCAGTGCCTGATAGAGTCCACGCATTGGGTAGTGACCTTGTAACAGAGGATCAGCCATTTTGGGAAACTTCCTTCGGTCCTTGAAAAGAGGCCTTGCCTGTGTCCGTTTGAATAAAAAAAGTGAAAGATTGTATTTGAAGCCTACCACTTTCATTAGTACACGTTATAGAAGTAAAGAACAGAGCAGAAACAAATGTATATAATAAAGAAAGTAAAGATCCACATACCCATGCAACAAGATTATTCTCCCCTGCGCCCCTTGTGTTGTCAATGGCCTTTCGGCCTGTGATGATTTCAAGAAATACAACTCCAAAACTGTAAACATCTGACTTTAGAGTAAGTTGCCCTGTCATAGCATATTCTGGAGCACAATAACCGTATGTTCCCATCACCCTTGTTGACACATGTGTTTTATCGCCAACCGGACCCAGTTTTGCAAGTCCAAAATCTGATAACTTGGGAAAATATCCCTCATCAAGAAGGATATTGGAGGATTTCAAGTCTCTGTATATGACTGGTGGATTGGCTTTGTCATGTAAATATTCTAATCCCTTTGCTGCGCCCGCAGCTATCTTCATCCTTGTGTTCCAGTCCAAAGGTTCTTCATCTGGTGGAAGATCTGTGTAGAGACATCATATTATTACATAAATTGTGATTCATGCTGATCATATAATTCAGGAGAAAACACTTCCTGCTATCAATAGCAAAGTTTTTTGACTTTAGGCTTTTGGCAACTAAAGCGAGAGGAAAATTCTTGGTTTTTTTTATATCACTTAAAAAGTTTTGTGGGCTCAAAAAGATTATTCTGATAATAGCATGACTCGTGCACCAATGAGCTGTGAAATCTCCTAAATTCTGCCAATAGCTACATATCTGCTTTCTTATACCTTGATGCTCTAAAAACAAAGGATAGCATACACGAAAGTAATTGCACAGATAACAGTTCAAGAAAATGGGGTATGAATGATAAGCCAGAATGACTTCATAAACCATTCTATTGATCTGAGAAAGATATTCTCTAGTTTCTGGGTTTGTGAAAGGCCAAACAACAGCGATCATTACTGCATCCACTGCCAGTAGTTCGGTTAATTACTCACTGCTAACCAAGGATGAACAGCTTCTATCATGTCAAAATTAGATCACTAATCAACCTAGATATCTGCTAAAGTTCCGAAAATCTGATATCCATCTCCCCCCTTCTCCTCATATGTAGTTTCTATGAGATCAGGAATCTGATAGGTAGAAATTGCTAGCAACTTAGGACAGCTAACTTAATTTATTCGATTTTTTATTCAACATAGCAAACCTACAGACTACTACCTGGAGCCAACTACCTGGAGCCAACTAATAAATTTAATTGTTGTTGAATACTAATATGAAGAAACATAATCAAAAGGTCTTTCCAAGGAAAAGGAGTGAAAACCCTACAACAAAAAAAAAATATTTATAGAAAGGGTTTCCACTTCTGGCTGCCCACGAGCCACTCAGATGTCCAAGGCTAGTCCTAGGAATACAAAAGCTGCAACTTATTCATTGTACTTAAATAACAAAATGATCAGAGTCAGGTGATGGGGCCTCTATACAAGTCATAAAAATAACTGACACCAGTGCACAGAATGATATCAAATCAGAACAAGAATATCCAAACTCATATGCCAATTGCATGTAAAATAATATGATGACAATAGAAAATTCTAGTAATGAAATTTAACCAAAAATATTGTTTCACTTTTCGACTTAGTTATTAATCACCCAGAATTTATTTTAGTAAAGCTCTTGCACATACTCACATTCCAAATAAATGCCCTACCATTGATAATTTATTTGTAAAAATAGGGGATATGACTTCACTAAAATCATTCCGCAGCATAAATTTAGTTAAGTGTTTAAAATATTTAAATGCAATGGATAGAAAACAAATTGCATTACAAATGGTTGGATAAATTATTTAAAGAAATGAAATTCTTGAAAGTTCAGAATCTAACTAATAATTTCGCTAAGTGATTTCTAACTCTGTAAACCATAATTATTAAAATTCTTGGTTGCACTAGTTCTTCTTTTGTTTGAGCTTAATGATTCGAAATTTTGTCTTTTTATTTAGTTTCATGGATTTTTGAATTTTTCTTTTTGAATTCTCTGCTATCTCTTCTCCTGCAATCAAAATTTAATTGTTGATATCGCCTTTCTTCTTTCCTTTAGCCTATAAATTGCTGACATGAAATGAAGTCATGAACAAAAAGCATCAAGTATTTTCTTCAGTTTCTTTTTGTCCTTTAGATTGCAAGTTACTTCTATAAATTTAATATTCAGTTTATAGTAAATAAAAATTTCATGACAAGGAAGGTTAAATCGAAATAATAAGTGAAATGTTTGCTCCATAAGTTGAACAAATGTAAGCCACAAAGTACAAATTATTGTAAAGTTTTTAAGTTGATCAGTATAACCCAAAAAAAATTCATACATATTGCTAAATATGATATTGTCAAATGATTATAAAGCACAACCATTCTTGTTAGTGAAAGAACTACTAAGACTAGTAGACATCCCAAGGGAAAGAGACTAACATAAAAAAACCCTATACATATAAACCTTATTCCACTTTGATTTTCCTACTCAAATTAGGTTTCCATCGAAAGAAAGTCCAACTGGCACAGCAGCAGAACTCGCTTGAAGGCTTACAACTGGACCCGAAAGAGAAATCCCCTAAGATCTCTATCGCATTTTTAGTTGTGTAGCTTAGCCTACTTTTTTATTATTTTAAACATAAGTTGACAATTTACATATGAGAGAATCAAAATTTTGCCCATTTATGTCCAAATTCTACCACTAAACACATGCCTAGAATATGTCCTCAGATTTGGGAATTTTCTAAACCGGATAATAATTGTTGACAATTTTCTCTATTAGTTGTTTCTGCAAGGAAAAATGTTAAATTTCTCTTCAAATCAACTTCACACATTTTTCATTAAAAGTATTGAAAATGGAGAAGAACTGGGAGTGGGAAAAGATATTCATCATTGAAATGTACATTAACTTGGACTGAACCCCTTCAACCAAGTTTTTCTGTCCCTCATTTTTAAGAATACTATTATGTGAATTGAGTTGTTAAAAATATGAACCTTTTCTCATGTATGGGTGGTAGACATTAGAATTTATCACTTCTAAATTGCATTATTGTAATATTCTCTCATAAACTATTTATTTAAAAGTTTAAAATGTTATACAAAGGACACTTGAATATCTATTATCTTTTAAATGTTAATGTGGGATAAGAGGTGGATACATTTTGGGAACGTTTGGCCTGATAGAAGTCTGAAAAGAAATAACCAATTTATTTGGTTCACTAATAGAATTCAAGCAGCTATAACTTTTAATTTATGAAGAGGTACGAGAGAATTTACATATTACAAGCTCATCTTCATGAGATGGACCTATCCCTCTAATCTATAGCAGTAGCACCAGGGCCCTACCGGTCAATCTGAAAATTCCATTGTTTCGACCATATTTGGGAATTTTTTTGGCCATTTTAGTAAGTTTTTATTTATTTATTTGGTTATCTTTTGGACTCGATATTTTATGGCTTTCTTGTTCATGTGAAATGGTATTTTTCAGCTTGCTATATGTAGTTCAATTTTTTATCCCTGTTTCACTTATGCTTGT
>JACGDI010005705.1:0-17018 GCA_014898725.1 Jacaranda copaia
AGCACTAAATAACGAATCGGGTTTGATCATATTTAATCTAATATGGTATAAAATTAATCCAATTTAGATTGATTATTGAATCCTAAAATGTTTGTCTAAAGAAGACTTTGGTGGATAAATGTGTAATCACAAGAAACGTACCCACATCAATCGTCAACTCTATGATTATCAGTCACTAATACATCAATGCGTTAGTTATTACAAGAAGAATGTCTGTGTCATTCTGAAATTATTATTGCAAATCTCTTTTGCATCAATTGCTATTAATGATCGTGATTTTCATAATTATATATATTATCCGTATAGCATTCAGTTAGGACTTAACAAAACAGGGCAAGCAATGCAAGTGAACTTCAAATTAAATTAGTGACAACGACATTGAAAAAGATATGATTATTGCAAGGGACAAAACATGATTTTTAAGATATAAACAAATAACATATACGTAGTTTATAATTATTGATAATAATACTCTATCACTAACATAGATAATCAATTATTTCAAAGTATTATCTCATTGACACACATCTGATGGAGATATTCATTTTAAAAGGCATCTAAAAAGATGAAAAAGAGAGAATAACTTAAAATTATTTCAAACTCTCAACTCCTTTTAATATTAGAAAACTTGGTCTTGCCATAACCTCTGTTGAGAAGAGGTCATGACCGTCGTTCCCATAAACAGTGCTATATGATGATAATTAAATTCCTAAATTCATCACCAAACACAAAGGTCAGCCATATTGAGTATTGTTCAACTGTCCCACCAACATATATCTAGTAGAGGGTTTTGCAACAAAAAACAAAAAACGAATCGAAAAGAGAGTTATAACAATACTTAGTTGCCCCCACTTTGCCCCACATCATAAAAAGTCGAGAATTTAAAATAGTTTATAAATTATTTTCCTTCTCTCATTTTTCAAGATGTCGTTTTTAGACAAAACTCCTATGAAATGTGTACCAATAGAACAATACCTCGAAGCGATCCTCCTCCACATCAACGACAGATCTAATCATCATCAATGATTATATATATTTTCCAATTTCCAATCAATTAAATATTCATATTCTATTTGTGAGACTTTTAGGTAATTAATATATTTGAAATTCAACATCATTTATCCAAACTTTTGAAGTTTTATATTATTTTGATGGTTTGAGTAAATTCAAATGAAGATATTCAATTTTAGATGTAAGAAGCATATTTCTATTAAATTGTTTTCACTTGATCCAAGTATGCTTATTCAGCATATGATAGCGTAATACTGAAGCACCACGTGTCACACTCGTACTGGTCCTCCCGTCTGCGAATTCAAAATGAGCATAAAAGTTTCTTTATTTCCACTTTCCCCCCAGATATTTTCATTTCAATTTTCATTATATTTCATTTCCCCCCTCAGTCTATACACACAGAGAGAGATATATAGTTACAACATTCTAAGAGCCGCTGCTTACAGTCAGAAATTCCAGAAACCGCGACGAAGAGGTAATTTATTTTTCTTCCTTTTGTATTTATTTTTACTTTTAATTATTTTTTTTACGAATTTTTATCTGATGCCTTTTTCCATTTTAGGGTTTTTAGGGTTTCTGTTCACTGTCTCATTTTCTGTAAGTAAAACCCACATACGCAGGCAGATATTTTCTCTTATATTTCTTGTTTTGATTGGCTGAGGTGTTATTATTATTTTCTTTTTTAGTATTTTATCAAGTTTGAATTTTGGGCTATTTCGTGTAAGGGTTTGATTTTTCTCGTGGATCTGTTATATAATGGTGCTAATGCTTCGTTTCGATTTAGGATTTAGTAAATGGAAGTGAAAAGGAAAAGAGAAATCAATGAAAATTGGATTTCCTTACAGTTTCTTGTCGGATGAAATGATTAACAATTATAACATTTTCTTTTTCTGTTTTCCTGTTGAAATGTTGTTAAGTACAACTACAATGGTGAAATAAATGAAAATAAATGCATAGATTGTTACATGTTAGTCCGATTTTGTCTTTCTAGATGCATTTGCCCTAATGAAAAATGTTCTTTCTTAATGTTTTCTTGGCGTAAATCCAAGGTTCCAACTTCCAAATAGGTTAAAAAACTGAAGCTTTGCTTTGGGTGATGATAATACTCTATTATTTTCTCAGTGGAGTACTTCTATTTGTTCTGTGCTCTTAAGGGCCCGTTTTGTTTTATTTCCATATCTTATTTTCACATTTTGAAAATAGAAACACATCATTTTTTACATATTTTCACCCAACATTAGTTTCACAAATACATTCTCCAATAAACTATATGTATTTTCTCTCTCTATTCCATTATTCCATTATTTCTATCTCTTTCCATTGTTTCTATCTCTCTCAACCTACAACTTATTAAATTCGACATAATCATTACTTTTCCAATAACTCATTCAAATACAAACTCATTTTCAACTCATTTTCACCGACTACTTTTTCAAATTTTGAAAATGACGAAAATGGAAAATGAAAATGAAAATAAAACCAAACGGGGCCTTAGTTTTCAGATCTTCTGGAAATTTTAGTATAACAGTCTGTTTTGTCCGGAGAAAACAAGTGTAGTGTGGGTATATGTTAGCAGAACATAGACTTTATTTTGCTCATTGGTATACTATAAATGCCTATCAATGTGCTAAATTAAATATACTGGGAGGACCAGATACTTTTGTTGTGATGTTGCAGTTTACATGTGTAAAGATTGATGTCTTGAAAAGTGAACTCAGTATGAAAGCAATCTTTAATATTTAAAAGAAAAAGGAAAATGTTTAAATCTAAACATAACATCAACATAAAATAAGTAAAGAGTTGCAGGATAATCTTAACTGATGAAAAGGTGTGTTTTAAATGAGTTCAAGAAATCACTCGCAAA
Organism: Jacaranda copaia; assembly: GCA_014898725.1. Lineage (NCBI taxonomy): Eukaryota > Viridiplantae > Streptophyta > Magnoliopsida > Lamiales > Bignoniaceae > Jacaranda > Jacaranda copaia. The sequence goes on from JACGDI010005705.1 coordinate 2,876, forward strand.
CGGAAAATGGTTGCCAAATAAGCTAAGTTAAAATCTGCAGAATATTTGATGATAAATGTTTTGCCATTACTTCTATGTAGTGTTCTGTTTAGTCTGACTGGTCTAATCTACCTTTTGCCTGGAACAAAGATTCATTATTGAATCAGGATCTTTTGAACCCCTCCTAGGTACAAGTATCCAAAGAGAGCAACACCATTTTGGTTTCATATTACATGATTAGTTGTATTTTAGTAGTGTGTTTATGGTTCCTGAAATATGGCAATCCATCTCCTGGACACTGACTCAATAGAACTCTGCTCAAATATGCATAAATCCAATGTAGTTACTGCCTCTGGCTTGTGAAAAATTTGGGTGGTTGTCTAATATCTAAAAATATCCTAATATTTTATTGGCTCAGCTAACAATGTTTGTCGCTTCCCTATTTCTGAAATAATGTCGTGTACTATGATCCATAATGAGTTGATATTTGAATTTTCAATATCTGTTGGACCTTTCCTGAGTAATCTTCTGCTGCTGCCGCTACTCCTGCTGTTGGGATTTATTAATTTGTCTCATGTGTTGGCCTTTACATCTAATATGCTAGATGGACTAATATTTTGCATCATTATGGATTTTAGGCTTTGTTGCAATGGATGCCAAAACACCAAATGGAGAACGTCGCCACATTACCATTAAACTCTGGCCCCCTAGCCAGAACACACGACAGATGCTAGTGGAGAGAATGACGAATAATCTCTCGACTCCAACAATTTTCACCCAAAAGTATGGCAGTCTCAGCAGTGTTGAGGCCTCAAAACATGCCCAACAAATAGAGGAATCGGCATTTGTTATTGCGAACCAACATTACGAACAAGAACCTGATGGTGATGGCAGTTCTGCTGTGCAGTTGTATGCCAAGCAATGCAGTAAGCTAATATTGGATGTTCTTAAGGGAGGCTCCAGGGTAGAGGAAAAGGAGGCACTGAAATCCGAGGTTGATTCTGCTTTCCCTGAAACCTTTTTTGATATTTCCAAAGGTCAACGGGCATTTATAGAAGAAGATGAGGCTCGAACACTTTTGAATCCTTTAAAAGAACCTGGAAATTCGTACACTAAGATATGTTTTAGCAATCGAAGCTTTGGTCTTGGTGCTGCTCATGTTGCTGGACCTATCTTAGCATCCATTAAGAACCAACTGAAGGAAGTAGATCTGTCAGATTTTGTGGCAGGAAGACCAGAGGCAGAAGCTCTTGATGTCATGAATATCTTCTCTGAAGCTCTGGAAGGTTCTAATTTGAAGTATCTGAATATTTCGGACAATGCCTTGGGTGAGAAGGGAGTCAGGGCATTTGGGAAGCTCTTGAAGTCTCAAACTAGCTTGGAGGAACTATATCTGATGAATGATGGGATATCGAAGGAAGCTGCACAAGGTGTTTGTGAGTTGGTTCCTTCCACAGAGAAACTTAGGGTTCTTCAGTTTCACAACAATATGACAGGAGATGAAGGGGCTATTGCTATTTCTGAGATTCTGAAACGTTGTCCTTTGTTGGAGGATTTCCGATGCTCGTCTACCCGAGTTGGCTCTGAAGGGGGGGTTGCCTTGTCTGAAGCACTTGCACAATGTAAGAGTCTGAAGAAACTTGATCTCCGAGACAATATGTTTGGTGTAGAGGCTGGTGTCAAGCTCAGTGAGGCTCTCCACAAACACGACTATCTCACTGAGATTTATCTGAGCTACCTAAATCTTGAAGATGATGGAGCTATTGCAATAGCCAATACACTCAAGGAGTCAGCCCCCTCACTTGTGGTGCTGGAGATGGCTGGTAATGATATAACTGCTGAAGCTGCTCCGAGCCTAGCTGCTTGCATTTCTAAAAAGAAGTCCCTCGTGAAGTTGAACCTGTCCGAGAATGATCTTAAGGATGATGGTGCAATTCAAATAAGCAAAGCATTAGAAGAAGGCCGTGACCAATTAAAGGAAGTCGATCTAAGTCAGAATTCTCTGAAGAGGGCATCGGCTAGAATGTTGGCTCAGGCTGTGGTGCATTTGCCCGGGTTCAAGCTCCTAAATGTTAATGGAAACTTCATTTCCGAAGAAGGTATCGATGAGTTGAAAGGTATCTTTAAAGAATGTCCAGAGAAACTTGGCCCTTTGGACGAGAATGACCCAGATGGAGAAGATTTCGATGAGAAGGAGTCTGAGGATGAAGTTGCAGGTGAAGGTGATCAGGATGAATTGGAAGCGAAACTCAAAAAACTTGATGTCAATCAACAAGAGTAAAGAATTCTTGCAGTCCTAATCCAGAGCAGAATCAATAGTTTTAGTTGATAGCTTTGGCGGGTTCGATTGATTCAAGCACAAGATGGTGCTGCAATTCTGGCTGAAGCTAAACTGCTTGCCATCAGTAGTTTGTGTTTGATGGGGGACATTTTTACCCTTGATCTGCTTTTGTTTATTTAGCACCTTGTATCAGCTGAGTCTAAGGTACTTCTACGATTCTACTATTCGACTTTCTATGTAGACTTGTAATTTTTTATGCCCATTGTTTGGGGGAACATAGTAGGATTCATCTCTGCTTTTTTAAATCATGTTTAGTTGCCCTTGCAAACTGATGCTGTTCACTTGCACTCATGCAAAATGGAATTTTTATGGTTGGTGTTTCATAAGGGGATATTGCAATCAAATGAGTTATAGAAAATGCTGTATCAGCACTGACATACAGTTCAGCGGTAATGCTGGTTTTTCCAATGATTTTACTATTCACCTGCACTTGTACTTTTGTTTATTCCAAATTTCCAATGATTTTTGTTGTTCCATTAATGTTTAATTTTATGGGTGTGGTTACTATGGTGCTATGTATCATGTTATGAAATTCTTGGCGACATCTTAGATTTGTATGTGAGCTTTTTGTTCTTTTCCCCCCATTTAGACATGTATAAACACATGCACTTAAGGTTTATTTATGATTTGAATCTTATACTTCTCACATATGAGTACAGGGATGAATATTTTATATTAGGCAACATGTAAAATAATTTTTAATATATCAATAAGAGCTAGATGTGTAGGTGAATTGACTTATCAAATTCTCATTGAAAAAATAGGACCTGCACAAAGAAAAGCATTTATCATTTGTTGGTTGTTAGTAGCATTTCGAAAAATCGAATATTACTTTTAAATTAAGTTACAAAATAGTAGATGCCGCCAAAGGGAATTGCAATGCCATGTGTTAAAAAAGAAAGACATTCATGAAACGACAGAAGCAAATTGATCTTTATGTGTGCTTTCGTTGAAACTTCAATTTTCATTCTAGACTTGAATATGCTATAGTGTTGAGAAATCCAGCTGGTCTCAATACATTACAACCATAAGGCTCAATCCATCAGAACAGCACTCTAAACAATTAAGAAAACAATAAATAAGACAATAAGCCGAGTTCCATTTGCAATTTAAGGTACCAAAACAGATCTACAACAAAGTGTCAATTGCTTATCAGATGACTACATTTTACCAATGCAACTAAACTAGTTCATTTCTAAATTCTATAGCTTCAGAAGAATACTCTATTGTATATAAATAATCACATCAAGCTTGATCTCCTCTTATGAGCTCTCCATGTCAAACCATTCAGCCCACCTTCCAAACCCTCTGTCCCACTTTTCTGAGAACTTTCAGCTTCAGATTTTGACCTTTGAGAGCTGCAGCCTAAGGTATCTTCACTCTTAGCCTCACTCGCCATGGAAGCCGTTTCGCTCTTCAAGTCCATGATTTTCTTCTCTCCAGAAACATTAGTTTTAGGCAATTCATTATTCAAGACAGGGGGTGGATTCTCTCTTCTTCGTTTTGCAGGTTGCTTAGATACGTCTTCTCCATTCTCCACAGCCTTCATCCACTGCGAATCACTAATTGTATCCTCACGAATGACCTCTTTTCTACGTCTCTTTCCAGTAATGGGAGTATCATCATGGAGGGATCCTTTCCCCTTTACATCTTTCATTTCAGGTACGGTGTAGACCCAATCTGGCACCTCGTGTTCTTCCATGAGACGGGATCTGTAGTTCTCCCTCTGCCTTCTCTCTTCATCCATTTTCTCAAACAACCAAAACTCCTCATCTGATCGGGCTGCCAAACGATTGATTTCTCTTTCACTTGGCACGTCAGTTCCAAGTGCGCTTGTACCCTTACGCATTATTTCCTCCAACATCTCCCTCCTGTCTTGAGCTGTATATAAAATGAAGAATTGCGTCAGTATTGTCTTTTAACAAAGAAAAAGAAAAAGGAAAGCAAGAGTAGGATTGTTAGGTGAGATATGAGCTCCAGAAGATTTTCATGCACTGTGGTTTTCTCAAGAATTGCTTTTTATTGTTATGTTGGTGTAGATCCAAAGATACAAGAGAAAAAAGTCAATCGTGTCTTAAAATCTAAAAATGACATATAATACAGTTAAGCCACCATCAATTGGATATGAAAAATTTTTTCCTAAAAATTTTGCAATTCTTGAAACAGGACAAGGTATAACAATTTACTCTAATCGACAAACCTGTGGAAGTTGTATTGAACAATCCCGCCTGAATGACCTTTGCATCGATACCCATTTTCTGCTTAGCTCTTTCTAAGATAACCTCTTCAATTGATCCAACGCTAACGAGCACAAAGACTCTGACCTCCTTCTTCTGCCCAATACGATGCGCCCGGTCTTCTGCTTGTTGGTCCATTTGAGGGTTCCAGTCACTGTCAAAAATTATCACAGTGTCTGCAGTTTGTAAATTCAGACCAAGTCCTCCAGCCCGAGTGCTTAGAAGGAATATGAAGCAAGGAGAGTCAGGGGCGTTAAATTGTTTAAGTAATTTGCCTCTGTCATCAGTTTTAGTAGAGCCATCCAATCTAAGATACTGATAACCTTTAAATGTCAGATAATCTCCAAGTATGGTCATGAGCCTAGTCATTTGGGAGAAGAGGAGAACTCTATGGCCAGCTCGATGAAGTTTGGGGAGTAAGCGATCAAGAAGCTCGAACTTTCCTGAGGCTCTGATCATCTCCTCGCCATGCTGCATGAAATAATCCCCAAGAAACAAGTACGGGTGGTTACAACATTTTCGTAGCTGCATTGTTAGGTTCTGCAGACTTTTGGACCTGCCATTACCTGCAAATTCATATTATAAGAGAGACTTATCCCTGTCCAAGAAAGATTAATGAGAAAATCTGACAGCCACATGAGAGAAAATGGTTATGGAACTATCCCTGTTGCCAACAGTTGGATGGCAAGATCCCCACACCTAAAAGCTATTTAAAAAGAAAACAAAAAACAGAGAACCAGAACTTTTATTTTTCCTTTTGATTCCCATTTTCTTAATGCAGCATCTGATGTTTGTTGGGGCAGGGAAAGACACAACAGGATGAAGAGAAATAGCAAGACCGATAACATGAGATATCAATAAATTCAGACATGGCATTAATGAAACATCAAATGGATGCAGAAAGAAGACTATATCAATCCATTATGACCTTTTTTAGCAGTTATTTTAGCAGAAACTGAAACCAATATGGACAGTTAAGTATTTCTTGGTACCTATCACTGTGTTGGTTTAAACACTCATTTTTATCTCATTTAGGTGCTAACCAAAATTCTGAAGAAAATATGATTTAAATCTGTTCCATTTTTCTTGTCCTTTTACTCTTAACTCACCCTTGCACATTGCACATGTTATCTTTAATTGTCCGGAAAATCTATAGTTTCTCATTTACAGTGTTTAATAGTGAATACCATTAAGTACTAACTTTTCGAGATAAAGCTACCATTTTATTTTGCATGTCATATTAAGTTTTTCAATATATTCATCTGGTGTTGCTTGTTTGTAAATTTTCTTCAATTCTCTAAAATATCCTATATATATTGAATGAGTTTATCTACACTAGGTAAGGTTAAATTTACAACTAACAAGTCAAGTTGATGAAAAACTTGTGCGCTCGGGACCATAGAGTTAAAATCATATGTTAAAGAGTAACCAGGAAAAGAATCAGCTTATAGATGCACGAGTCTCACAACAATCAGAGTTCTCATCTCTCCATAACTCTTAAATTGCAGTGCATATGAAAATATTTTCTGTTGGCTTACTCCTATGGTATAACATTTATATCCACATCTCCAAAATTCTTAATTTCTGAGCATACAAAAATAGTTGCCATCAAGGTTGTACTTAGTGAACAATTATTATGGCATGCCCAGGTTTTTCCACTGGGGCAAAAGCTTAAGCATGAATATTTCATTATATGCAGATGACTATATACATTTTAACAATCATTTTGCTGAACTCTATATTGCCCTCCAATCAGTTTGGCCGACACAAAGAAATACAATTGTAGGTCTTGAAAAGTTCATCCTCCCAAAAGTTACAGGACAACGCAAGTATCATTGACTTACAACTAGGTAATTTGATCCTACATCTTTTAAAGAACCACAACAGAAGATAATGGCCGACTATACTAAGGACAAAGGCCAAGTGGAATTAGATGGGATTGCAGGGGAAACTTGACGTGAGAAATTGCTAAATTGTGAGCCTAATTCCTACATGAAATGATGAAGAAAGCAGTAAATGATGAGAATCGACATGTTGAAATAAGAGAGGTACTAATGTAAGAAGTTCCTCACCGTGTGCCAGACCAACCCTCCCCATTTCAGTCACTTGCTGGTAATATGCTTTCTGCCATGCAGACATATCACATTTTAGTATGACCTGAGTTTTACCAGGTAGGTACTTCTCAACCTCATCTTTCTTCCTTCTCAATATAAACGGCCTTATGACCTGGGAATATATTGCAAACAGAATATGAATGGGTCAGAAGCCTGAATTTTTGAAACATAAGGAAGGATATATAATAAACAAGACATACATGGTGCAAGCGGCGAATGATTAGTAACTGCTCTTCATCTGTTAAGGAAACGTCACATTTGTCGGCAAAGGGTGCATTAAACCACTCCTCAAAGTTCTCAACTGAATTAAAGATGGTAGGAAGGAGGAAATTAAGCAGGGACCATAATTCCTGTAAGCTATTCTGTATTGGAGTACCAGTCAAAAGAAGTCTCCGCCGAATTCGATAACTGTCAAAATCAATCATTCATTAGAGAATCATTTCCACCTAAAAGTACTCTTGATATTGACAATTACAAGCAATCAAATGATAATGAAATAGATGGGTCGATGTAGGCCCATGACAAAATATGAATTCATAATCATGCAACAATATGATAAAGTTGTAATTTTGTTTAAATACCCAAATAAACAACTAGAATGAGAAGTAAACATGATGTTGATACACAAATGAAGAGATAATTATTGAAGTAGCAACTTTAAAATTCACAAGTATCCATCTAAATAGTTTCCAAAAACAATGACTAAAGGTTAATAGAGACAATACCCTGAAACTAGAGTCCGTGCAAGAACACAATCGAAATTTTTAAGACGATGTCCTTCATCAACAATCAGGTAGTACCAGTGAATTTTCTTCAGAAATGCTTTGTCTCTAATAATAAGATCATAATGGGTAATCAACACATTGAACTTCCCTTCTCCCGAATACTCTTCTCTCATGGCCTTTCTTTCATCCAGACGCCCATCATAAAGAACAGCAGAAATGCTGAAACATAGAGAAGTCCATTAGTGTGACGCATTAATGCACAAACTACTCACCCAGGAGAGATTTCAATGCATACCCAGGAGCCCAAGTTGAAAATTCAGTAATCCAATTTGGAAGGACAGCTTTTGGGGCCACAATCAGGTGAGGCCCAGTCACACCCTTGTTTTCCATGAGATAAGCAATCAAAGAGATTGTCTGAATAGTTTTCCCCAACCCCATTTCATCAGCTAAAATTCCATTTAGATTGTTATTGAACAATGACAGCATCCATTGAAGCCCCTCTAATTGGTATGGTCTTAATTCTCCACCTTGAAGCATAGCTGGTTGCTCGCTCACCTACGACAGTTCTTGTAAGGTTAGATCAACATTTATAAGTAACTGAAGAGCTAGTAACTAAAAATTAATATCCAGGGAGCACAAAAAGAAAATGGAGGAAAAACTTTTCCAGCGATCCTGTTTGGTATAGAAAGAAAAGGAGTTCTAAATTTTTCCACTCCTGTGATTGGTAATAAAGGAACTACATATGTGGTGTATTTATGAAGAAGAATGAATAGAGTATAGGTGAACCACTGCCATAACCATTCTTCTTTAATGAGCATGACTGAATGGAAAATCACATAGATAAAAGGAGATTAGGAGGAGAAGGAAAAGATAAAAGAAATTTCCGCAATATTTCACACAAATCTCAACACATTGTTCCACTCGTTTTGCTCTACAGCTTGCATGGTAATGTAGGACTAATTTTGTGGTGAGGAAGTATCCCCACTTCAGCCTGGGGAGAGCAAGGACAAAAAAGAACAGCAGCAACATCCCATTTTTCTTTCTTTTTCTCTTCTATCCAAACAGTGTCTCCATTTCTTTCAAACCTCATTCCCTTAAATGCCAAAATGGGGAACCAATATGTTGAAGAACATAAGAGATGCCTACAAATCTAAATTTCAGAAGGATGACAAAACATGGACAAGAGAAATCCGCAACCAAAAAAATCAACAGAAACCTTTCAAAAGGATATGATCCAAACGCATAATGTAAAGGTACAGTTTACAATAAAAATTATCGGATAGTCATATAATACCTTCTCCTGGATTGAGTGTACAACAGAATTATACTTCCGCTGCCCTTCTAGTAAATCACCTGTCTTTACTTTATTATCAGATTCATCATCAACCTCTTCATCTTCGTCTGGGAGCGACTGTGCTGGTGTATCAGTCCTTGAAGCAGATAACTCAGGCAAGTCAGGGTCAGAACCATCCAGGGGTTCAATGCTGTCATGTGCAGCATCTTTTTGACGTTGAACAGCCGCTCCCAAACGAACTAAGAGATCATTAGTTTTGCCTAGGAGCATCGTCAATCTTTCATTCTTGCTCTCCTCAACCATTTTCATGTAAGCTTCTTGATCATCAGCTTTCAAAGCTTGGAACCTCAATTTTTCAGCCCGTGTAGCTCGTTGCCGTAACCTTCCATGCCAAGCCTGTGGAAATGAAAAGATTGTAGTGAATACAATATAAGCCAAGATAATAAATTTCAAGTTTGATTGGGTGTCAGGACTAAACATCTCATAGGACAAATGCATATCAACTCATAGAATGGCATAATCATAGTGGAGGCTCTCCTAAATAGTCGCACAAGAAATGTTACAATTTTTATTTAGTGAGCAAGCACAACAGTGTCAAGTCGAACAAAGAGATTCTTATTTGTAGTCACAATACTTGTTTTCAGAACTCATAACATATCAATGAGCCTTGGCTTCTAAATAATTGAATCCAATAAAATATCCCATAATTAAACTGGAAATGAAGATGTACGACATCACAATATTAGCTTCAAACATTTTCTGCCTTCCATGAGATATCTGCTTCCATCCAACATTAATTTGTTTCTGTGTCATACTGCCACTTAAAAAAAGGATAAAAATAAAGTACAGAAAAAAGGGCCATGCCTGAACACCATCATTTCTCTGTTTCCGCCGTTTCTGGGCAGCCTGTACTAGCAATTGGAGTTCTCTTGCAGCATTAAGTAAGTCAGCAAAGAATTTCCTTTTCCTAGTGTCTATACGGTTTCTTTCTTCTTCCTCAAATCTTGACAACCTCTGCAGCAAAGACAATCAAGAAACTTGTGTGCTTCAATCAAAATCCTTTCCGACAGGCAATAAGAAATATAAGCTTTTCAAGACATGAGCAGTAAGTGAAACTTTCAGGTGGCATTTATATGAATTTATTAGCTGAAGAACCCCTCATGAACTCAAAAATGTTAGAAGTCAAAAAGAACAGCCCTCACCTCAGCCTCTCGTTTCTTCTTCAGCGGATCATCAGCTTCCATAGCAAAAGCATCTCCGATACCATATAAAGGATGACGTAATCGCATCATGCCCCAATCAAAAAGCTGCTTATCAGGATTTGCACAATGCAAGCGAAGCCAATATTCAGAACTCACTTGAGAACGCACTTTCCTCTGGAGCTCAGCCAACTGATAGGAATTAAAAATTCATTGTCAAACCAGAAGTAGAACAATTACAATTTGAAGGTTAGGCATGGGAGAAGCAGAAAAGATGCTTGTTTTCATAAGTGACAAAAGTTAAAAAAAGAAAAGTTAAACTTCTGTTCAATAGTGCGATTGAATAAAGTGACCAAAATAATAGCTAGTTTATCATTGCAGAGATATTCTTTTCCATTTCTTTTCAGTTGTATTCACTAGGAAATGCAGGATAAATAGGAAGGGATATCAATGCCTTGTTCACGTTGTTTTCCATTTCGCATCACATAAAAGTTTCATCCAAATAGTTAGGTTCAAGAAGAAAAAGTCAAAACAATTTATTAGACTCTACCAGAAGAAGATTCTTTCGCAGGGAAGTTCATTACTAACAGCAGAAGATAGTTTGGAAGAGGAATTAATAAACACGACTTTACTCCAGAGGATTCTAAGCAGCAATTATTCCCGAAAACCTCTCCTTTAAATGTCATGATTTCTTTCAACAAGGATATCTTTGCCACTTAAAAAATCAACTCTACCTTAAGTCCATATAGTTCAATCAAGCATCTTGACTGCAAGTCCTCGCCTCTGCCTGTGGGCAGTTCTGTTCAAAAAAAGAGAGAGAGAGAGAAATTATTTGCAAGAGCATACTTTATGTTGTGAAAAAAGAAGTGAAAGAGATGTATCAGGAAAAAAGTGGTCATTAGCAATGTCATTTACCAATATATGCACACACATTATAATGCATTTGGCTGGCCAGGATCTAATGGGGACTTGGTTTTACACATCCCATGTTAAGTGTTTGGAATGAGTAAGTTATAAAACGGGATTTAGACTTTTGAGGGTTTTGATGCAATTACAGACAACTGGATAAGCTTTCAAAAATCTATAAAATGTGGTATCTTACTGGGTTGAAATTAAAAAGATTGAACATTAGTTTCCATCTGTTGTTCCTATAGGGCTTCTTATCTTAACAAGCTCTTCATCCCTCTAAAAGCCCAGAGCCTCAGAAGTACATTGCTGAGTTCAAGCTTGAGGGACCTAAACTCTCACATCGCATCGGATAGTCAAGATTCAAGAAGCGCCTCATTCAGAAAAAGGCCCATGCTACTTTTTTAACACCCATGAAGAGAGCAGAAACTGTGGCGGCAGACTTGCTCGGTCTTCCAAACATTTTTGTGAAAGACATCCCATCTATCTTTATACAATAATGACTTTGTGCATGTAATTGCCATCCATATGTTAAAATAACATACATGTTCCATGTATTTGTTGCCATGAATTGAAATTGGACCAGATACATCCTAGGCATGATTTGATTTTGTGTCCTAAAGCTAGGTTGTTAAGATGCTGTATGTGACAGATTTTCGTTGCCTTGTTAGACTGAAATTGGGAATTACATGTTCAATAGGACACCTTAATCAGGATTTTGTGGGATTTGGTTTCAACATTTAGTTGCCTACATAAAAATATTTTGCTAACTGGGATCTTAGATAATGCATTGCAGTATGAGTTCAACTTAAAAAACCTCTTTATATCTAAACACCAAGGAGAATCTGTAAATATAAAATTTTAGATTTTTATTCCAAATAGTGGAATTGCTTTTGGATTTGTAACTCTTGGATTTCCAAATCCAGACCCCAGTTCTTGCCCATCCCAATCTGGTAAGTTATGTCTGTCGAATGATGCTGCATTAGTTGAACTATTTGCATACATACCTAGGTCAGGACACTGGCATGCCCCTTCTCCAATGAAAAAGATATAAATTGATAAAACCAATCATCTCAAATTGGATGAGAAAACACAGTATAATCCAGTTTGAAATACAACTTTTTTAAAACAATGCGATGATATTGATTATCCTTTCCAAACATCCAGTCTGGTTTTGGATATAAAAAAGGGAAAATAATAGGTTCATCAAGTGAAAGTTAAAATCATTATAATTCAGGCAGTCAAAAAGCTTTTCACATAAGGAAAAAATGAGAGGGCCAAAACAGATTAGAAGAGAAAGGTGTCACAAAATGTGTTCAAAGTTCAAAAAGAGAACAAGATAAGCCAAAGAGAGTCAACTAGGTGAGGACCAGTAAGAAGTCAAAGGATAAAGCAAACACCATCCTGGCAAGATCAAGCCAAGCCAAATACAAGGTCAATTGTGGGGAATACTTTATCATGAAACTATTTAAAATTGCTATGGCAGAAAGAGAAGTGAGGATCAGGAGTACAAGCATCGATGCATTGAAAATAAGCCACATCAAATGGACCATAAAATAATTCTGCAAATTATTGGCTTGTGAAAGTATTTCTATAACATAATTTTAGTTGAAGATAGTTACCCTCAAGTTCAGTTAACCGATGCTGAATTTGGCTCTCAAACCTGTTTTCCTTTAACTCTGACAATCTAGAGCCAGGCAAACAACTCAATCTCTGCTTCAACATGGCATCCTCAAAGTCCAACATTAACTCATTGTAACTTGGAACACCAGAATTATCCTGTGCCATTATTACTAGATCAGCATTAGTATCTGATGAAAAGCAAAAGTAGACTTCCGAGGAGCATATATAACAGAAAAGAATCACTCCACAAACTTAGAAAACTAGTCTACAACGTTATTTAGGGTCAATGTCATAACCCATGGACCAGTATGGTACTAAATGTAACCCAAAGAAAGAAATTGCTCTAAAATAATACTCCATTCCCAAAATTATGAAGCTAATTTGGCATTACACAAAATTTTAAAGTTATAACCACCATCATTACAAAACTTAATTTTTGCTCCTATTTAGAGGAGGAAGAATTAATTAGCCCAAGCCTCTCGATCAACTCACTATAATTCTTTTCAGTAGAATATTGGCCTATTTGTTAAAGAACTAAACATAAAGCCCAAACCCATAAAAATTATCGTTTAGATTAAAAGCAAGAAAGAAAGAAAAAAGGAAACTGAAATAACGCGTCTTCTTCATGAAATAAGCAATCCCCCATTATCAATATCAAATTATAGGAAAACTGAGAACACAAAGAGAGCAACCTTTACTGTGATTAAAAACATGTGACATTTCCTTAAAACAACTACACTCAAAGAAAAGTTCCAAAAACCTTAAAGAATTGAATGTAGCACCAGGTAGCCTCGAATATGAAAGAAAACAAGCAGCAACAATACAATATCCCCAAGTTCAAAACTTAATCATTTGAATCCTGAAAATCGAAAAAGATAAATAGAAGAAGAAAAAAATACTGTCACTTTAAACCTTAAACTATAATCTTTCTCCTAAAATAACTACACTTAAAAGAAAAATTCCGAGAAATGAAACCCCAAGTGGCCTTAATTACAGCAAAGTTAACCAAATTCTCAAAAGAACAATAGAAACTAAAATAAACCTAAAATTCTGATCTTTCTACTACAACAATTATACTAACACAAAACATCCGACAAAATAAACAAGAAAAATAAAAGAACTAAACCCAACATCTCAAATCTCACTCGCCGTCCAAAATTCATCCAAACCGAAAAAGCACCCTCACAAAATCAAGAAAAGGAAAATAAAGAAGCAGTAAAATCACTAACCGTCCGCAACGGCGAAGTTGCCCCGTTTTTGACTTCCTCCTCAACTTCATGATCAACATCTTCAGGGACTTCATCACCGCCATCATCGGATGAGTTCTGGTAAATGGAGGAAACAGCGTCGTACACATGCTGGGGCAAGGGCAAATCCCGGGACAGGTAATTGAGGGCGCAGATTAACATCTTGGCACCGTCGAGCAGGCCTTCGCACTGCGACTCTGGCCTCGGCTCCGGTTCGGCCGAAGGGATGTCCAATTGCTGGGAGACAGAAGGCTCCGGCTCCGCCACCTGTGCAACCATGGCGGGAAGCGAGGACAGGATACGATGTCGTAATAGAGTTTTTTGAAAATTATTGGGAGTTCTTCTTTCTGACTGTTTATTTTTACTGATCTCTAATCCAAAATCAGTAAATTAAAAAAAGAAAAATAGAAAAAAGATTTACGATTGGGAATTATTTTTGAATGTATTAGGAATTCTTTTTTTTTCCTGTATTTTTTTT
>JACGDI010005705.1:17118-40837 GCA_014898725.1 Jacaranda copaia
CTCTTTATTCCATTATTTCTATCTCTCTCCACATACAACCTATTAAAACTAACATAATAATTGTATTTCCAACATTTCATCCAACTACAAACTCATTTTCACCTCATTTCCACTGACTTTTCAAATTTTAGAAATCATGAAAATGGAAATGAAACCAAACAGAATTCTTAAAAATGAAAAACATTTTTGTCCAAATTGAGAAGGATTTGATAATTGATCATTTGATTGCTTAGATTTATGATAAATGATTGTTTTAAATTTAAATTTGCTAAATGAAAGATAAGAATAACAAAAATGAAAATTCTCTTCTACAATTTCTTTGTATTCTTCTCTGAAGTTTTTACTTTTTCTCCAGGTTTAAATGATTCATCGATGATTTTAACTTTCTTAAATCTCTGCCAAAAGATTGTTACAATGAAGCATTGGGCTAGCCTTTTTCTTTATTTGCATATATTAAAAAAAATATATATATATATGATTAATTCTCCAACTATCTTAGATAAAACTTGAACCCACGACTAATATGTTTATATTTTTTCAAAAATCTTTTATTTACAAAAAATTGGTGCTTTATTTTCCTGTCAGATCAGCCAAATGCTATTGATGGGTGATGGATCAAATCTGCAAACTTAAACAACAGAACGATTCACAGAGGATGAACAGAAAATCTTTCTCCAGCAATGGAGCCAACATAGGGAAAAACTTAGAACATTTATAAATCAAACGATTTGAACATTGTCTTAGGGATCAGGTTTACAAGAATAGCGTCTGGGGGCTGTGTTAAAATCTAAGAAAATGATAGAGGTATTATCTTTGGTACGCAGAGTTCTTGCCTCATTCAACAAAAGATTGGCTATGTTTTCTGCAGAATTGTCTCTGTCCATCATGTTCCCCTCCATTGTCTGTAAGAAAAAGAGAATTTCTTACAATTTTCTCAATATATATATATATATATGTGTGTGTATTTTAAATACTGGGGAAAAAAAGAGGATGGGTTCTTTAGATGCATTACCTGATGCACCAGCTGAACTGCCTTCTTGATACTAACAACATCCCAGAAGCCATCACTACATTCAAAACCAGAATGTAAGATTTTGGGCCCAAAATAATATTTCTATACAAACTGAGGTCATTAACCCATATATAACAAAACAAAGGCCCAAAGATAAAAGTCTGGGAAAAAAAAAGAAAACAGAAAAAAGAAAAAAAATATATACACATATTTAAGCTTTCAGCAAATAAGCAGAATCACCTAGCTAGTAGAGCAAACCCCTTGCTGGCTTGGTGTATATATACAACTTCACTTATATAAGGTTCGGAACTAAAGCGAGCATCTTGCTCCTTCAGAAATTTGTCTCCGAGCATCCTGGCAAGGTTTATACCTAAATAAGAAAACCAGTTGAGTGAGCATCAAGTTTCATGGACGACGAGAGATTTATCAATGACAAGTATAGTCTTAATACCGCCTATTCGTGTTTCCCCATCTCTCAAAGGTGCTCCCGATGCTTGGAAACGGATTCTTTCAGAATAACTGGTTATCCTGTGGTCTTCTGTCAACTTTATCTGTTTTCCCTCAATACTGCCAGAATAAAGGTTCAATAAGGTATGATTGTAAGGAAACAGCTGAAGGTGAAATATGGCCTGAATTCCAACCGTAAAATGCTCCAACTATGGGGCAAGACGAAAAAAGCCTAACTTTCTCAATCAATCTTATTTCATGAATCTTAAGTGCCAATGTCAAAATGACTGCTTAAGAAGTTCAGCAAAAACCTCCTTTCACTCATGCAGTTCTAAATTGGATGATCAAGCAAAAGTCATAACGGGAAACCAATAATCTAAATTAGATAATTTTAAATTGACAAAATAATGCAGGAGACTTGCCCGTCAATGTTGGGACTTTGTGGGATGCTCAAGAAAGAACTTGTTGGTAGGAACTTAAGATGTGAGACAAGTGAACAAACACAGTGAGATGACGTTCTAGATACACATAAAGTTATCATGCCACTTCACGCATCACAAAGAGCTTTGGAAAGAAATATTTGACCTCCCTTGTCACAAGAAAACAATTCCAAAGGAAGTTTTGAAAATTTTGGTAGCACCAACTTGGAAGAACATGGGGGGAAAGCTAATTGATGGTAGGAAAAATTGAAGGGAAGAAAATGAGGCTGGTTGGTCAAAAGACATGGGAAGATGATGGACTTATCTCAGCAATTTGACAGGAGCAATGTCATGAGCTTGGAGAAGGAATAGATTACTGACATACAGAACTTAGCCACAAGTTTCTTACAGCACAATCAATATTTCCTGGATACTACCCTACCCTTATAAGCTGAACAGGGCAAAGATCACAATGCAGAATTAATTATATGATCCAATTCCAGAATGCCGTATTACTATGTTCTGTAACTAACATCAAAGGGCAATATTAATATTGAGTGGCATTTAGCAAGCAAAAACCAAAAAACCAAGAGCTATAGTTATATCTGAATTTAAACCATAGCATGAGTATTAAACAATGTGATGAATATCATGATGAAAATCTTAATCTGGTCATTTAAGTAAATCTTCAATAAAGTTAAGCAAGATAGATATCAACACCTACTTTATAACACAAGCCGAGTCTCCAACATTTGCACACTGTGCACAGAAATTTTCATGACCATCAGCCCAAACCAGAAGCACTGTTGCAGTACAACCCTGAAATATTCTTAATATTAAAAGGCTATGTACATCCTTAAAAGTATTGCAAGACATATAAAACTACATAGAGTTCCATCTTGCAATCACAATATAAGTTGCAAACCTTCATTTCTGGATTAGCGCAACAAACTAATGATTTTAGTATAGTTCATCATATAGATGAATAATAGTATTCAGCAAATTGAACAAGCAAATATGCTACTTTGACAACTAAAAATCAAAGAAGACCAAGAAAACAGCACTTCAAAGTTCACAGCACATTGTTTGAAGCAACTTTTGAAATCCTTCCATAGCAAGAAATATACACTCTTACATGTCATTTTTAAATGGAGACGCACGGTTTCGTTTACAAGTAGTGGTAGTTGAGAGGTATGGCAATAGGCCAATGAGGGATTTTAATTCGAAAAAAGCACATGTTATTTTATCATAATTGGTGACATCCTTGCTGTTCCAGTTTCATCTTTGTTTGTCCTTCTTTAAGTTTTAAGCAGCCATCCATGCATGAACTATGCCAAATAAGGAAATGGGGCCAGAAAAACCCAATTTTTTTTTTCTTTTTTTCTATTCCTCCCTTTGAGAATCTGAGGATGAACTACAAATAATATAAACAACTGACCATTTTTCACAATCACTAAAAAATCCATGGTGCAGTAATTCAAGCATGCAGCACATTATGGAAAAAGATATAAGTGGCTAAGTCCTGGAAGATTACAAAGCAAATATCGTAAGAAACTGAAATAGATCATCCACTAGCAGGGCTACATAGAACTTGAAGATTTACCACAGAACAAGTTAAAAAATTTTTGGCACAAACCTCATAGTAGTGATTAATGTGTGCTTCTGTTTGATAAAATGCTTCTCTAAGGACATCAGATGCGTCACACTGCGACAAAACCTTCTCTCTTCTGAATGAATCTGACAAGATGCCAGCAATTACTTCAGGCATTATTCTGGAGTGAAGTAAAAACTTGCATGAGAATAGGCAACAGAAATGATTCAAAATATAGAAGATTTGATCTGAAACTTGTAGAACGTAAAACTCTGAGTTTGTATGAAATGGACCACATAATGCTATCTGCACAACTATTCTATGCTGAAACTTTAGGTTTAGCTGCTGAGTTATAATAGAATTTTGAAAATATTCTATTTTGCGCAAACCAGTATTTTAAGAAAAGCAGATTATAACTCCATCTTCATGTTGTAATTATTTCCCTTACTAACAAGAGGTTTAATACCTTGATCCTTTCATCCATTTTATAATATTCCATGCTATCGCTAAAGCAGCTGTAATGAAAATACAAAGTTAAGTTTGTACTGAATGGAGTAGCTGCTAAAGACAGATGGCACATGTAATATTGTTTCAAACTAGAAGAATTGTTATGCTAATTGTTCAACAAACAAGTTAAAATAGAGAGCTAGAGTGCAAGATTGAATGGATAACTCAACCCAAAGGAGTAAATAAAATACTCACTTGCTAACAGAAGTGGCAGCATCAGCTCCACCATGTCCATCGCAAATGCCAAACAATCCAAACTGTAACAGGAAAATTTAGAAACCTAACAGCCATTTCAGCTATGTAAATGGATCAATAGAAAAGATTAACTCCAAAACCTGTTCTGCTCCAGTAAGAGGCCACTGGTAATAGCAGACATCTTCCATGGCCAACTTTTTTCCCCCACGACGAACAGCCATGGGATCTGATGCTACACCAATCCCCAACGGGATATGACACTCTGTTTGAGCTGTAATCTGAACCTGGAGCAGAAAATGAACAGCAGAGGAAGTGAAAAAATACACGAAAACCGCATAATATGTAATAAGCACAGAGAGTAATTGAGCACCAAAATATGGTACAAACAATTTTCAGGCAGCTTTTCATCAAGAACCACTGACTCGATGAAGCTATGTTTAATCCATTGCAGGAAATGCAGCGTAGAGGATGGCTTAGTGTACTTTGCTACTCTTAAAGGAAAGAGGAGGAGGAAGGAAACATAAGAGAGAGAAATATTGGAATAAGGCAAAGCATTATTTTACTTGTCATATATTTTTAGCTTAGCTTAGTAATATGTAGTAAAGTTTAGTTAAGTCTTTTAGAGCCACGCCTTCGTCCTTCAGACAATTAGGAAGGAAAAGAAAATACAGCCTTGAAGGAGATGATTCCACTTGGCATTTGGTTACTCGTCCTCTTTCTACCCCAACCAAATAGGATGGTCTGCACCCTTGATTTCCACTCTATTGTAATCCCACTGTTTCCTAAACCCAAATACAGCCTATGATCTCAAATCCTCAAATCCATTCGTTCAATAAAATTAAAGACATACGTTCTGGTGATGTCATAAAAGAAGATTCATCTCAACTTAGTTCATGGAAGCAAACAACAAATCGTTGATGCAAGGGAAAAATACACACTTATTGATTTGACCAAGTATTCCACTTCTGAAATAGAGTGAAAAGACAGAGATACTACCTCACGATTTCACAAAGAAAAAACATATCAATAACAACTGATGAAATGAGCTTAGACAAGACTTGGGGTTTGGCATGTAAGTTGTGAGAACTTCAACTCTCCAAATCAAAGAGTAGTTTCATTAAGGACTTGCAGTATAGCAGTATGTAACTGCTCTGTAGGCAATGGAATATATTTATGAAAAACAAGATTAACTCTTATGACAAACCATAGTGGCAAACTGCAATTGAAGTCAGCTGATGAACTAACATGTAAAATATTTGATTTCATAACAAACAACAGACAACATTACAAATTCCACAAAGTCGCATCAACTCACAGAGATCTTTGAACTTGTGCCTAGAGTTATTATGTCTCCACTTGAGAGATTAACTGGATTTCCCCAATGTCTACTTCCAGTTTGATGGTCGTGGACTGCCCGGGAATTCAAGAGCGTTCCATTCAAGCTACCCATGTCAACCAGCTCCCATTTTAGTTTCTACACAACATTATAAGTTAATCAAATAACAGAACTTAAACCATAAAAATCTATAGGTTGCAAATTGAAGTGCAAAGCTTACATCTACATTCCAATTAATTGTTGCATGCTTTCCAGAAACCTCCGAGTCCCTTAGCACTATATCACTAGGTGAAACTCTTCCAATAGTTACTGGAAGCGTGGACGTATTTGTTGAATCCATAGAATAGCGAAGCCCACGAGCAGGCCCGGTGATCACCTCCAGCACGAGAATGCTTCCTGCGCTTCTAAGAGAAAAAAACATGATCACATGATTTACAAATTCTGCTAAAAACATACACCAAGAAAATCAGAACTCCTATAACTGGTAAGAAGAAAATTACTCTGATTTGCAGTAGAAGTGGGGCTGAGGTTTCTGAAAGTATCATTATCTGCACCATGTTTTGAGCTATAATTGATATCTTCTCCTTTTTCATATATCCGCTCTTCAGCAAATTGATTTGCTTGAATTGGATGCTTAAGTGTCTGACCAAACGGAGAATCCTCCGAGGTATTTGGAATGTCAAGAACAAAACTATCACCTGGACCGAGCATCGGATAAGAATTTCATTTTCTTAAGAAGCAAAGGAAAACTGGATACACATTACACTAGCACACAGTGTAAAAGATATTAACGGAAAGATGTAGCATCTATTACTGTGAGTCAACTGGGGAGACGTTGATAGGATCCTTTGTTTAGGTGCTACTGTAGTAGAATGGGTTGTACTAAAGTCCCCATGAATTTGACAACCAGGCCCCTGAAAGGAGTAGCTTATTGTGGAATCACTGCTCTGGCTTTCAACAATACCAATATCTCCAGATATAAGAGGCCTCTGAATGTCATCAACCTGTATGGGAAATCTTACAGCATGTAAAATGCCTGGGGGACGAAAGGATAGGGAAGATAAAGAGCACAAATTGCCAAGCTTTCATGATTGCAAGGGTCAATGCAAAGGCCAAAGCAGACCATCTATTTTCTGCACAAACTAAAGTGACAACAAGAAAGTAAGGGCAGCAAGATATCCATAAGTCTAAAATCATATCAAGAAACTCCAAAAGCACATATGAAGCGAAATCAAGTGCAAGATCATATTTTCACCAAGATACTTGCACACCACGCGAGTACACGTTTAAGTTTCATATTTTAACATAACGGCCACATTCTCTCATGCTATCATTGGTCCACCACAAAGAAGAGCACTGAATGTACAAGAAGTCTCACATGCAAACCAACACATGCAACCACCAGGAGACATAAAATACAAAGATGTCATTCTCATCTACAAAATTTTGTTGCTAGCATTTTGACTTAATGCTCACCAAGAGAATGCCCACTAAGATAGCTG
The DNA here is from genome assembly GCA_014898725.1 of Jacaranda copaia. Taxonomy (NCBI): domain Eukaryota; kingdom Viridiplantae; phylum Streptophyta; class Magnoliopsida; order Lamiales; family Bignoniaceae; genus Jacaranda; species Jacaranda copaia. Next base: position 24,128 of record JACGDI010005705.1, read on the forward strand.
AAAATGTTAAGCATCTGCTTATAATATAGTGTCTAACCACTATGGTAAACCAAAATTAGGCAACGTGTTGAGTTACAATAATAGTTAATGTGTTGGAGAATAAAATAATCAAAAGCAGTCTCTCATTATTACTGTCTAAAAAGCAAGCTGGAACATCCTTTGACGCTTTCCATTGAAACTTATCAAAATGTATCAAAATACCAACAATTACAAATAGGCATAATTCTTCCCACCAGCCATTACAAAGAGGATTAACATATTCTACAAAGTCAGCATTTATAAAGATTGAAATGATACTTAGCATCAATAGTTACAAGTAGGTTTATCCCAATCCTTTCCGTAAATAGTCACAAAGATAAACCAGAGGCCAAGAAGATTTTTAGAAAATTCTGGGATCTTATTAACTTCTGCTGAGAAGAAAACTAAAAGCAAATTTTTCAACCACAATTAGGCAGATTTACCCACTAAAAAATGCTGTTGATCTTCCAATTATTTCAGATTACCAGTGTCCATTTCCACTGATGGAAAAAATATTTCAATTTTGCTATCTCTAGGATCTAGCACACATTCTCTGGTCAAATCAAACACACTCAAAACCCAAACATAGATGATATTCAAAACTTCCATTTTCCTACATAACAAATTTCAAGTATTTGATTGTCTAGTAATAACATGTTGAAGTCACAATTCTATAAAACAAGAACTTGCAATTTGCTAAAAAGGAAAGCTGGACAAAGGTGAGCATAGAGAAAAAGATATATATATACATATATGAATCAAGTCATGGAAAAGACACTAAATTATCGAGTGGTTTGGAATTGAAGAAAAAACAAGAAGCAAAAACTCATTAACTGAGGAAAAAATATTGAATGTAGCTTTTGGAAAATTAAGAAACAGGAACTTAAAACCACAACTAACTTGAATGAGGAAAGATAATTAGATCAACGTTCAAGCTGGCTACTGTAACAAGCCTTCTTTACTCAAACCTAAGGATTCAGCATTTTAAGTAAAAGCTAAATAGCGTTGAGCAACAAACAGCATGACTACAACTTAAACAGCAGCAGAACAGACAGAAGATACACTAAGAAATATCATAAAAAAGTACAACACAAAGAAACAAATGGTTTGATCATTCAGGTATTCCCTTTGGATAAAATGCCCAAAAGGGTTATTATGACTTTCACTTCTCTCTTATCATCAAAATCACAGTATCACATGCAGATGTACATAAGCAAAATAAATTACTCGATTTAGTGGTAAGACAAAACATAAGATTGCAAATCACCATAAAATCCAAGATATAACTTTTGCAAACTGCAAAGTTGATAACTTTGATATCCTCCAGCTCCCACTTTTCACGTATTGGTTTTGCATGTTTGCATTAGCCTAGCACACATCATGCCAAAAAACACCATCTTTTAAAAAAAAGAAAAAACGTCCTCCATAAACCTTGCAAGTTGCAAAGCCCGAAGACACATCGATCCAACTAGTATCATAATCCATTCAAAACTGACATTGTTCCAGAAAAATGGAAAGCTTTACTATAAAACAAGCAAAAATTGCAATGAAAAGAAGGTTCCGTCGCCAGCAAATAACCAAAAACTTTCAAAACTGAAACCATCAAAAAGCAAAATACATCCCAACCCAACCCCCAACCCCTACGCCTACGCCCAGAAAATGACAATAATCAGTGCACAAAATGAACCCTCAAAAATAAAATCCCACAACACCAATCTAAATCACAAACAAACATCTACACCAATAAAACCACAAGCAGCTACCTAAAAATGCAAGAATTGACAATTCAAACCTCGATCGGGACGCCATACAGGCGGCGAACGGTGGCGGAAGAGGAGAGAAAACGCCGCCATGGTTTGAACTTGCACGCGATCAGGATGAGGATAATAACGAGCAGCAGCATAAGAATCACAATCACAACATTAACCGCCGATGATGACAGCAAAATGCTGCTGCTGAATCGCACCGCCTTCTCCATTTTTCACTACGAAATTTTCTTTTCCCCCCAGGATAAAATAGAAAATTACGCCATTTTCATATCTTCGAAGTAAAATAGAATGACATACAATATGCATATATACATATTTACATATACATGTTTCCTTTTGTATGTATATCATGCAACCAACCATACCAACCATATTACCAAACAGTACTGAGTGTTTGCCTTTGCGAGAAGGCCTCTTTGAAATAATTGCATTTATTAATTTTTTATTCAATAATTAGAACTATTTTATAAGCTCATAATTAATTTCCAATATATTTCAATAAGTTAACAAAATTGTAAATTTTCAATTATTTAATTTATATTATAACAAATTAAATACATACTTTAATATAAAATTAAATACATACGTAAAGTATGTAAAAATTATCAGGAAATTATTCATTCCACTTCTGCAGGTGAGCTTGGCATAATTTTAGATGACATAATTATATAAAATAAGTTTGAAGAAAATTTATTTAGAATAATTAGAGAAGTAGAGTTAGGGGGCGTAAATAAGCCAAATTGAGTCGAACACGAATCTAGCAAGTTCAAACTCAAATTGTTAAATAAATAAAAATTTGGGAGTTTATCGAGCTCAACTCGATAAAACTTGTTATAGAGAAGCAAAAGAGCTCTATTTGTATAAATTTGGATGAACTCAAGCTGATATAGGTTTGGATTAATTCAAACTCATTAAAATTTAAAATATAATATATAATTATAAAATTTTCAAAAAAAATTGTTATTTTACTAAAAATAACAAATAAAATATTATTGTTATTATTATTGTTTAGTTATCTTTATGAATTTTATTATATATAAATATATATAATATAAAAAATTTATTTAAACTCGCGAGCTTTTCAAATAAAAAATTATTGAGCTCAATTTGACTTGTTTGACTAACAAGCTCGAATTATTCGTAAATCATTTCATCTTATTTACAGATTACGATCAGATAAAAGCTACTATTTTAAAAATTACAATTAAAACGTATAAGTAATTTATGAAAAATAACAACTAAGAGCATCGCTCTATTAACATGCTTGAAAATACGTTGATTTAATTTTTTTACTTAGGGAATCTTTATTTTTAAATTTTAAATTTAACAAAATTTATTTTACTAAAATTTAGTTAAAAGTAATTATGTAAAGCTCAAGCTCTTGCTCGGACTTTAAGCAACCCTAAATTTCAATAATGTGTCCAATCTTAAACCCTACTCGAGCATCATTATTTCTTTTATATGAGTTTAAATTAAATAAAGTTTTTGAAATTTTTGGTAAGTTGAAAATAATTAGCTTGATAGCAAATAACCAATAATTAGCACCATGTAATCAATGCCAAATTGTGACTTAGTCGTTGGGAGAATAAATATGTGGACCCAATTTACAGCCCAAGAATTTTAGGCCCAAACATTTAGGTTCGACTTTGAAGCTCAATGGGCCAAAAACATAGGGCCTGTTTGATTGTGAATTGGGGCGTTTTGTCAAAATTTTTTGTCAAAATAGTTTTCGGGAAGTGAGATTAAAGAATGTAAAGATTGTTTTTTTGTATTTTGGGTAGTAGGTAGAGATTGAATTGGGAGAAAGTTATTTACTTATTTATGTTTTGGAAGGAAATATGATGTTACATCAATAACATTTTTGTTGGATTAGTGGGGTAAAATGAGTATTTTAGAATTATTTATATATGTATATAAACAAATTGTATAAGTATGTATATATATTTATAATGATGAAACAATTTATTGAAACTTCAGGAAATGTGTTGGGAGATGAATAGTAAAAAAATTTTGGGGATAAATTTTGTATTTTGGGAGTAGGATTGAAAAATGTATATTGTTTATTTATTTAAATTTTAAAAGTTAAAAAATTTATTGGGAGTTTGTAAACAAACAAGGTCATAAGAAGCCCATACCTTTTCTTCTAATCCAACACAAACTTCTAGTCGGACCTGTAGCCCATTTGTCATTACCGTGGCCCATATTCTATGATGAAAGCCCACCACCCACAATTACAATAAGAGATGAAAATTGGTTAGATTAGAGGTAGATTTGACAAAATCCAGGACCGGCTCTATCAAGATTTTTCGGGACCTAAGACCCACCCCATCCCAAATTCTAAATTCTTATTTAGCGAGTTGGACTCATTAAACCCACTTAAAATATTTAAAAAAATTAAAAATATTTTTTTTAAAAAATAACATCACCATAAGTTCATACCATGAAAAAATAATATTATTAATAAAAAAATTATTATTTAAATATTTAGATTTACATTTTTAGTCTTTGAAGAATGATAAATTGCAAACATTTTCATTACTTATATATATTGAGTGTATAAATTATTTATTATGATAATATTATTATTTTTTTATAAAACATATATATGTAATATACACATTTTTTCACATATATATGAATCATACTATATAAAATATACACATAATAAATAAAATTAATAGATATATAATATTTGGCGGGACAAGTTTGGGGCGAGTCCAAGTTTTAAAATTAAAACCCCGAGACCCGCTCCAAGACTTGATTATGCTTTCAAAACCTACGCCAAGCGGGGTGGGTTCAAAGTATCCGGACCTATTGTCCTTCCCTAATTACAACCTAATATTCAGACAACTAGTGGCTCTGGAGTATTAGAGACCACAAGTGTTGGCTCTGGAGTATTAGAGACCACAAGTGTTAGTACGATATTGATCAAAAGTTTGTTTACATCAATATTGACGATGCTCAAATTTATGTTGAATTTAAAAGTTCAATCACATTAAAATATATACCAAATCTTACCCATGTTCTAATGATTGAGGATTCTAAAATATATAATTTATAAGTTATTCTATATTTCTTATTTTTTAAAATATTTTTTTAAAAATTTTTCAATTGCTTCAACTTTCAAATAGAACAACAACTCTCTCTCAAACAACTGTTTGAAACAGTCCAAATCTGATTCACGGGCAGAACTTATGAATAGTAAGCCGTTTTCAAGTTGGTGTGTTTCTTGGTTAACGCTACAAATATCTTGACGCAACTGTATCTTCATATGTTTTTAAAAAATAATTTAATTATATTCGTAACTCAAAATTATGTATGTATGTACGTATGTATGTATGTATGTATGTATGCATTGGTGTGTGACCTGCATTGGGAATTGACATTGAGTCCATACTCCATAGCCGCACTTTGCTTCCAATCATGTCCATCACAAACTGAACACAAAACATCTGCTTCAGCAACACTGTCTTCAGACAAATGCCAAACAGACCTTCCATGTTTTATGGTGAAACATCTTAAAAATAAACAAATAAAAATTTATTGGTATTTGCAAAGAAAAAGGATGTGAACTTCAAAGAATATTGCATGATATGTATGTACACTTCTCTGGGATCATGAGTTAGCTGACTGCTCTAGTGGGTCCCCCCTAGAAACAATTAATTCATAAGTAATATTAAAAATTCGTAAATTTGATTAAAAAATTAATTTAATCAAATCTAAAATAAATAATTTCGTAACTAACCCTCCCTACAATAAATCTGTAACTAAAAATTATTCTTATATTTATACACACATATATAAATATATTACCTTTCGTAAGAATAATGCATAATTAATTTGTTGAGATTCTAAAGGACAGGGCTACGGACTAATAATTAATGACTTTTGTTACTATTTATTTGAAAAAAATTATGGTTGCTACAAAATTTGTAATTATAATTTATAATTTTAGCTATGAAATTATTTTTTTAATATTTTTTGCGTAATGGATACCTTTTTTTATGGTGTCTTCTTTCTTAATTAGGGGCACTTTTTTCAAAATTGGACTATAAGGAGGTGGCTGAATTATTCTTGTTCGCAATTTCTTAAAATAAAATTAGAGCTGAGAGTCGTTTGAAATATGAATACACGAACCAATTACATTCGCGACAGAAAGAATTCAAATTCGAATATATTTTTATAAGCTTGTGATTATGACCCCAACTTTTTGACTATCAGTTATGACTTTTGTAGTAATTTTTGGAAGTGATAGGATGGTGATTGCTCGCTTCCTATTTTTTTACCTCCTAAGATTCTATTGAAATTCTTGATGTGTTACACAATAATGTGTGCTAATACTCCCTAGGTAGCTATGTAATAGATCAATATTGCTAGTGATTCTTTCAATTTGTACCCTTTTTTGTCAATGATTTGTAATTTAATTGTCATTTTCAAAAGATGATTCTCGTATATATTTTTGGGACTAACCACACAAAGGGTAATATATATGAATGATGGGCCGACAAGATGGGTTGAATGCGCAATTATGGAATTATAAAGAGTCCATGTTTGTGGGACTTAACCAAGGTTTCTAGTTTCAAGATTTGTCACTTTCGTGGGGCACATTGAAATCTTTTTTATATGTTATGAATGTGAAAATTGTAATAAAGTAATTTATTTTCATCAATGTAATATATATTTATGTTAAGTGGTCTATAGTTTAGTGATATAAGTTTTCTACATAATGCAAAGATTCAATTAAATACAAATGATTTGATAAGTATTGTAAAAATTGGGATGAGCAAAATTATTCATTAACTGAAAAAATTGATTAATCGATCGAATCGAAATCGAGTTCACCAAATCGATTTGTCTAATTGATTTTTGGTTTGGTTAATGATTAATATTTTATAAGTTTTTGGTTTTCAGTTCGGTTCGATTATTTTTACAAAAAATCAGTTAAAAATCAATTTAATCGAATTTTTCAAAATAAAAAGCTTATGTACTCTACATCATCACTAATTTACTTGGTTGCATAATGTTTGTTGTTGTTTCATGTATCTATATCTATGTTAATTTTATAATTGATATTATAGAATAATCTTGATCAATTATATACATGTGGAGTTTGCTACACTTCATAAACTCCCATTTATTTGAGAAAAAAATTCATGGATCATTATTTGCATTAAAAAAAAATATTGAAGGTCATTGTAAGAAATTGTATGAAAATGCAATATGGATCATTAAATTGCTTAAATCGAGCTACACTATTATAATTTTTTGAATAACGATGTTTAGAAAAAAAATTAAATAAAAACTGATTAATTATTCAAACCGAACCAATTTTTCAATTAATCAAAAATTTCAATGTTGTAAATGGTTACCAATTTTTTTTCATTTTGGTCAATTAACCAATTAATTCGATTGGTTAATTTATTGAATCAACCAATGCTCACCCCTACGTAAAAGCACATAAGAATTAATTAATAATATATTTTTTTCAATTAATGAAATTTTGCCACATTTGTGTATTTCATTTATACTACTATTAATTATCAACCCCGTTACAATCTTTTTCATTTTTTGGACTTAATACATAAATTTGTGCATTTCTATTCTCAATTTTATTTCTTTTTAATTACACACGCGTTAATCAATTTTTAGTTGTCATGTGATTATATGCCTGTATAGTTCATATTTGCACTTTACTTAAAATAAATTGGTGTCTGACTGCAATTATTAAATTTATATTCCAAAGTTTTTTCCACTAAATAAGTTACAATTTTAATAATTTTAATTTAGAAACTTGGACAACTAAAGTGAACTTTCATATTTCCATCCAGGGAAATTTGGTACAGTATTTTCATGTTCAGATTCTGTTTGTCTGTTTACTTTGCGTGAAAATTTATGAATAATTTTTTTTTTTAAGAATGTAACTGGAAAAAATAAAATAAAATAAAATAAAAAATAATAATAGTAGTAATAGGCAGCATGAAAAAAGCATGCTACGGCCTACATTAAACTGTCATTAGTGGCATGAAAATGACAGATTAATCATGATTAATATTCCATGGTGCATGCAAAGAATCTGTACATTAATTGTCTCTCTGGAAAGCTAAAACCTAGTACCTCGATGTTAACTTGTTAATTATATAATAAAAATGCTTTCATGGGCTCGAGAATTATTATTTAATTAATCAATATCAGAATTATCGAGAATTAATTAAGGGTTATTAGTTTGATGCTTTACGCTATGTTCGAATCTTGTATTTAAATCAAAAAGTATATATTTTTAAATATTTTTCACTAATAAATAAAAAGAATTATGCTCTTGTAATTATTTAATATGTTACTTTGAAGAGCTTGTGATTTTTGTTATTATATACATTCGAAATCCTAATATGAGATTAAACACAAATTTGAAAAAGTAATATCAAAACAATATAAAAAATTTTGCCGAGTGGCCTGTAGTCTAATAGCAAAAGTCTCTCATTTAATATGAAAGATTAGGCGTTCAAGTCCAAATAAACTTCTAATATGCGTATATATATATATATATATATATATAAATTGAATTGAATTACACCCACTAGCAAAAAGGAGAGAATAGTTGCTAAAAAGTCACACACTCTTAAAGACTTAAACTTATAAGATACAACCAAACCAAGATTGAAAAAAAGAAATGGCTCTCGCCGTTGTGTGGCACTACTTTCAAATGACGGTGTTGTGATTTCAAAAAGTTTGTGCTATGACGTTATAGTTTCTATCTTCAATGTGAATTTTACTGGTCTAGCACCGTTATAGTTTCTATATTCAATGTGAATTTTACTGGTCTAGTACCATAATACGTAATATTATATTTGTAAGGCCCATTTATTTTAAAAAATAAAATAAGATGAAGGTTCACATCTCGTCTCATCTCATATTTATTTCAAAAAATAAAAGTCCTGTAAAATTATGTCGCTCCGTCACCGTGCAGGATGATTTGAGTGATGTGTCATCATACTTTTGAGGTGGAATGGTTTTGTCGCATCTTCAGCGTCGCAACCAATCAAAAAGTTTAAAAATAATTAAAAATATTAAATATTAAAAATATATTTATATCACAAAGTAATTAAAAGAAAAATCAATATATATAATTTGTGTAAATATATTGTATTGGAATGGAGAAAAAATAATTTCTTTATGCTAAATAGAGAAAAGAAGAAATAGTTGGATGTTGTATTGACATGGAGAAAAATTAATTTTTTTTATGTTAAATAGAAAAATATTTTAACTAGGGGTATTTTAGTTTTTTATAATTTATCCAAGTTTTATAATTCATGTTGATGTAAATATTCTCAGTACAATAATTCAATTTTATCATTCATATCATCTTATAAAATAAAAATTCAATAAAAAATATAAAATTATTTTAATCATACTCTTCATCCCTCATTTCATTCTGTTACCCCACATCCCATATGACAAAGTAAAAAGCCCATACAATAAAATTTTGGGGATTATATGATAATTAGAAATAGTGATAAATCCAATAATGCTATACATACAATTTCATATAATTATTATTATCATTAATATTTTTGCCCTCTTGTAGACTTTCCCATTTGAAATATTTAAAAAAAAAATGTGAATTTGCTAATAATAGAAAGGGAAAGGCGGCAATAACATGGTGGTTAAAAAGATATGTGTGGTAAGCCCATGCATGAACTGGATTCTGTTGTCTTTGTTAATCACTCTCATAAAATACAATTAAAGGTGCAAAAAATCCCATATTGCCAACTTTTTGAAGCCAATCAAGGACAAAGGGGAGATGACGTACTCTAATTTAAATATTCTTCCATGGGGTGGCTTTTAAGTTAATTAATGAAGAAGAAATTGTACTAGTAGAGATGGATTGTGATGCAAAACGTTGATATCCATATGGAGTTTGATACACGCCATTCTAGGGTGGTATTTTGTTAATTAATTACACTTTGTTAAATTGTTGTCATCGATATTGATTGATAATACACGGTCTTATTTCAATTTGGAGGAATAGTATGCTTTGAAATAGTTCATAAATTGTCTTTCATTGTCTCGTCTACTGATACATGCTGACAACAAATAATATTTAGATGCAGTTGAACCATTCATATTGCCCAAGAAATTTTATTTTATTTTATTTTTTGAAATATGCTGGCCAACAATTTGATCGTCATTGTCATGCAGTCTGCAAGAATGATGACTATTGTCTCTTCATAAGTCCCTCGATTAAGGGGTTATAATAATACCGTGTATTATCCTATATTAAAGGAATTGAGAATTTTGAGACTAATGTTGCATAGAATAAGATTTGGGATCCTTTCCGTAAATTAAATTATGGTGGACTTTTGCTCTCGAAAAGTGCCCGCATAGAGTCATGCTCGAATAAAAAAATGTGCTCCTAATAGGGATGCAAACGAACCGAGCCAGCTCACGAGCCTAACGAGTTGGCTCCAAAAGTGTTCAAGCTCAAACCGAGCTCATGTAAGTTTAGAGCATAGCTCAAGTCAAATAATTCTTGCTCGCAAGCTTATATTTTTTATTTAAAAAAATATTATATATAAAAAAATATAAGAAATATACTAATTTTAAAATTTTTTATAAAATCATTTAACTTTTCGAGCTTGAACTCCAGCCTATAGCTAATTTTAAATATAATAAAATATACTAATTTTAAAATTTTTTATAAAATAATTTAATTTTTCGAGTTTGAGTCCGAGCCGAACTCGAGCCTATAGCTTGATTATGAGTTCGAGCCTAATGAATCGAGCCAAGGCGAGCTCGAGCTCGAGTTCCATCTCAATTCATTTGATTTGAACTAAATTAAGTTTGAGCTCGAGCCTAAAAAAATAATCAAAACTCAATTCGACTTGACTCGTTTGCATCCTTAACCCCTAAATGCTTTTTTTGGCTGTAGAAATTGACAAAATGGTATTTACACTAGTTAGATCTTTGGTGGCTTGAGCTCATTTCAATTATGGGATCCACCTGGAGTAGGCTTAGTTAGATGGATCCAGTACTCCTTTCTATTTAATTAATTTGGCCTTTTATAGGAATTTTAATTTTTTATCCTTAAGACTTTAATTTGGCATATCATCAACTTTATAAGTTGCTCTCTCCTTCGCTTACGTTGATCGCCCTCTTTAATAATCTCCAACTTCTTTAATTGTTCTTTTAATTAAAATCAGCATTATAATGAAGCAAAGCCAGATGGTATTTGATGCCAAACAATTGTCCTCTAGCTCTAAGTGGGCTGACCTAATATATGCTTAGTCTTGCTAATGAAGAAGCTTTTGTTTGTACTTTGCCTAATAAAGGAACTAAAACGAAAAGCATAGCTCGTTTGGGGCCACCCAAAGGTTAAATGGGGTTATTTATTTTAGGTCCTAAAGGGATGTAGTTAGGACCACATTTTGTAGTATGAGCAATGAAGATCTAAATTTTGTAGGACCTTTTCATCGATGGCACCACATAATATGCTTTTTCTTAAGCTTTTTAAGCAAGCACCTTTCACTCTAATTAAACTTTTTCTCCCAAATTTAATAATTATTTACTCAAATAATGTAAATTATATGCCTATGTATGAAAGAATGATGGTATGGGAAGAATATTGTCCCTAGCCCAATTTGATCAAACTCAAGTAATCAGTAATTTCGTTAATTTTTATTTTCTTCGATTATTTATTTCAAATTTGAAAAACTGCTATTATAAATGTAGTTTTGTAATTATTTTATTTGCCTTAGAAAGCTATAGAAGGGCTCTCAACACATATAGAGGTGCTCAAAAGAAAAGTTTTCATAACTACGATTACTGTATAAATAGGAATTTTTTTCTTAAACTACCCACCCATACACTTTTCGAAAGTATTTATAAGCATTCAAATCCTTATTTAGAAATTAGATTATTTACTTTAAGGCTCTTTATTTAAAAAAAATCCTCTCAACTATTTTTGTGAGTTAATCTATAAGTGCCCTGACCAAAATGCCATCGAGACCCATGATGTATTTTTAAGTTGTTATAATGATTAGCCAAATTTAGTTCGAAATAAAAATTTTCTTAAATGATTACTTCTATGATCAACAGATCTTATAATATTTCTGGTTATTATGTGATCTTCATATGTTGTATTTAATTTTAATATTGATTATTCGATTACTTTAAAATTTGAAACGAATACAATCAAATTCAATTTGAAATAGAGCTTTTCAAATAATTATTGCTTAAAAGCAATTGTGAACATCGATCTACAAGATTAAAGGTGTACCTTAAGATGACTTCATATTCCTCCATTGATCATTCCATCAAAGTAGTTTCCTTATCTCTTAGGACCCCCTCAACTTGCATAGTAGCACCAAATTTGTGCTTTATTCATAGCACTTATGGTTATATGTCACAGTGCAATGGATAATTGTACATACATGTTGAGCTATCTATCTATATATATATATATATAATTGATTAATAAAAATATCTGCACAATGGATAGTTCACGTCAGAGTCCGCAGGATATATCCATTTAGGAAAATCAGCGTAACACACTTTCTTCCTTTTTTTTTTTTTTTGGTTTTTGGTTTCCTTTAAATGTATATCACCACATATTTTTGGATGAGAAATTAGTATTTTGCAATAATTCAATCACGAAGTGACAAAATTTGATGTCAACATATAGAGTTAAGTGAAGTACACTAATTCATAACGTATCAATTGAGCCAACCTAAACCTAATTATCTATTGAGAATGACATTAATTATTCCATACAATTTAAATGAGCACCGTATCGCCCAAAGTATTTAACAACAGAAGTAGTAATTCGAATATGAAAATAATAGGACACCGTAGTACGCACTGTAATACGCAAAGTGTTTCTTTAAAAAAGATTTTGCCAGCTACAAACATATTCTGTATACACGATTTAAATACGAGGTACATATTTAATAACATTTCTTTAAAATAGATCTGACCAGTTGCACAAATATTCTACGTACACGATTTAAATACGAATTACGTATTTAACGATCTCGCCAGCGAGAAAAAAATATTCCAAATAATAATAAATGATGAAAGTATGCGGTGGTGCATAGTTTTCCATGTTAGAAAGACACACATAGTACCATAGGGAATATTTTGCTTTCCCTTTTCTATTTTCTCCAACCTCCAAGGGTTTGAACACACTCTGCAGCCTTTCCATACTTAGAATTATTTCGAGTACGATTCATGTGGGCTTACTTCAATTTTTAGGGTAGGTCATTCAATTTGTTGTCTACTCACATGGATTATTATTAATTATTCTTAAAGTGGGTGCATCACACTATAAAGTTTCTTTCATGAAATTTCTAAATAAATTTATACATTTGGAAAAAGGCAATAAGTATAGGTATGTAGGGTTTTGGGTTGGTTTTCATAGGGCAAAACACTTAGCCGACAAGCAAAAAAGTTTTTGGCTTAGTGGAGGATGATTTCATTAATTAGGGTTCACCTTTTAAAGGGGTCCAATGTATTTGTATGGGGAAAATTCCTTGGTTTTTTTTTAAATGTCTTTGGCTGACATTTAATTCCGTACGAGGACAAACTTTCTTCATGATAATGAATTCAATAATACAATAAATAATTGTTACTATAAGATTCCTAATCTTGATTAGGAAATCAATTGCCTCATGTTAGAAAGCTATTTATTTGTTTTCCTTTCAAGTTTATTTAAGTATACGTGAAAAAATGGTTGCGATGGGCCTGAGAAAGCTATGGAAAAATAAAATAAATGTTACTTTTGAACTGCATCCTTCATGTGTTATTCTTTTGAGTTAGAATTGTTATTTCTTATTTAACTTGCAAATATTTATTGTTTTTTTTTTAATGAATAAAAGACATTAAGAAAAGAACGATCAATACAACAGCCTTTTTAGATGTAATTATAAAAGCTCACCAGAATGAAATGTCCAATTTTTTTGAGTTAGAATTGTTATATCTCATTTGACTTGCAAATATTTATAGTATGTTTTTAATGAATAAAAGGCAGTAGGGAAAGAACCATCAACATAGTAGGCTTCTTAGTGTGATCCTTCATAGAAACTTACCAGTATAAAATGTTCAATTTGAGCCATAAATTGCTCAAAAGATGAGCCCCGCATAAGACTTGTTACAATACCAATCAAGCTAAAACTCATGATCTGGTAAAGAAGTAATTAATTCTTGAAGTACTGCAATAACTTGATTCAAATGTGTGACTTTTGTTTTAAAAAATATGGATCAGATTAAACACTAAAAAAAACTAGTGTATCAGCTACATACGATCAATATGTAGATAATAAAGCTATGACATTGACATAGCCAAATTCGAAGTAAATAGTCTTGTAATTAAGCTTTGCTACAACCAATTCATAGCTGGTGATCATTTTTATTTTTATAATATTATTTTTTCTATGAAAAATGCATAACTAATCTCTGTTGTGCTTCCAATGAATAAGGTTGTGAATTGATAGATAAATATTTTTTTGTTACTTGTTATTTTAAGAAATTATATTTGCTACAAAAATTTGTAGTTATAATTTATAACAATAGCATCGAAATTAATTTCATAACAATATTTTCATTATTTTAAGAAATTATATTTGTTACAAAAATTTATAATTATAATTATAATTTATAATAATAACATCAAAATTAATTTCATAATAATATTTCCGTGACGAATGCCTAATTTTTTTGACAATAAAAGTATGACGATGTAGTTACTCGCAGGGTAATATATAATGGGTTGCTGTTTACTACAAAATCCCAAGCTTACATCCCATTAAGTGACATAAATGCCCCCATCCTCACTATTTAAAATACTATGTTGTCCTATGTAATCCACTTTCAGTTTGGTAAATCCGCCCATGAATGTGGGAGCATGAATGATGTCCATTTTAGTAACTTTGACATCCTAAATAAAATTTCAAACCTTGTGGGCTATCATGTCTCCTTCCTTACAAAACGCCATCCATTATGGATTTTGACTCTCAAGAAACACATGAAACATCCTACTAAAAACACATTTATGAAGTCAAAAATTAGAGAGTATTAGTCACTTTCCATTATCAAATTATTGATGGGAAATTATTTGTTTTTCCGGAGAAAAAGGGATTTGTTCCATTCCTTGATATAACTAGAGGTATAAGATGAGTCGAGTCAGTTCATAAGTTTCATAAATCGACTTGATTATAACTCAACTCAAGCTCAAGCTCGAATTTGAGCTTTAACAAGAGTCGAGTTCGAGCTTTACTTTAATTGTTTGAAAGCTCATAAAAAAGCTCATGAGCTTTTTTCTATTTTTAAATATTTTTCATATATTAATTAAATCATTAATATATATTAATAATTTACTTTTTTTTAATTTTAAATATTTATTTTATATAACTAAATAATTATAATATATTGATAATTTAATATATTTTTTATTAATAATTAGAATTTAAATTATTTTTATTAATTTTTTTAAATAATTATGATATATTAAAATTTTATTATTTTTATTTGATTTAAAATTTTCTGGTGAGTCGAGCTCAAGCAGTCAAGCTCGAGCCTGTAATTTTTGTCGAGCTTGACTCAATTATACCGTTAGTTGTAATTATAACAATAATAAAAAAAATACAAAAATAAAAATTAAATACATGGGCTGGTTTTGACTACAGCACTGAGCTGTCTTTTGAACATTACTATTCCCATTCAAAATACCCTTTTTGTGGTCATTAAATGGCAGCTTATTTTCCTAAACATCTTTTCCATTGATCTCAATTAAATTCTTTGTGTCCCCCTTTATAGTACATACATTGTATGTAATGACATCCTCATCACAACATTTTTTTCCTACCCACATGAGGTAATGAGGGGGACTTCGCCGGTAAATCCATTTTCTTTGTTATTTGGGTCGGCAACAAATTCATAAGAGGGTTGTAAGGAAGAATTTTAGTATTTTTCCTTTTTATTTGAAATATATACGAAGTACGAGGATTTTAGTAATTAATTTGTTGTGTTATTTTATGAATTGATAAAATTAATTTTATTTCAAAAAATAACAATGTAGTTTTGTTTTCTATTTTTATTTTTTATTTTTATATTTATCTTAAAAATTATAGTAACACATAAAATAAATAAATACTCAATATTGTTTCATTTTTTAGTGTAATTCACTGATTTTTTGAGCTCAGTCTTTTGACTCAAGGCACGTTTTAGAAAAAGAAGAGGGATGACAGGGACTTTGAAGACGATGCTTCAACAAAATTCTTTAGACAGGTTTCTTTACCCGATTGAGTTTCACTTTCAATGGATCATAGCAAGGCTTTTACCTTCAAACCCAGCTAGCTATATGATCTGTTTACTAAAAAATGCTAGGGATTTATTTTTTATAATGAAAATTTAAAATTTGGAATGATAGTGTCAAAATGACTAAGTACTTATAACCATAAGAATGGAAATTTAAGTGAATAATATGTATAGTTTAATAGAATGTAAAATCGATCAAATCCCAACTAGGAATGGAAATAGGCTAGGCTTATTATATAAATGACAAATCTGGGCCTAACTTAGTCTATATCTATGATGGGCATTTTTTTAAGGGTAAGTTTAGTCTTTTTAATAAATTTTAAAGCTTTGGCCCGGTCTAAAAGCCTATTTTTAACTAATGCTTTAAATAAGTCTAAATATTACATAAATCTAAATTTTTAATATGCTTAAATTTGCAATATACCTTAATAGGCAATAATTGAAATGATAAATAATAAATACATAATTATGAAATTAAGTTCAAATCTAAATGTAAAATAGTATTATTTCAACAAAAAATAGTACCAGACAACATAAAGAATTCCATAAATAATTAATTTAAGAAATCAAATACAATAAGCTATTTAATTTTATATCATTATTATTCTATTTTCTT
>JACGDI010005705.1:52568-72070 GCA_014898725.1 Jacaranda copaia
AAAAAAAAAAATGAATTTTTAATTTTTGCATAACATGATTTTGCATGCATTCCATTTTTTTTATTTAATTTAAATATATTAAAAACCTTTAGGGGTTTGAATTTTGAACTTTATGCTTGTGAGTACGAGATAATTTTGCATGCATTCTTAAGTTTTGGATTAAGTATCTTTTATCTGGCCGTCGTTTTTTAGTACTAGTTTGTCTAACTTATGGAAGCAGTATGCGATAACGTGTGTCAGAATAAATAATTGAAATTTTATTTTTGTAAAAAGACGTTTCAACACGTACAAGAGAAAGCACAGTTTGTAAGCTTACTGAAATCTTACCCTTTTTTTTTCTTTTTAATTTGATATATATATATATATATATAGACACACACACACAAACATATTTATGTGTAGTTGGTTTTCCCTTATGTCCACTAGAATGTTAATGCTTATCCATTTGGGTCAATTGTGTAGATGGGGGCCTAGGACAAGGTAAGAAAGACATGAATCACTTGTTGTCTAAGGCAACCTTTTGATCATTTTTCTGAGAAGGACAAAAGAAAGGGATTGCTCACTGCTTGTTGGATTTGAGAGAGAAACAGGGAGATATGCTTTTATGGCAAAAAAAATATGTTGTTCAAGAGTACCATCTAATTTGAGAAAGAGGAAAAAAGCTTCGAAAGGGAAAAAGAAAAAACAGATGTCAGAACCTAATTATTTGACATAACATATTATTTGAGAAATTAATTATGCCTCTATCATTTAAATGTTAAGATTTGGGTCTTTTATATACAAATTAATTATATTATATTTACGATTTATTATTCAGTATGACCCATTATTTGAACCGTCCATAATACACATGTGATACTATCTTATCATACTATGAAATTAAACACAAAATATTCCTATCATCATTACTCCGTATTTATAAAGGTGTACCTTTATTAACGCTGAGTAAAAAGTATCTAACATATTTTTGTTATATTTCCTAACCTTGTCTCTAATTTGAAGTTAGAAAACCATCATGTCATACAAATTCTAGTGTAATGATGGGTTGTAGCCTAACATTAGGGACAAGATTAAGCTTGTTGGGGTATGAATGAATAAGACCCTATTAACCTATCATAATGCACTTCAAATTAATTAATGTTAATAAGATTTGTCGGACGGTCTCTTATCAACTTTTACACTTCAAACGTAAATAGTATACCTTAGTAAACAATTTATTTATTTTTTCAAACAAATTAATATATGGTAGACATAGGCATGCATAAAGCTACCGTGGCCACATTTCGAAATTTTTACATCATGATATTCTCATTGATTGTAGAAATCATGAAAAAATCCACGTCACTCTAACACCCAAAAAAGGGTTTGTCTTAATGTTGGGAAAGAGGTTAAAAAGATGAAAGAAAGACAAAGGACTTGCCCATCTCATCATCCCTCTCAAACATGCACTCTCTCTCTCTCTCTCTCTTTTCAATATCTTTCAAAAGATCTCAAAACCATTACACCACTTCAAGTTCAGCACTCCATGCCTTTTCTGGTTTCCAGAAAGCCACTTTAATTTTTTTTTTCTTTTTTTCTCTCCTTTTATTGCTCCATATTCAAAGGATATATATGAGCTCCAACAAACATAATTCCTTTGACTTTCAACCGACCAACCAACTAAATATAAATCTTGGTACATTGTGAGAATCTTGGCCATCATTCTGACTGAATATTTTTCGGCATGTAAGGTTTTATCATGTACATTTGTTGGGAAACATAATTGGTTTAATCAGAGGGAGGTGAGTGGCTTTTGATCAGTGACCATGTTCTTGACATATATCCTGCCAGATCCATGTGTCTTTGAATTCAAAATTGATGGACCGACGAATATTTTCAGCAATCAATGGAATCCCAGGTGGAATAGATGATGGGTTTTTCGTTTTTCTTTTTTTAGGTGGGCGGGTGGGTTTGCGGTGGGGGGGTGAGGGGGTTAGTTCTCAACAAATCATATATCAGGAAAGAAGATTATATCACTTAAACTAATATATTTTGTTCGATACTTTTACATATTTAGTTTTGAACTTCACATATACATTAAGGCTGAGTGGGTAAATTTGTGATTTAGCTCCCATTCTTGAAATTAGATCGATCACAAAGATGTTCAGCTCTATGAAATATTAGAAAAATCAATCATAGTTCTCTCTTTTTTTTTCTTTAAAAGAAATTAGAGATTGATTACCACCAAAATCGTTCTGGTGACTTAATTGTTCGATTTTGCCACGTCTGGGGCACATGGGTGCCCTTACAAAATTAGAAATTAAATTACTAAATTCCAACTGACCCCAATGGATATAATGAAAATCCACCATTGGAAAATTCTGAGTTCTTTCTTGCTTTAATTTTTTGGAATCAAACAAAAATTGGTTAGACGTCTTTTTTGGAAAATCAAACAAAAATCCACCAATGTGGGTTGTGATGTGGTTGAAATTTATCTCCAAGAATCTCACTGAAAATTCATAATTCAATAATCATGTTGTGAATCTCCAATTCACAAATGCACTTGCTTGAAAAATTCGACCAAATAATGAAAGTGGTAATTTGAAGATTGCATTATTACACGCAACGATCCATTTGAATACTTCGTTTTTTTTTTTTAAGAGTGATTTAACTAATATGATTGATAACCGTATGTCCCTCTATTACATGCACATAATTGATGAGAGAATACATTCCTCAGTCCACGGAGTCTTGGATCATTTTGTATGGTAGATGGCTAAAATTAAAACAGCAAAAGAAATCACAAATCAAACAGATGCACACACATATATATATATATATATTGATAGGAGAAAAGTATACAACGCATTCGTTCTGTCAAAAGTAGAGGTAAATATTACAAGTGCATCAAAACCCAGAAGTTTTCATTCTATAATTCTTTTTTTTTTGGCAAGAAAAAATACACACTCCAAATCCTTCAGCTTAAAGGAGAGAACAAACAGCTTTATAACATACGTTCTTTTCATTTATATCTTCAGATGAACCACATTGACTGGATATTTCCTACATGACATTATGATTATGTAGAATTTTCAAGTAACACCAGCTCTATGCACAACTATGACAAGAAAACAAGATGTACTTTTACCAGAAGCACTGCATTAAGAATATGGTTTACTCGGAGGCAAAGATGGGATCCCGTTTAGACTATTCAGACGAATGCTAATGGAAGTCTAATAATATGGAAGACGAACCATTTTCTCTCATCCAGCCCAAGTCATTGCCTCCCTGACTGCATGTAGATTATTCATGTACTTGAGAAAAGAGATAAATGATACTGATAGTAACTGAACATTTCTTGAAACCATTGAAAACTCACATTTATTTCCCCGGAGATGCAAACCTTAATCGATCTCTTTTCAGGAGTCGATCCTTGGGAGATGATGTTTTAGCTGCACCTGCCTGACGCATGAGCTCTGCCATAGGCAAATTCTGTTGTCAAGATGCAGAAAATCCTGAACTAAAACAAGCATGCCCAATTGCGCAATCTGGAAGATGAGGATACAAGCCAAGACAACTAAAACAACAATGCTAGATGTTGAGAACTGGAACTTCCTGAAATTTTACCAGTTGACTACTGTTGTAATTGTATCATACTAAAAGAAAGGGATTCAATACCACATTTGTTTACTACTAGATGTACACACTTATAAAAGATTTATTCTGAGATTGATGAAAAGGGATTGAACAGAATTAAGAGGAATTGTTGCTAAACAAAATTCCATTGATAATTGGATGTAGTTCCATGCATCAGTAAAATTTTAACTCTACACGTTTGCCCCGAACTATTCCAGTAGAAGAATAAACAAAGAAATTTAAGTATACATTTCCAAAAACAATGGACAATAGCAGCTAAATCTATAAAGGCTTATAGAAAGAGTGTCAGAGGATAAGAAAAGCTTCTGAGAAATAAAGGGACAGAAACTTTAGGTTCATACTGAAATATCAACTTAAAATTATTTCAATCAAATTGAGCACATTAAGAAGTAGTTGGATGACTTTCAACTGTTAAAATTACTTCATGGCACTGAAAAAACTTTGTTGGTTTCAGATGAGATGCCATCTAGCAGCACCTGATAAAAGCTCCGGTTAGCCCACCAATTCGCAAATAGGGAACTATATTAACTTCAGTAATGTATATCTAAATATTAGTAAACTGTGCTGATGAAGTGCAATTTCATTTAAACCCCCCCAAAAATATTTGAACCTTACAGGACACATTTCTCATTCTGACAAGATTGTTTTCGAAACAGAGGCCACGATAAGAACGACGTATTGCCTTATTAGACAGAACAGGTACACTTGCAAAATTTAAACAAAGGAAATTAGACACAACTTGCCTCTTGTCCTTTCAAGCTCTTCATCAAGTTCTTCTTTCCATTTCTTTTGTATCTCAGAGAACCTAGAGCTAAGGGAAGACATTGTTCCAAAATAATCAAGATGGGATGAAAAATGGATTATAAGAAAATGTATGCAAAGAAAGTATATTTGCATACCTTGGAGTAAGTGGCTCCCATTGAGAATCGAGATGGAGCTCTTTAACATCCTGAGAAGCTCGAAAATTTACATCACTGATGTTTGATACACGTCTGGAACAACTCCCAGGACTAGAGCTGTACTCGACATCAATGGCAGTAGAAAGTCTTCTACCACCCACCCTGTTGGGTGACCTACTTTTAGGAGGTAAGTTGCTATTAGTTGAAACATTTTCCTTGTTGCCAATACCAGCAGGAGTTGAAGGATCAGCAACATTCAAGGAATTGTAGAACTCATAAAGAGGTGTTTGTAGCTTCTTCAGTTCCAAAGCCTACACAAATAGGAGCATAGAAAATTCAAATAAGGTGTGTTCTTTAGCCAAGCAAATGGGGAGAGAGAGGAAGAGAGAAATGAAAACAGAATTTTCTAGTTATTTTGATCAGCATAAATTCTAGAGAAAGATGCAGAAAATTCAAATAGGTAGATTCCTTGGACAATCTAAATGGCTCACAAATCTGCAACTGCAAGTGTTGTTTTTTCCTGGTCAAGTTGAGGTATGGCCAAACATAAAGAATGAAAAGGATGTTTTTCCTCAGTAGACACCTTTTCATCCAGGAATGCTCTAATCTTTGATTCAGTTACTTCGTCATCATCTTCAGGTCCTGACTGCTCTCTTGGAAATGTGAAGTCACAATCCATCTCACCAGCCCCTAAAGATCTATTGCCCTGCTCAACAATTTGACTGGGAAGAAACTCCTTTCCATTTTTAATCAACTCGGGACTTTCATCAAATTTGCATGGCCAATCACCATTGGGCTCACGCATAGGATTAAAACTCTGGACAAAAGAAGACCAAGCAAAACTTAAATTAACACTATAGTCTTTTATGGCTGAAAACATCAGTCACCAAACTTGGTCAGACTTATGATAATATATAGTCTACTCCTTACCTGGTTACAATCATTAGAAAGTAGAGTATGAGAGAATTTTGTGGATGCACCAAGTACAAGATCATCATTGTCATCAATTCGACACATATCGTCATCAAAGTTGACAGGTTTCCATAGGGACCCTTGTCCTGAGAACTGCTCATGATGAATGGTTGAGCAACTGGCGCCACCCAACTCACCAACATCCTTCAAACCATTGTAGGACCTCCTTGCATCTAGGTTCATTCTGCAGCATGAATGAATCTGTTATGAATAGCACAAAATAACAACTAATTACAAAAATTGTAAGAAACATCCAAATCAATTTCCCTGAAAACACTCACGACTTCTTAATTTCAACCCCAAGTCCTGCCATCCGTTTTCCAGAACTGCCCTGTTGATCCAGATATTTAGCTTATTAGTGAAGATGTACCCACAGAGCTAAGAAAATAAGCATCAAGAAACAAGCATTTGCTAACCACAATTGAACAGCGAAGAACGAGATGGGATTCCTGACTTTCTCCAGTTACAAATGGATGCTGAAGATAACAAGCAAAGGAAAGTTCCATCAATAAAAATTCACCAGATTTGGATACATCTATGAAATTGAAAAAAATGTAGTTGCAGCAGAGCATTAAATGCTGCCATGTTTCAATGTTTCAATTCCCATGTGCAGCATATGAGAATGGATTATATGTTTGCAGCATAAGAGAATGCTTAAGTAATCCAATACATGGTAGTACCTTTAACAACTCTGATGCAGTTGGCCTCAGGTCTGGCTCCCTACAAAAATTTATGAAGTTGAATATGAAGATTCAATTGAGAGGGGAACAAAAACAAAAGAAATGATCCATGGCCATTTTAATTTTTCTTCATATCACAGCCCAATCAACTACTGCCTGAAAAATCAATTTCACTGAAGGATAATGGAAATTAGGCAAAAGTAAAAGCAAGTATGAAGCAAACATACTTTTGTAAACATTTTAACAGGAAGTCCTTTGCCTCAACAGAAAGATGATCTGGTATTGGTGGATGAGACTTGGTTGTCCCTACATAAAAGAGGGCAGCAACCTAACATGACACCAGCTGTTAGTATCTATATTTATTGATGGTAATAATGCAGGAAATAATCAATTTTAAAATTAATAAAATTTAAAATTCTATTAAAACGTAAACTGTACACCTCCTGATACTGCTGGCTCCAAGGAGCTTTTCCAGTAGCCATTTCAATAACTGTGCATCCAACACTCCATATATCTGCTGAGCTGTGGATTTGTAATCAGACAAGTAAACAAGGTTGAGTTTTAGGTTGTAAAATTACAGGTAAGAACTCCAGAAAAAGGGGATGCTTCCTGAGTAGGAAAAACACTCTGTGAACAAGTGATACCTTTTTCTATGCAATAGCTTTCATACATAAAAGTGTAGGTTTTTTCTTCTTCTTACAAGCACTCTTTTTGATGCAATATCTGTTGTGGAGAAATAAAAAAATGTAGGCAACGAGATTTCCCTCAATACTTCCACTCCAATGTTACATTCAAATTCACATCACCTGCCTCTCCGTGCTCTAATTTAGAAGTCAGTAAAGTGTCTAGATAACTAAAAGAAGCCATGAAAGCGACAGTTCAAATTTTGATCTGCCTTGTTACAACATTTTCTTGGTCACTTAGTAACATATAAGAACTGTAGTACTGAAGCTAATGCAAAAATGCATAGACTTCTACAAATTGATTGTGTTGTGTGCTCTACTTAAATATATGTGCAGCAAGCAAATACAGTAAATGCTAACTTCACCAACTACAAAAATTGAGCTATTTTTTTACTCACTAGCTGTGACCACTCTGAACAATAACTTCAGGAGCCATCCAATATGGAGTACCCTTCATTGACTTGGCACCAGTTATGGTGGCCTGCAGCAGCATGCAATTCCTGATTATCATACAGTGTCCGCTAATGCCAAATAGGAAAGGTTAGAAAGAATGAGAAAGAAAAATGCACCAATGCTTCAACTTTCTTGGATGCCCCAAAATCAGCAAGTTTAATGCAACCCTTATTGTCAACAAGAATATTTGCTCCCTATCAAAATCCAAATCGTCAAACTGATGAATTGAGAAAACTCTTGAAAACAAACATACACGCATAATAAACTATATACTCATAAAGAGAAAATACCTTGATGTCCCTGTGCATAATTTTATTCTTGTGCAGGTACTCTAGTCCTAACAACAATTGTTTCGTGTACATTCTAATAACCTGGATTGCAAATTCAAAAGTAAAAATTTAGAAAACTCTGGACATTATTAGAGAGCACTTGCTGCAGAGAGGCTTTAAGAAAATTGACATATTACAATATTGGTAAACTTTTAGAAGCTGATTCCATCTAGCTACAAGGACCTCATCTCCGAGGTAAATATTAAGGAGGAAAGATTTCAGCTTTATATTACTATTTTCTAATACTTATGCAGATATCTAGGAAAGAAAATCTAATATATCTCCATTTTCAGACATTTTCTGTATAAAGATGAGGTATCACTTACAGATTCTGGGAAAGACCCAAATTTTCCCAGAAGAGAGGAAATAGATCCACCTGGCACAAATTCCAGCAATATATTCAGTGAATCCTCCTCTCTAGCAGTTCCTAAGTATCTCTGAGCAACAAGAAAAAACAAAATGAAGTAAATCAGAGGTTGTACAGCATTCAGTGACTGATGAAAGTATACAAGTTTATCTGGTCTCACCACAATGTTTGGATGTGAGAGATTTTTTAATAGATTCACTTCTTTTTCAAGCTCCCTTATATATTCCTGACAAATTCATTACACCAACAATCCATCAAATTTAATCTTCTAATTGACACAATTAGACAAATAAGCAAAATTGTGTAGGTTAGAACAACAATTTAGTAATCAACATGTGAATGACTATACAGTACAAGATTTTTGTAAAAAAAATTAGCTGCCTTTTAACATAATTTACCTTATATTATAAATACAAATTGGAAAGATAGTAATTTTGTCCAGCTAACTAATACTTCAGAAATTATTGGTGAGAGTGTCATATCCATTTAGAATTAACTGGAATTACACAAACAGAATGAACATGGTTTTATAAAAAATTGACTTTTTTCTACATGATGTACCTTATATTATAAATATAAGCAGGAAAGACAAAATTTTGTCCAGATAACTAATACTGCAGAAATTATTTGAGATAGTATCATATCCATTTAGAATCAATTAGAATTACACAAATAGAATGAGCATAAAGTACGCATCAGAAAATCAGCTCAAAGCAGTGCCAGTACTTGTGTTTTCTTTGAAGCACTGTTTGCCGCAATCGCCACCTGCACTCAGAAAGAAATAAAATCAGAAAAAAGAAAAGAGAGAAAAAAAAATGAATCAGCAAATTACATCCCCATGTGAACAATAAATTTCAAAATGAGGACTCAATGAAATCAACCTCTTTCACAGCGAGCAGCTCGCCCGAATCGAGGTTCATCCCCATGTGAACTCTCCCAAAGGCGCCGCACCCAATCAATTCCCCCTTCCTCCACCGGATCGGAGGCGGCAAGGCAACCTCCCTCTTCTTCTTTAATTCTTCCTCTTTTACAGCTTTTGGCGTCAACTTTACATCATCTCTATCCCTAATTACAAGTGGCTCATCTTCCATGCCTTCTTCCATCGGCGGCAGCGGCTCCTCCTCCATCAGCGGCACTGCCTTCACCATGTTTCGCGGCGGCGTCACAATTGGAGGCAGCGCGTGCTCCGGAGGCTTGGCGAAGATTCCTATTCTCGATTTTCGGATGCTCGACCCAATTTTTTCCACGAATCCCCCAAATCCGGCGGATTCTTCACCAGAAGGTTTGAAAACTAAGGATCGGCGAACGGAACCTATGAAATCTTGCATCGACGCACTCTAAGTTCCGAAAAACTTGTGGCACTACTGTAGTGAGAGAAAAAATTTAGGGCTCTTCTTTATGTGTTAATTCATTTCAGTGAAGACTGTGAAAGAGAAACAGAGACGGAGGAGGGAAAAAGAAGGTTTGAAAAAATAATAATTGGAAGAATAAATTGTAATAACTGCGATTTTCGGCCCCAATAATTTTATGTATTTGCATTTTGACCCAAAGAATTTGAAAGTATTGAGGAATTAGCCGTTGTGATATTATCAGCATTTTGTCCACGTAATTTAGAATCTATCATTAGATTATGTGAGTTATGTTCGTGGGCTTAGGCCCAAGACCAATGACTTTATGCCAAGCCCAAATTTCACATTTATATCGTGAATCATGTAGTTTATTTTGTTTTATTAGCGGTTGTTGTATGTGATTTTGCATGGAAAAAATATTTTTTTTGAGTCAATTAGAATTATTAAATGAAATTATCTATATTGTAGAGTAAAATTAAGATCGTACCAGTAGGCATGAAAATAGGCTAGGCTAGGTTAGTCTAGCCTTTTGACTTGAATAAATTAGGTTTGTTAAATAAATGACAAGTTTGAAGCTAACCTATTATTTATGATAGATTTTTTTTTAAGATTAGGCCTAACCTTTTAATAAATTTTAAAGTCAAAGTCTTTTTCAAAGCCTATTTTCTACTAAACTTCAAGTAAATCTAAACATTACATAAATTTAAAATTTTAATATATTCGAACTTGTAATAGACTTTGATAAGCAATAATCAAAATGACAAATAATAAATGTATAATTATGAAAATTCAAATCTAAATATAAAATAATATCATTTCAACAAAAGCAATACTAAATAAAAGAAGGATCAACACGCCAACTTGTTATGCTTTGCAAACTTTTAGAAAAATCTAAGTTTAGCATGTTTAGTTTAAAAAGACTGCTTTTAAGCCTTAACCCGTTTTTTTTATTAAATAGGCTAAGCATAGTTAGGTTATAAGTAGGTTGACAAATAGCTTGGCCTATTCCCACCCCTACGTGCAATGTTTGATAAGATAAAAAGAACAATGGAAAATGAAGTTTTGAACTGCAAATAACTTAATTTTGAATTGATGTAGATATAATTATCAATAGTTTAGGAACCAAAAAAGCTAGAATTCTCTTAAACTTTGTTCTTTCTTTGTTGAGTGAGTGACATTATTTTCATATTTGTATGTATAAAGTGTGAAGTTTACCCTAGGCGAATTTTTGAGTGTAACTAAAATTAAATTGTCATATAGGCATATATTTTTTATTTAAACATGCATATATGCATTTAGCATTCATTAGGATTTTGAATCCCAAATATTCCACATAATAGTGCAAGAATGATACTATTTGATTTAGGAATGTAAATAAGTCTACCCAGCTGACAAGTTTGACAAGTGGAGCTCAAACTGTTTTAAACTCGATCTCTATTTCGACTCAAGTCGAAATATTGTATTACTATTATTTTAAGTTTAATCGAGTCGAATCAAGTCGAATTCGAGTTTAAAATATTAGGCCCTTCGAGTTTGAGTCTCAAAAATTTCTTTCGAGCTGAATTCAACTTGACTCGATTATATCTCTGATCGGACCAACTGATCACCCCACACCAAACAAATAGAACTTCAAACCATTCATTTCAATGACACATTTAGAACCCTTTTAGTTTCATAAAACATTCTGTCCACTAAAATTGACAAAAGCTTCATAATCATCCATGGATAAATAAGATTCCCAAACAAGCCAAAATTATACTGGTGGACAGAGTTAAAATTGGATAACATAAGTGGGGTCTGCTCTCCAATCCCATGCATCCCATTTAACCACACTTGGGGTCTTCTTCCTTCCAGCTCCTCTGCTTCTCTCTATACGTCCACCATAAACTTAAGATGAAAGCCACAAAGTATTACACTTACACTGAAAACTAACTTCACTTCCTTCTCTGTTTAACTTCCTGAAAAATGGCCGTCGCCGCTTGCACGCACTCGCGAAAACATCAACTGAAACAGAGGGTCTCTAATGTGTGTTATTGTATTTATCCATATCGAGATACTAAGATCGAAGATTTTCGGGATATAAAATGGGTGATCCGACTATACTTGAGGAAGCATTGGCAGATGAGAGTTTATCTTGGTGAATCTAGCGGCGAACCAAGAGATATAAAGAAGGTGGAGGGTGAATTTTAGTTATCCATTATTTATTTATTTATTATTATTATTTTTTTGGGGGAAATGAGTTCGAAGTAGGATGGAGGTTTTTTCTGCTCGTATTTGTGCTTCATCTTTTATTTTACCTTATGAATATGTATAAATATGTGTAAGTAGCGATTTAATGATTTTTTCAAAAAAAAAAATTGTAATACATGCATTTAGTAAGTGTTAATGCAGTGACATACAAAATGAAATATTAATTAAAATAGATGATGTATTACAGGTGAGACGCACAGGTCCAAAAATGGATTTAGGACATTGGAGATCCACTGGAATTTTGAGGTATCAAGTTATGCCCTTTTATTAGAAAAAATCATAAAAATTTACAATTCTATATGTCATATATTTGTCATTTTGTGTATTTTATGAACTATATAATATTGTTGATTCAACAAAAACAAAATCATAAAGTGTTCACTAAATACAAGAATTAATTTGTTGATTATTTATTACTTTTCATCTTTATCTTGCAGTCAAATTTAGTTATAACATATAAATGTAAGAATTTTATATATTTATTAATTGAATTTGATATGAGTTTGGAAATATTTTTCTCCTAGCCTTCAAGTTGGGTCGTTTGATCAAAATTTTGACTATTCGAACTTGAAATCTTAAAAATGCATAAGGAATTAAGGTCGTTAAGTTTTATTGTTTCGACAAAATTGAAATTTTCTCTTGATATTGACTTTGATGAATAATTCAACATGCTTCTCACTCTAATACTACAACACTACAATGATCAAGGTCATCGAGTTATTCATCGAATATCCTCCAATAATTAAATTAGTACAATGTCCGAATAATACAACAGAATACAAAAATAAGGAGAACAACAAAAGAGAAAATAGGGTTTTATGTATGTGGGTGTGAACATACTTCTTTTCTATTAAGACGAGCTATTATGTAGTTTTAAAATAGCCACGTGGCACTCCTTGATTGGCCCCCCGGCCGATGTTTTTATTGTTGGCTCATATGATCCAAAGAAATGGGATTCCCTTTAATTTAACCACCTACTCTCTATTGGGCCATATCTCTATGGCCCATCATACTCGTATATTTTGATGTGAGCCCTAAGATCCAAGAAGTACCACCCATCTAAGGCCCTCAATTGTTGAAGTCATTACTCTAGACAAAAAGAGGTAAAAAGAAAAAAGCTTACGGCAAGATTGTTTTTGTTTTTTGGGCTCATTTAATTTTTTATTAAAAATAAAAATAGAGAATTATTAATTTTTTTTTTTTATAAATATTTTTATAGACAAACTCTTACACACACTCTCTCTCCTTTTTCATTTTTCACTTTCTCCTACTCATATTTGCAGAACTTTTAATATAAAAATACTATTTTTTTCAAATATAATTTATTTTTAACTCTACATAATCATTATATTTTAAACAAAACATCCAAACAATATTTCATTTTCAAAAACTCGTTTATAACAAACTTTTCACTATTTATTTTCATCAAAAAATAAAAATACCTTTAAAAAACAAATCCAAACAGCCCCTAAAAGAATAGCAAATGAGGCAATAATAATTACATATTTACGGATGTCCAATTACTAAATTATTTATAGATATCTAGCACTTTGCAATCAAATCCTATCCTAGCTTGGATCATATAATTTGAATTACGAGTTAGATTAGATTGATTTGATTAAAAAAATACGCATCTAACAAATTCATTATGTTGCGGTGACATTTTTTAAATTCTTTGTCCCATCAAAATTATGAGTATGATTAGAAAACTTTGAATTTAAAGAAATAGAAAGTAAAGTACTTTTCTTTCTTTGGAGGCTAGGGACTGTTGTCCTTTATTGCCTTCACATGATGCATAATACACTCATGTTTTACTTGCAATTATTAGAGTCAAATCTTTAGACAAATCGAGTGATTAATTAATATAATAGTATTATCTTTACTCTTTTATATGTTTGAAATTTAAAATTTATATTATAATGAATTATTTTTTATACGTATTTGTATATAAATAAAAAATTAAATATTTAAATAACAACTTTTTACTTATGATTAATGCCCCATGTCGAAATACATGTGGGACTTACACAATAATTTTAAAGCATAATCTTCATTCATTAAATAAATATATAAACTTTGTATTTTGAATAAATATTTTTACTTTTAAGTCTTTAATTATAAATTATTATTTATATTATGGTGTTCGAAGTTTGATTTACAGGCACAGTTTTTTAAATATTATTAGTGATATTTGTTTGGTGGATGAATTTATTTTTATCGATATTATTGAAATCAAAATAAATAATTTTGATTGGTTTGAAATTATGTTGAAGCTGTATTTTGATTTTATAAGAAACTCATATTAAGGAAAAAAAAAAGTTGAATGGCTTGTGGCTCAATGATATAATTCACCCATACAATGTGAAATGTTAGGAGTTCAAATTCGAATAGAATTTTTACGTGAATGTGTGTAAATTAAAAAAATTATTGAAAAAAAAAGAAAAAAAGAAGAGAAAAAAGGAAATGAACTTATATAATAATATTAAATTAAAACTAAAACAGTATTTCAAATAAAGTGGCTACGCCAAGCCGCCTACGAAAAACAATGGTAATAACATAAAATAATCAACAAAACCCCAAACAGCCATACGGTAAGCTTTCCAAATCCCAATACGATTGACTGTCTGCGATCAGAAATAGCGGCCAACCATATCCCTATACTGCCGGAATCTATCCTCCGTCGCCGGCGACTCCGCCATTGACGATAGAATCGAGGCTTGTTTTTTTAATCGTTAGTCTTCTTTTTTCTGTTTCTATCTTGAATGATTTTGCTCGATCGGAGAATTATGTGATCTGAATTGCTGGTGTTGGTTTGTTGTTATTATTTTTGGTTGTTGTGTGTAAAAAGGTTGGAATTTTTCGATGGCGTTGGATATGGAGTCGTTAGTGGAGGCGACATCGGGTGCGGTGGGTGCACTGGTCAGCACCACCATTTTGTACCCGCTCGACACTTGCAAAACTAAGTACCAAGCTGAAAATCGAGCTCATCATCACCAAAGATACAGGTTCCTGCTCCTTTTGTTCTCTTTTGAAAATCGTATTTTCTACGTGGTTGTTTCCCCTTTTTGAAGGCTAATTTTCAGCGCGCTTTTCTGATGCTTTTCGCTTTATAACACTTCCTTCTTTCGAGTTGTTTTCCTGTCAAATTCCTTGCCTTATAACAATGCTAGAAACGAGTCAATTCGATTGAACAATAAAATTGAAAGTTCCATGAGTTATTGGTTCCACCATATAATACTTCTGATATATTGATGGATGCTATATATCCAAAAGTTTATGTAAATGCAAGAAAAAGAATATCCAAGAATAATTGAACATATCTTATAGATATTCAAAAACTAAAAATACATCATTGTTCATCACGACTAGAACAATTTTATGGGAATAAATGAATAAACTCATGGAAAAAGATAATTTTGTGGGACTAAACTGTAAATTCGTCCTTTATCAGATTCAAGAATTTGCATTGCGATGTTTGTCATGACATGGTAGCAATAAGTGCTTTAGCTTTTGACTATGGAAAAGAGACCTTGACCTTTATTTCAAATGCATAATACTAAACCTCAGCAGTAATTTACTCAATATGTCCTCAGTCATATGATATTCTTGATGATGTTTCTCATATCATTTTCTGAATGACAATATGTATGTATTCTGTTGGAGATGCATTCATTTCCATATCTTATATTGTCAAGTTCATGTAAAACATCTTTTTAACATCCCATTCTTAGCTTTACCATCATGACTGGTGTGCTCTTGTCTAAATTCACACCTTTAATTTTCACGTACTCACCTTTGGATCTGTAACCATGTCCGACAACTATTCCTGACTGAGCAACATGGGTCGAGGCAACATGACCTAGCAGCTAATCAGATAATGCATGTAAGATAAATTTGGAGTAATAATCTGAATGGATTGCTCTTTTCTAACAGGAACATTTCAGATGTCCTCTGGGAAGCAATTTCCAAAGGTCAAGTACTATCATTGTACCAGGGCCTGGGGACAAAGAACTTGCAGTCTTTCGTTTCTCAGTTTATCTATTTCTATGGATATAGCTTCTTTAAGAGACTGTACTTAAGAGAAAGCAGATCTAAATCTATAGGAACTACAGCTAATTTAGTCATTGCTGCTGCTGCCGGTGCATGCACAGCCATAGTGACACAGGCAAGTCACAGTTCCATTTATCTTCTGATTTTATCTGTAAAGGTTGGCACTATTCGTGTTGCATGATGATTGCTTGCTGTACATTGAATACCAATTTGATATAGTTTGCAAGATTTTCATAGCTGACATCCCATACTGTGAAATTGGTAGTTGCCATTATGTTTATATAAATTCTGAAGCATTGCAGTGAAGGAGTATTTTCTAATGGACATTGCTTGTTGGGAGTCTTTGCATGGCCTTGTTTAATTCAGGATTAATTATGTTCTAATGTTAACTCATCTACTATATGAATATTGTAGCATACTCTGTATCCTGATTTTAGTTTTACAGCCGCTTGATACAGCATCTTCAAGAATGCAAACAAGTGATTTTGGAAAATCTAAAGGGCTGTGGGAATCCCTTTCAGAGGGCACTTGGAGCGATGCATTTGATGGTCTGGGTATTTCTCTTCTTCTCACCACAAATCCTTCTATCCAGGTATCTCTGCTTTCTCTACGAATTCTGTCCTATTGTAATACGAGGAGAAGCAAATTTTGGAAAAATATCCTTCATGTTCAGAATATTTGTTACCTTATCAGGGTCAACAGGAAAATTTGGTTGAAACAAATTCTAACTGTAACTATAATGCCATGCAGTACACTGTGTTTGATCAGTTAAAACAAAGAATGTTAAAGGCGAACATCAGGAAACAAAAAGATGAAGTATCATCTCCAGAAGCTCTTTCTGCATTTTCTGCTTTTGTGTTGGGTGCAGTCTCAAAATGCATTGCTACCTGTTTGACCTACCCAGCTATAAGGTGAAGCTCTATCTCCCTTTCCTGTTGCCAACCAACTCTTGTTAACTCTTCCTTTTAAGACTTGTATTCATGGCGTGTTGAAAACAAGATCCTTTTGTAGTTAAGATTTTTGTTCTTTACTTGGTGCTTTATGATATACAGGTGTAAGGTGATGATTCAATCAGCAAAGTCAGATGAAAACGAGGGGGATAATATCCGATCAAAATCCCGTAAAACAGTGTCTGGAACAATCTATTCCATCTGGGAAAAAGAAGGGATACCCGGTTTCTTCAAAGGGTTGCAGGCACAAATGCTGAAGACTGTCCTAACCTCAGCACTGCTTTTGATGATAAAGGAGAAAATCACAAAGACCACATGGGTCCTAATGATTGCACTAAGGAGGCTCATGTTGATGAGAACACCCAAGATTAAGAGCTCTTGAAGAAATCTTGGCACCAATCCCATGTGAATAAAGGAACGTGCTTAGGGTCCATCACATAGCAGACCTCTTGGTAAGTGCAATAAATGTGATGATGTTCCGATTCTGAACTTTATATACAAATGGATTCTGCTTGATTGTATTCTCATACAGAATCCATTTGAAATAAGGTTAGGAAAGAACTTATACTAATTATTCGGAGGGATGGCATGTGCACTTGTTCAAATCACCACAGAGCAAGATTGTGTTAACTACTTGTCTTAAGCATGCATAGAGTCCCTTAGCAAGTAGAAATGAAGTATATTTTTCCTTAAAGAGGAGACATAGGTTGTAAGTTTTTAGCCCCGTTCCTTGTTTTCTGGGGCACAAATTCATCCGTGAGTATTTTGTTGTATTTAGACCGCAACAAGTATTTAATTATCTAGTTTTAATTTCTCTCTTTCCCTCTCAGTTGTATGCAGTCATTTCTTTTCTATTTTTGCTGCTGTTTATACATTTAACTATGCTCCTTTAGGCTGTTGCTATTATCTTTAAAATGAATATGTTTCCTCAACTGATACATCATCTTTCAAAAGTCCTATTGGGGGATATATATACTCATCAATCCAGTTTACACTAACAAGAAAACACAGACGAGGAAGAAAACTATACGGCTGAAAGGCGATGACTCTGGATGCCCCACATTCTGAATCACTGTCAACAGAGAAACTTCCCTCTGGTGTGCTTGTCGTTAGAACCACAACTATCCAATTATCTTCACAGCCGATCCCAATGCCAGCGAACTTGGTATCATTTAAATAGACTTGAGTACTGAGACTCAAAAGAATCGGAAAGAACGAGACCTGGCTCCAGGTTGGGAACACACTCAGGCAATATCTGGATGTCTCTTGTGATGGTGACATTCAAATTGCACTCGGTTAGGAGGTAGGGAAAGCCGGAAAGCTGAAGTTTGGTACGGTGTTGGAGCCTGTAGATTTGGTACAGGGTTGGTTTTTGAACTGGACTGCTACTTCCCCGGCTAGGTATTCTGCTCCGTCGCTCTTTGTCAGCGCTGTCAGGTTTAAGGATGTCCTGTACTGGTTGATTCCTTGAAGAAGATTGTCTTCCACGTCTGCATACAGAATTTTGAAGATAAAATTTTACGTGCTTATTAAAAGAGTAGGTCCACTTACGACTTAACCATCAAGAGCACAACCCCATGCAAACCCAAGAATCCAACAGCCCAAGAAAAGAATTTTTATGCATATTAAAGAAAATACAAAGGAGGGGTGGAAGTATGAATGTTGCACCCTAGATGAAGCTGAAAGCATAACTAGCTTATGCTCTAATCCGAGTAGCATGGGATATGTGAAATTCTGCATGAATTAGCAAGGATCACCTTACGAGGTTAAATACTTTTGAGTGACCGATAATGAAGTAGTACCGTAAGAGAAGAATGAAAAGAATCCCCATCAGGGAGTGAAATAGAACATGAAACCATAAGCTTTCAAGCAGTGGACTAAGAATCACATCAGATCACAAGAAGGCAACAAATTGAGCATGGACTAAGAGATAATCCAAGAATTTCAACTTCTTAAGAATGTAAATGGAAATCAAGAACAAACGTGGCACAGTGGTTACCGTCAGATTTGATTAGGACGATGGAGTGAAACAGCAGACAGAGAAGGAGGAAACATGGGAGAGACGCCATTAGTCTGAGGTTTTGACAGGTTGAACTAACTGCTAGAAGCTTTCAGTAGAGAAGAAACGTTTTCAGTTTTCTTCTGTGGTTTTGTCTAATGTAGTAGAATTTAAATGACACGGCAATATGGCGGTCGACGGTGTTGTTTTCTTGATGTTTCATTTTCAAAAAATATTTTGGGCTATTATAACATAGTGAGAGATAAAATTAAGCATATTATGGCTCTTCAATCAATAATTTGAAAAGTAATATATGATTGTTGTTCCTACATACAGTGCTAATAGTAATAATTAAATTTTTTATTAAATATGAAAGTCTACTTCGTTAATATATTATTTTGAAAAATTCATCAAAAACCCTCGATTCCTCTTACACAAAATAAGATCTAGTATCATTATCTGATTCTATAAATTTGCAAATAACAATAATTAACGTTGCATTGCAGTTTTTGTAAGTTCGATGTTTAAGAAATTAGGTATTTCCATTTATGCAAGATTATTTAAAGTGTATGTACAGTATTTTTCCTTTTGTGCAATGCAAGAAAAGAAAAATAAAAATTTCAATTTATTGGCTAATAGCCCTCTTGATATAATTAATTTTCTAAAATTATTATCTTTTTGTACCCAATCAGGTATCTAATATTTTTTTTATTTTTCTAAACCTCGTAGCCATAATTTTTTCTGAAAAACTACAATCGCAGTTGATCAACCACTCACAAAAATTACCAAAAAATTAAATCAAAGAAAAGGGGCTTTATTTAAAAATATACTAAATGAAGGTCTAATGTATGAATGAGTTGGTGCTGAACTTTTATCATGGCTAAC
>JACGDI010005705.1:72170-83164 GCA_014898725.1 Jacaranda copaia
AAAAAAAATAATTCCGATTGGAATTTTTAATCGAATTTTGGATATCCATCGGATTCGGATATGGCACTAACTAACAAATATCCTATATAATTTTGGGTCGAATTTGGATACGAATTTTGATGATTGGATTCGAATTCAAATATAGTAGATCCGATCTAAACCTGATCCATTAACAGTCTTAAACAGCATTTTGAACAGAACTGTTAACAAGTCGAATTTTAATTTAAAACCAATTTAAATTTGATTAGAAATAATACCGACATAAAATCAAATGATACTAACATTTTACATTATAACATCATTGTATTCTTATGCAATAATTCACAATGATATAAAATCTTTCCCTTAGACAAAAGGCATAAACTAAATTTCAGGATTCGTCACATTATGGCCCCCCAAAAGATCTAAAATAGGGCACAAACCATTAGAATATTCCACCATTTGATAATGTAAGGCAAATCAAGATTTCCATAACTTAAGAATAAAATTTTAATTCAAACTCGAATTTATTCAAACTCAATTAATTACATAACAGATAAAACATCGATTCATATCTTATGGTCCATTACTCAAATTACATAAAGATAAATATAATTTCATTTCATATTTTTTAAATCAAATTTAGAACCAAAATCTTCCTATGTTTTTCTAATTCCTTTGGCCACAAACACCCACAAAAATTGGTGGACATTATTAAATCTGGATAACTTGGCTTAATCCACCAATGGCATGCATCCCATTCATTCCCATGTAAGCCCCCTCGACAATTCTCCCATAGCCCACAAATTTAGAACCATATAACTTCATCAGTTCATCGCCCTGAAAAATTTAAACCAGCCTTCATTCTCTGCAAAACCCGCCTGAAAAAATGGCAGTCACGGCAGACGGGCGCATCGCCCTGTCAGCTACCGGACAGTTACTCGGCGCCACCCGATTTCACTGCCGGAACGGGAGGCTGCTGAACTGCTGCAATGGAGAGTTAATGGGGGAGAAGATGAAGTTTTCAGTAAAGAAAAAGATCAGCAATAATGGTATAATTAGGAGGAGAATTTCTCCTGTCTGCATGTCGCTTACAGCTGATTTTGCAGGTGAGACTAAGGTGAGTTTCTTGGATATAATCTTAAAAACTAGTTTTATTCAAAGAGTCAGGACAGGTTTTTTCCTTGTATGGCAAAGGCACAATATGTTTTACGTATAATGTAAGAATTTAATGATATATGTACAACAGTTGAGGGACCTGGTGATGGAGAAGAGGGACCCGAGGACGGTTGTGGCGATCATACTTGGCGGAGGAGCCGGCACGCGTCTATTCCCACTCACCAAGCGCCGAGCCAAGCCTGCTGTGAGTCCTCATTTATTATTTTATTTAATGAATTCTTGTCCATATAAAAGATAGAGCATCACGAGCTTCGATCAATCTATAGTTAATGATAAAAATTTATAACTTCACTTGCTATTAATTCGTAGTTGATGATTATTATATTATATATATATATATATTAATTTTTAATGAGTAATGTATAGAGTTTTGCATGTGCAAAGCTATGAATTGATAGTTAATAATTTTTGTTACTTTAAATTTAGAAGAATTACATTTGTTTTTGTTGTAGTTATAGCTACGATATTATTTTGTAGTAATTTTTTTGTAGAATATGCCTAGTTTCTAGGTAGTGATCAACTCATAGATTATGGACAGTACATTGAGTGTTTGCAATAGTTTTTACTTTTGAAAAGACAAAAATTGCAAAAAATGTGTAATAAAATTTGAGGAATGTCAAAACGATGCAAAAGCTATATGAGGGTTGCATTTCCTCCTGCTTAACTTTAGAGAATTAAAAGTAGAAATATCACTTTTAAAGCAAAGAAAATTTAGCTAAAAACTGAAAAAGTACTTTTCTAAAGTTACTGCATACACTCCCTAAGATATGCAACTACCCCAGCTTGTGTTTCATATTTTACTATAAATGGGCTCTAGTTGAAAGTGGCTCAATGAAAAATTTCAGGTTCCAATAGGAGGAGCATATAGGCTAATTGATGTGCCAATGAGCAACTGCATCAACAGTGGGATCAACAAAGTTTACATTCTCACTCAGTTCAATTCAGCATCACTCAACAGGCATCTTGCAAGAGCTTACAATTTTGGCAGTGGTGTCACATTTGGAGATGGCTATGTTGAGGTAAAACATTTCCTTTTCATCGATCAACAATTTCTTCTACATTGGGACACACAATATAAATACATGGTAAATTTATGAACAGAACTGATTTAGATAGAAAAGATTAAGAATGTAAGTAGTTCAGTTGATTAAGACAGACGGGCTGATCAGTATTTTCTACTTAATTACAGGTTTTAGCTGCCACTCAAACTCCAGGTGAGGCAGGTAAAAGTTGGTTCCAAGGCACTGCAGATGCTGTGCGCCAATTCCACTGGCTTTTTGAGGTATATATCAGTTTGTAGTTAAAAAACTCAAATTTCTGCTTGTAGGTAAGTTTGAATTATTCGAAGGGAGAATATCATCCTTAAATTGTGTGTTGGTTTTAATCCGTGCACCTTAGGATCCAAGAAGTAAAGATATTGAAGACGTTCTCATTCTATCCGGTGATCACTTGTACAGGATGGACTACATGGACTTTGTTCAAGTAAGCTACATAATCAGTGCAAAAAATATTGCAGAATGAGAAAAGTTATTTACTAGATAACATTCTGTTTTTTCTGCAGAATCATCGGCAAAGTGGTGCAGATATTACTTTATCATGTCTACCGATAGATGAGAGGTAGATCTTTGTTTTCATATTTCCACGGTTCCTAATGATACATCTTGAAGGAAAAGTTAGTGATTTTCAGAGGCTATAAGTTCTTTTTTAGCAAGTAGTCGTATACTAACAAATCAACGTTTCAAAGAAATTTATCTCTTTTCATGATAGCCGCGCCTCAGATTTTGGCTTGATGAAGATCGACAACAAGGGAAGGGTCATTTCTTTCAGTGAAAAGCCCAGAGGAAATGATTTGAAGGCAATGGTAATCGCGAAAATACAAATACTTTCTTGGGGCAAATGTTCTCTAGATTTTGAAGGGATGTGATTAAAATTTAGTATATATTTCAGGCAGTGGACACAACTGTTTTGGGACTGTCAAGAGATGAGGCAGAGAAGAAACCTTATATTGCTTCGATGGGAGTTTATGTCTTTAAGAAGGAAATACTTTTGAATCTTTTAAGGTAAATCTTTTCCAAGAAACACTTCTATACATTATTTCAGGCCTTGTCAAATATCTGAGATTGAGTACTGTTTGTTTTTCCTGTTGATTCAGATGGCGTTTTCCGACTGCAAATGATTTTGGATCAGAAATAATCCCTGCATCAGCTAGAGAATTCTTTATTAAGGTCTCCTCCCAAACAATTCTTTACTGCATGCATCTTTAGGGGTGTTTGCCACAAGTTCAAAAAGTGCCCTTTAACTTTTAATTGAATTTTAGCTGTTTTGAAATGTTTCAAATGGTGCATCTTCTTTTAAATTCTCCGAAGTTAAGAAAAAAAAAAAGAGCTAAAAGTTAAAAGCAACCATCACCTAACTTTTCGTAGTTTCTTGGTACTTTCATTTCTACTTTTCAAACACTTTCAAATTTTACAACTGTTTACTTTTCCAAAAGCAAAACCTTTTGCAAACACTCCCTATATGTTCATTCAAGGTCTCTGCATTGGCTTTCTTCATATTTATATCCATCATAAATTCACTGCTAAACCATGAAAACTTCCGCAGGCTTATCTATTTAACGATTACTGGGAAGATATTGGTACCATTCGGTCGTTTTTTGAAGCAAATCTTGCCCTTACTGAACATGTAAGTCTTCTGCATCACTCAGTTCTCCATCTCATAATAGGCTTTCAACATCACTTCAATTTTTTTCATTTGTGAACTAATACCCTTCTTTCTTCTTCGCCATTTCCAGCCGCCAAGATTCAGTTTCTATGATGCAACAAAGCCAATCTACACATCCAGAAGAAACTTGCCACCATCACAGATAGATGACAGCAAGGTTATTACATTTTGGCACTTCTAAGGAGATTTTTTTTTTTTTTTCATTCACAATTTCATCACCAAGTTCTTTTTTTGCTTTTGCAGATTGTTGATTCAATAGTGTCACATGGTAGTTTCTTGACTAACTGCTTAGTGGAGCACAGTGTTGTTGGCATCCGGTCACGTATAAACTCCAATGCTCACCTAAAGGTTTGATTCGGATATTATTCTTTTTTGAATTCTCAACACAATTTATCATTCTCATAAAAATGAACTACCGACATATTATAAACTTTAGAATTCTCACTCAACATCACAGATCAACTAGTTAAGCAAACTTGACTTTCATAAAGCAACCAAAGGAAGGAAAATTTCATCAAAAACTTAGTTACATTTACGCGCCATTATTGCCAACATTGACATGTTGGAATCGATGAAAAGAAATAACTAATTAGTCGTTCTACTATAGTATTAATAATCAATTGGAACAACTTCATGAAATAACTTCAGGTCCAATTCGAACAAGTTTTCAGCTCAAATTCGAATTGTATCAATTGTGTAGAGATCCATGAATCGAGATCCTGATGCATATAATATACAATATATTTGTTTTGAGTTTTTGGTGATTTTGTCCATTGGAAGTGGGATCTAATTAAGGGTTCTAATCTTTGCAGGACACAGTGATGCTCGGGGCTGACTTCTATGAAACTGAGTCTGAAGTTGCCTTGGCCTTGTCCAAGGGGAAAGTTCCAATAGGAATTGGAGAAAATACAAGAATCAAGTAGGCTCAATTATGAGAATAATTTCCTAAAACAGTTCTTTCTCATTATTTAGATTCTAACATCTCTCCATTATATATTGAGCAGAAAATGCATTATCGACAAGAATGCTAGAATTGGCAAAAATGCCATCATTGAAAATTCAGAGGTAAGTTTTTCCTAATTACAACATTGATGCAAGACATCTTTGTGGAAAAAACACACTTAGGTTGCTCAGACCGTGATGCCATTTGTTTAAATTTTCCTTTTTAGTTGTACGACGCTGATGAACTGTATTTCGCCATTTTTCCATCACTAATCTACACCATCTGATCACTGATAAATCATATTGAAAATGTCTTTCTTTACTAGTTTTGCCACTTGATTTACTTCATAAGTTTCTTACTTCCTAACTATTTGTGTTACGAAAAAACCCTTTAGTTCAAGCTTAAGAAAGAAAGGGAATTTCTTAATATTAAAGAATTGGTCTTAATTTATACGAGTTACTGCTTGGCTCAGTATAATTCATATACGTTGATTTGCAGGGTGTACAAGAGGCTGACAGAACTTTGGAAGGATTTTACATCCGGTCAGGCGTTATAGTAATATTGAAAAATTCAACTATTAAAGATGGAACTGTAATATAACGTTCTTTCTTTTCCTATTTCTTTGTTCTTTCTTTCTTGTTTTCTTTTGTCTCTCTTCCACAAGGCAGAATTGAGACATCTTGATTGTAAGCTTCATCAGAACTGAACCAACTTGTTACCATTATTAAGTTATAGAGCTTCAAAGATTTATGATCCGCTTTTTTTGTTCGCTGAAAGCTTGAAGCGGTCCGAAGGATCCTACCAAGATTGCTAATATAAGGATCATTGAGAAGACACACAAAGGCAAATATGATGACTTGACCTGGAAGGATAAATGATTAGGAATTATTTGATTGTCTTTCTGTAAGAAAGAGAAGAAATAGAATCAACTTGAATTTGAGACGGCCATCTAAAATCTTAGTGAAATCTTCGGGAACAAGTGTCTGCATAGCATATAACCAAGAGACAGAGTGGAGAAACATATACAACTGGAAGCTGGAAGAGGAGAAATGACTAGATTAGATTATTTCCATTTTAAAAGAATAATTCTTTGCAGTGAAACAGTAATTCGTTTTCAAATCTCTGCAATACGAACCGTTCTTCTGCTGTCATAATGCTGGTAACGAAACATTTAGTGTCTGAGAATGGCTTCCTACCTGTTCTTCCAGCCCGATGAAGATAGTTTACAGCATCTTTTGGAAGATCGAAGTTGTATATATGGGTTGTCTCAGGGAGGTCGACCCCTCTAGCAGCTATGTCTGTTGCAACTAGAAGATAACCTCTTGATTGCTTAATATCCTGCATATACAAAAGTAGAAATATCGGAAAATATAAATACCAGTCGCAGGAATTGATCTCAAATTTCTATCAACGAACAAGAAAAGGACAACTTGGCTGAAGAGATTAATGGGACTTACTGTAAAGGATGCAGCTCGTTGGTTAAAATTCATGTCTCCCTCTAACAGAACCAACTCCGGGCATCCTCCATGTGAAGTATTCAGAAATTCAATTAGAAGAGTAGTAGGTGGAGCATTTCCAGCTTTCTTTGACTTCTCAGACTGCATATCAAGTGCAAGATGCTGTTAACACCAAATATCTTGTGCTGGACTTGCTGCTTTCAGAATCAAGAGCACTGCATATCTTTTGGAATTGAGGATCAAAGTCTATTCAAATTTTAATGTCTAGTGCTATGAAGAAGAGGACAATTGATCTCATCTCGTTA
Source organism: Jacaranda copaia (assembly GCA_014898725.1). NCBI lineage: Eukaryota > Viridiplantae > Streptophyta > Magnoliopsida > Lamiales > Bignoniaceae > Jacaranda > Jacaranda copaia. The sequence goes on from JACGDI010005705.1 coordinate 78,755, forward strand.
CAGAGACAAATATTTCTTAAAATGCAGAACCTTAAAAGCATGTGAAATGAATTTCATATTTAAGATAACCATGGACACACCACTAAATGAATGCCGTAATTACATTTTATTATCTAATACTATGACGAAGAGGAGAGGACGATTGATCTAATCTCATTACAGAAGAAGAGAGATGCAATTTTATTTTGACAAGCAAAGCCTTTAGAGAAAAAGCTTCTAACTATTTCATCGGTTATTTAATAGCACCTCCTTATTTATACAATGGCAGATATCCTACTTGCATAATTAAATGATAGAAGTCAATAATACACTTAAGGGTGATAAGAAGCCCTAACTTGTTCTCCAACAAAAATTATGGCAGACTGAGGTGCATCTGACTCTAACAAATGCAGGAGTGTTGAATACCGCTCTCTTTTACTACATATCTGACAGAAAAAAATATAGATACTTCAGGAGAGAGTAAAAGGTGAAATAAGATGGGAAAGATAGTAGGGAATGGTTAGTTGTGAACTCAAATCAACAACCAATTTGACAAAGACAAAAGCTATTTAATTATAAGATTCTGCATATAAATCGTTTCAAATTCCTCACGCTGTATTTTCTCACCACAAATCTGTGAGACAGGCATGAAGGCATGGGCTCAATTGGATTTACATGGACATGTACAACATCAGCCTGGTATAATAAGTGAAGCAACAAAATATTACACAATTAGCAAATGATGATGCCAAATTCCAGTAATTACTGGGGAAGGATAAATTAAATTCACAAACCTTGGTCCATTTCTGCTGAACACAGTCGTACAGAAATCGTCTATGCTGAGGGATTGAAGCACTTGCAAATATGGTTTGGCGGTTATTGATTGATGAGTAGGTAGTCAAAAGCTTCTTTAAATAACTCACTTCTTTGGATGAATTAAACATAAAATCAACCTACGCAATAGGCAATACATTATGCGCAACAAAAACATGTGCTCCAATTGTCAAGATAAGGGCATTACAAGTTTCACTATGTGATGATTAATGACAAAGTACAAATAAGAACTGAACACACTAAACCATTTGAATGTTAATTGTTAGGCTCAACATAACATAGAGTAAAAGATTTAAACAATGAAGCTTTAGTAGAAAAAACGAAGGCAATTTCTAAACTTGCTTAGATACAATTAGTTCCAGAAGTATCTTAACCATCCAAAAGCCAGTTTCTTCAACAAACAATTTTTCTACAGTGCAAATAAGATGAACTTGGGGGTCTTCTCATAACAGCACATGCTAATCTGATTTATCAAAAGAAGAGAGATTGAACAAGGATATCATTTTTGTCACCTCATCAATTACCAATACAAGCATGGCGTCCAACTTAAGAATTTGCTTGTCAAGCATCTGGCAGAGACTCCTCAAAGTAGCAATTACTATAGCTGGGGGTTCCACCTGTCAATACAATGAGTTAAAAGGTTTTGCTGGACAATCAATATGAGGATCCAAGTGAGAGTCATATCCAGAAAGATATTTAGCAGGAGAGGAGGGAAAAAAGAAAAACAAAAATAAAGCAAATCCAACTTTTGGTTGCTGACCTCCTCAAAAAGATCACGTATGTAAAGCAGAAATTGTTAATCTTCCTCGAGATTTACATTTACATATGATATTACTGAGGCCACTGACTCATCAGCATCATCAGGCACCAGAAGTCAAGAGCAGTTCCATTCGTGAAAATATAAAAATGTGATTATGGCAAATAGAATTTACCTTACCTTTAACCAACTCTTATGTCTTTTCAATGTTCCACCATCTAAAAGAGCCATGACCGTAAATGACTTCTGTTTTGATTCAAGTTCTGGAGATTTTGCAGCCAACATACGTGCAACTTTCGCAACCTTTCTTGTGGCGAGATGCAGGATCAATTTTATATATATCAAAACTCATTACATAGAACTCTGATCATATATGGAGATTAAAGCAGGAAACAGCATCCTACCTGCATGCCGAGTTCTCGCGTGGGCACAACAATCAGGGCCTGCACAGATGACCTTTGTGCATTGATAACTGAGAATATCAAAAGTAGATATGCTAGGGTCTTTCCTGAACCTGTCTAGAGAACCAAAAGAGGAGCAAAAGGATATTAACTTAATCTGCTTTCATCAGGGACTGCTGAAAGAATGAACTACTGACCAAAACCACTTCCAGAAAATTACTTTACATCTTCTCATCGTTAACTCATCTCATTGACGGTTTAAAAGTAGCCACAGAAAGAGTAAATCCTCACAAAACACCAAGGTTCGTCAAGACCCACTGTAGGACGAAAATAGGTCTCTTTCACAAGTTAAAACTTAATGTCTCACGTCCTGGGTAGGCTACTCCTTATTTTCATTAGGAGGTAACTAATCCAATATAGAGAAGTGGATATTCTTTCAAATGTATTTTACTATCCTTTGGAGCACATAAACTATCTTACTACTTGAAAAATCACCTAAATCAACATGGATTAATAAAAATTGACAGAATATGTATAATATTTATATAAACTGATAGACGAACAATATGGACATAATTGCATCAACCATTAATTGCACACATACTTGGGTATCCTTAACACTTAATAATTATGGGCCAATCCTCATCAAATACAACATGCATGTTGGTCATTGAATTTAACTCACTGTTTGGATTTTGGAATAGTATAAAGCTAAGAGGAAAAAGGAATAGTATAAAGCTAAGAGGAAAAAGCAAAATCTCTAAGAATACAGTTTCATTGTGTTCATCTTTTTTAAAAATTAAAGCATTACATTGAATAACTTTCGAACATAGTTGCATATTGTAGGAAAAGAGATAAAATAGATACATAAAATAGTAATTGCCTCTGATAATTATATTTGTTCAGGTGTTTCATTAGCATTTTTCTTTAGGGGGAAAAAAGAAAAGAAATAAAAAAGAATGCATGCCTTGGTGCTTTACATGCTACAATCTAAGATCCAAGAGTAAGGACCTAGTTTAATCATTTCCAACAATCCGAACCACAAATTTCAAAATCAAAAGAACACTTCATTGCATTGACCTGAGCATGAATCACAGAGTCGCGGCCAGAAAATAACACCGGCAGCGCTTCACGCTGTACCTGCGTGGGGACTCTATACCCAACCTTCTCCGCCCTGCAATTAAGAACAATAACTTATGACAAGAAAATTATAAAAACATTGTCACCATTTACAAAGATTAACCAAGTCTTCAACTTTGCTCATCCAAGTAACCTAATATAAACTCGACATTAATCCGAAATTCCAAACCTTTGATTATCTTCACGCAAACTCAAGAGAAAAAGCCAAAACTTGCCTGCTGATCACGTGATCGGGCACGTGAGCTTGACATAGCTCTCGCAGCTCGGAAGAAGTGTTCTTCGTGGTTCCCGCATCGCTTTTCTGTACACAGGCAGAGCCGAGAGAAACGGATACTGAAAGAGAGCCTACGACACGGTTCGTACGGTTCCAAAACAACGAGGTCGTGAAATAAGGGCGAGCAAAAGAAGGAGAGAGGGGTTCCGTTGAGGAGGTCCACGGTAAGGAACGCAGGCGCGGAGCAGAGTAACACGCCATGGGAAGCTAGGTAAGTTCTCCAGTGAGGAAGAAGATGAGGTTGAAGCTAGGTTTGAAATTACATTTATACCCTTAAATTTTCAAATATAAGTTGTTGGGTCTGGACCAATGGGAAAGGAAAAGGAGCCCATCATGAAAGCACAATTGGGCTTTACATAGGCCCATAGGGCTGAATGTGTTTGGGCAGTCCACGGTTTGGCCCAATAGAATCATTGTAGTTTTAGAAATATGAAACTTTGGTGTTTTACTAATATTATCCTAATTCTAATTCTAATGCTTTGGATCAATTTGTTCCTTACTTTGTCCATGTTGTTAGTCTTTGCATAAAGGGATTATTAAAATATAGAAGCTTGTAGTATTTGGTCACTTAAATAGAATCATTTGCAATTTTAATTAATTGTAAGTATGAAAAAAAAATTTAATTTTTTTGTCCTATGTATAACTAGTACCCTTCTATTTTCTTTTTTTTATTTCACTGGTTTTATTTTAGGTCGAAATAAATTAACAAATATGCATCCTCATGTTCCACAATATGGTGCTATAAGGACAAAAAAAGAAAGAGTAGTTGAATTTTCTCACTTTTGGTATAGCTAATTTCAATGAAAGGACTTATACAATAGAAAATCAATTTAATAGTAGAGTGATTCATATAATTGTGTATATCTTATTTTTATTAGGAGTGATTCATGGAAGAACGACGTCATGTTGAGGTAAAGAACCTACAAGTAAAGATTGACAACGTTCATAAGCAATTAATTATCATTATATTAGTGAAATGATATTGTATTTTATTTTATTTTAATTAAAGTACACACACTTTATCA
>JACGDI010005705.1:83253-96454 GCA_014898725.1 Jacaranda copaia
AAGAACATGTTTAAAAAATTATCACCCACCCCTTCCTTTTCACCTAATCTTGATTAGGAGTAAAATATCATTCCTTTGAACAAGAATTTCTTTGTCAAATCAGGGGGATGAAATGTCAAAAAAATGAAATACAGGGGCCAAATCACAATTTACCCAAAGCAAAATAGAAGAAAAATACTAAGAAAAAAGAAAAAGAAGACAAATCAAAGGAGTGGAGTTGATTGATTCATACCAACAACCGTCTGAACACGTTGACAGCTGAAAATTTTCCTATCTTCCCTGCTCTTTCTCTTTCTTCCTCTCTCCATAATTCCTTTCTTTGACCCCTTAAACACTCCCCCCATTCTCTCTTTTCTCTCTCTGTACAATTTTTTCTCTAAGCTTGACTGTTAATAATAATAATAATAATAGTATTTATAGTTTACTTCTTATGATTCTTGAACTTTCCGCCCCTTATGAATATATATATATATATATATATATATCAGTAGTACATAATAATAACAGATGGTAATGGTGAATGTGGTTGAGATGAATATGGCTAGTGCTTCATCATCATCAGCACCTTCATCTTCTTCAGGGCAGGTTGATTTCATATGTGATGACAGTTTTGAGGATGTATGCAGTATTTGTCTTGAGCCCTTCAGCTCTCTTGATCCTCCCTCTGTAAGATGTTTCTTGTACTACTTACACACATTAGAGTGTGATTCTGTGTGAATTTTGATGTTTGGTTGTGACTGTTCATGAATGCATTCAAACACACTTATAGAGGAAATATGTTGTCTTTTGTGTGATCATTGTGTACTTGTGAACTACATATATATATGCATATATCTGTTTGATGAAATGTGTTTTTGGAGGGCTTTGGAATATGGTTTTTTAGGTGGATGGAGAATAATAATTGTAAGAGTTGACCTTTAGAATTACTTGAGTTGAAGGGTTGTGCCAAAGATAAGAATTTCAAGCAATTGAAAGAGCATTAGTTGGGATTGGACACGGGGAGAGGATTCTATGTTGTATTATTATGACTGGTTGATGATCACTATTTGTTGTTTGTATTGATAGACGTTGGTATATTGGATTGTACATCATTTACTTGTGGGGAAAAACAAGGTGTGCCTTTATTTCGTGTAAATTCACTAACCTAGGTTATGTTTATTTTTCATTTGATGATACCTGATTGTCATATAGTTGTCCTACATCGAAAAAAGTCCGGGACTTAAAATGATTTATAAGTTATTTCCCTCGTCTCATCCTTCGACGCATCTTTGTTGGACAAAAACACTTTCTACATGTGATCCTCATCATATAGCGTCCGTGACAACAACGACCATGTGCCTTTTTCCAAGCCTCTTGATTGAGGAGTAATGATAATATCTAGTTATCCCACATCAATAGAAGTCGAGGGTTTGAGATAGTTTATAAGCTATTCCACTAGTCCCATCCTTCGAAGCACCGACTGCCCTGTTTGTCAGCGCCAAATCTCATCATCATCATTATCGACAGTTGAAATGACCAAAATGCATTTCTTTTGTAAAATTTTTTTGAATTATGAACGCTTGAATAAGGCGTTTTCTTGGGCTTTTTAAGAAATGAGGTCATGATGGATCCTCAAAGTACTCCATACAGTCATTCCTGCAATCTATTGTTTGTACTTTCTGTTGTTCTAGACTTAACCTTTATAATTTAGTTTTACATTTGATGTCTCTGATCTCTGAAATACACAATGCTGTTTGTTGGTAGAAAATAAGCTTCAAAGTGTGTGGTAATAATATTTGAACAGGATTGTAGTCAACAAAGATTCTCATTTTCTCAAAGATTCATTTTCTTTTTCAGGTCACCAAGTGTAAGCATGAGTATCATTTGCATTGTATTCTGGAATGGTAGGTTCTCTTGTTTCACCAAGTTTTATGTTCAACTCCTTGCATGCTTCTCTAGACGCCTACTCCTGCAAAATCATCTTAAAACAAATCCCTTCTTTCTTAGGTCCCAGAAAAGAAATGAATGCCCAATATGTTCGCAGAATCTTGTCTTGAAAGATCCTGCCAGGTACTTAACATCTTACCCATGTTGCCAAGCAAAGAAAAGAGCACAAATATACAGACTTTGGACAAGAACTTAGAATTTTCACATTTATCTGAACTTAGCATCCAGATCGAATTTTATTTACAGCCAAGAACTGTTAGCTGGAGTGGAGAATGACAAGCATTTGAGGTCCAGCCTTAAACTCAACACTGTAAATCAGGGCAATGAGGTCAATAATGTAAGTTACACATCCAAATCAGAAGCAGAAGCCACATTTATCTTTTATTAATATCCTTTCTCTGGTCCTTTTTGACAGTTTTAGACATAATCTTTTTCAGGATGAGCTTCATGTGAATGAGTCTGATATTGAGCATCGAATTAGGCAACATTTTGCTGCTATTGCCAGCAGAGCTCGTAGCATCAGTAGAAGGAGAAGGCAGACGGCTCCAGCAGTTGGCACTCCACAGATTCTCCCTTCTGCTCCCACAATAAACATGTCAAATATGAGACAAGTCATTAGTTCATCACCGGAGCATCAGAATTTAGCTTCTTGTTTCTCTGCCGTTGATTCAGCTGCTTCTCTTGGAGCTCCTACTGTTACTCAGCCGGCTTCTTCTTCAATTATGTTTTCATCTCCTGGGCTAGCACCACCCCAAGATGCAGACAACATACGGCCTCCTGTGAACTCCAGGTACCACTTGCTAGTTGCAATTATTAATATTAATATGTAGCTGGATATATTTCTGAATTTTAAGCCCCTTTTCAGCCAACCACCGTCTGATGATCCAGCAAGACCTAACTCATCTGAGTTTGTGGCTTTCTCGGAGTCTCTGAAGTCCAAAATTTCCACTGCTTCAATCAGGTAATTGAATTTCCAATGCTATCTTTCTTTTGGTCCCAACAAGAATTTGACTTGTGCTGATGTCCCACAAAATGTAGCAGGTATAAGGCATCAATCTCAAAGGGCACACACAGTTTGAAGGAAAAATTAACTGCTCATAACGACTCTGTCAAGGAACTAACTAGAGGAGTTCAGCGAGAGATGAGTGCAGGCATTGCTGGAATTGCTAGGATGATGGAACGCCTAAATATAACCCAAAATGCTGGAGAAAGTGCCTCAAATAACATGACTGCAGATAAACCATTACACTTTTTCTAGCAAGCCAACCAGCAGCCCAGCTTTGCCAGTGACAAGTACTGAGAAATCAATCTGGTGGGGAAGATTGATTTTGGCGTCCTGGAAAGATGTGTGCTGGCTGCAGTAACATTTGCTAAGTTTGAGAACGAGGTACTCGCATCATCGTATGGTTTAACTTCTCACTTTCCTTGCATGAAGTTCAGGTATTTTCTTAAAGAGAAATCTCATGTAATATAACATGAAATAAAATTTGATCTTGATTCTATTCCATTTAAAAAATGGATAGTTTGACACAGTTGGAATTTTTAATTTCTAAGATTGGACGCATTTATTAATTCTTGATTTGGCATGCATAGAAGGAAAACTCCATTTTAAGTTTGAAGTTTAACTGATTGAAATAACGAAATCGGGTTGTACCCAAATATTATTGCATCACTTGTATCTACGCGATTGGCCAACCTGGCCTCCTCATATATCCTCCCTTAACTTTCTTCTATCCTTGTTCTCTTAGAAGTTTTGAACTCCAGTGGATTATACTTAGTCATTGACTATCATCCCACCAGCAGAACCAATTCAATTTCACAATCCGTAAGCTATATGTCAGAGCTGATGACAATGATGCCTAATAAATTATATTCAAACAAAATACCGTTGGGGTGGAGAATCTGGCCGGTGTAATAGGAAGAGTCTTGTGATGCCAAGAACACATATGACGGTGCGATCTCATGAGGTTGCCCCACCCTCTCCATCGGTGTCTCGGACCTAGGCTTATGATCTTGTCCTTATGTTGAATCACAACTTGGGCAGGAGTCCACACCGGTCCAGGGGCCACACCATTGACCTGAATCCTTCTATCTACAAGTTGAAGAGCCAACCCTCTAGTAAAAGCCAGTATGGCTCCCTTTGTTGATTGATATTTTAGAGATGATGGTGAGCCGAGATAGGCTTGAAACCGATGTCGTGTTGATAATAGTGGCCCCTTCTCCCATGTGCTTAAGAGCATGCCTGAAATGAATAGAATCACTCTTTAGTTTCACAAAAGTGCAAGCTAAGTTTTAGCAGCCAATATGCCAAAATGACCTGGTCATAAAGAAGTAAGAAAATATGTTTGTTCTGAACATCCTCACAAGCTGGTCTTCTGTGATCTCATCAATGGTGCCTATACGAAACTCTGCAGCATTATTCACTAGAATATCAATTTTTCCATAGTTTGCTGCAACTTTATCGACTACCCTTTTGCAGTTCTCATCGTAGCCGAGGTCAGCAGGAATAGCAATGGGGTCTTGTGCTTCGTTGGTTTTCAGTTCTTTAATTTTCTGCAAGGTATCAGGTGCATCTTGTTCTTCTTGATCCTTCACATATGAAAAAGCTACAGTAGCACCTTCTTTTGGCAAAGCAATAACATACAGCCCTCCCTATCCCGGAGTTGCCTCCGGTGACTAGAGCCACCTTCCCATGCATTTAGGTGCAATTTCATCATCAACTGTGTTCGAGTTGTGACCGACAATGACGACCATATTTATAGCCAAATTGCAAAACATGGGATTTTCTATAAAAGGGGAGGGATCTTGTCATGGGATTTTGTCCTGAAAAGATAAGAGAAACATTAGTTCCTACATAAAACCAGCTTGTAATTATTGACACTATTTAAATGCAGCGGTTCTATGCCTTCTCCTATGTCCCACGACGGCGAAACATGACTTCTTCCTCAACTGAGGAATAAGAGTTAAGAACAACCACTATATATCTCTTCCATTATGGAAGTTCTGTCCTAAAAAGATGAGAGGAACCTTAATTCCTTGAGTAAAACCACCATTGGCACTATTTAGCTTTGGGATATTTGAAAATGACACTATTTAGCATTGGCACTATTTGAAAATGACGACAATCGACAATATTCCTCCTCTATACCTCGACTAAGGGGTTGAAAATGGGGTAGAAGCCCAACGTGGATGGTATTCCCCCCCACCAAGGCTTATAATAATATCTAATTTCATTTCAGGTGGAGGAATCAAAGAGCATGAAGTTTGAATAAAAAGATCATCATCTCAGGCTCCCTTTGATTTTCTCTTGAGGGTTCTAAAGCCATCTTTTCAGGACTGAACTTCCTAGTAGTCTGAAGACAGCGATAGATTTGATCATCTGATCATCACAACTCCAAATAATTCCCATAAACACCTAACACCATTGGAAACTGACTACACGAAACTCGAAGCAATTGGAAACGCCATGTATATATAAGAGGCAAACAAAGAAGCATAAAAGGGGCACCTGAAGATTGTTGGCCGGGTGGTAATCAGGATTTATGGACTGTGGGATTGGATTCATGAGATGCTCTTTCCCTGGCTGACTCTCTTGTTTCTGTGGTGGAAACTTCTTCCCTTGCCTTGCCATCCTTCTTCTTTATTCCCTCTTTACTCTCTAACTGATAAAGGCAAATGATTCCAATGCTAAATGGGATATGGGATATATATATATATATATATATATATACCATTCATACTCACAATATAATTGACCAGAACGCACCGCTTTTCATCTGCCAACTGATGTTCACGTGTCATCAAACAGAATACTGTTTCAGGATGACAAGATTTAGCCATGCAACCAGCCAGGAGATGCCATGCATAAAAATGTGTCGTATGATAAAGATTATTGAATTAAGTTGGGAGAGCGAGCAGCGTAAGAACCCTTATCGAAAGTAATCATAAGAGTCCCCTCCACTGTGGACTGTTCAATTTAAACTGTGCTCATTGCTCAGAGGGTGAGCTTATCACCACATCCCATCGAAGTATAAGTAGGCTTCCCCATTATAAATATAATTAGTTCATGAATTACTATCATGAACAAGTACTAGCTTGTGACCTTCTTGTGAAAAGCTAAAGTCCTATTCAACCAAGCTACCACATCAGTGATTGCTATATGATAAAGATTACTGCTGGTTAACAGTTGAACATAATTCTTGTGACAATGGACCATTGTTGTTTCTCAGCCAGGTTGTGACCCGAACTAAGTTTAACTATCTTCAGAATTTAATGAGAGTACATTCACCAAGGGAGTCCTGTAAAAAGATTCATGAAAAAATACCATAATTTCTATCACCGCTTCTAAATTCTGTATGTGATGTGGGTCTAATAATTCTCTAAATTTTGGCATTAAATTCTGTAAAACGAGTCTTTAGATTCAATTTTGGATCATTTTAGCATTAAATTGCTTGGATCACATCATCTTGCAACTCCAATGTAAGTAGCACTTCACTTTGTCATTTTAATACTCTTCTCTTTTTAAATATCCAGCTAGCTTTACTTTACCTTTTAATGATATTTGAGCCTCGAAAAATTACTGTTGGGATCAACCCAGCAACCCTAATGATTTTGTCATTTTAAATAAAATATTTGACTGGCTAATAACTTGGAAAAGATCTCTCTATCTCGATTTGGTCTTTCTTCCAACTTTCAGGAGGTCCTCTCGACCATCATGCTCACGAATGTGTCTTTTCCATTGAGTCAAAGCGAACCATAAATGCTCTTTAAATTTCATTCTTGGCCTTGTTCACTCATAACATATGTTGATGCTGTCATTTGCATAACAAAAAGACTTATTCATTTTCCATATACAAAACACAGACTGCAACTCTTTAGGCTTACAGCTTATTATCGTATCCTACAGCAAGAAAGCCTCCACTGTACTGTATACACACCACACCAGGTCTCTACAGAGGATTCACATCAGGCATTCACAATCATCCCACCTGCAAGAACCAACATCAACAACAATAAACTAATCAAACATGTTAAACATATCCAAAGAAACAGACATATATGTGTTATGTTAGACCACAGCCACAGACCATTTGGATGGAGAACTTGGCCAGTGAAGTAGGATGACTCTGGGGACGACGCTAAGAACACATAAGATGGTGCAATTTCGTGAGGCTGAGCTGCCCTTCCCATTGGCGTTGCATGCCCGAGTTTTGTGGTCATCTCCTCCAGCTGGGTGGCTACTTGCAATGGAGTCCACACGGGCCCTGCTGCCACTGCATTCACTCGGATTCCTTTATCCGCAAGCTGGAGAGCTAGCCCTCGAGTGAAGGCCACAATGGCTCCCTTTGTTGCACAGTAGTCGAGCAATGTGGACGAGCCACAGTACGCTGCCACGGATGTAGAATTGATGATGCTGCTTCCTTCTTTCATATGCTTAAGCGCATGCCTGCATCCAAATTAACAACAGTTGAACAAAATAATAAACTGAGGAAATAAGAGACACGGGAAAGACCTTCGTGTTTCAAAGAGAAATCTACTAATGCTCAAGTAGTGGTGTTACATGAACATATATAGAATCAAGTGAGTTATTTAGTTTGTGACGGACTAATAGGGCGAACTGCCAATTTTTGTATTGACTGAGCCTGAGTCATTTAGGCTTTGGAGGACTAACGGGACAAAGTGCTAGTTTTCATGATCCTACAAAGACACATAAGGAAAATCTTTATATGCCAAGTTCAAATCAACTGGTGCTCAAATAGCAGCAATCTATCAACATATCTATAGCCAAAGAGGAATCATTTTGAATCTTTTATATTAGTTTGCTTTTTATCTCTTATTTCAACTTACTGAATGCATGCCATGCCAAGTATATTTGATTTCAAATCAATTATTTTATGTAAAAATATTTTATACACGTAGTATAAAAACATAAAATAGAATAGGAGACGATACTAGAATGGAGTGGAGGATCCCTTCGCCTCAAACTACAGCAGCAAATGCTATTTCATAGCAGTAGTAGATCAAAATATGCAACTGATAAAATGTCCAGATCTTGGAAGAGGCGGGACATTACAAGCTACTTATAGAAGTGGTCTATTATTAATTTTTGTAGCGAATATAACCCCCACGCCACCCCATGCCACATACTGATTGTAAATCTTTTCACGTAGAGATGAATAATGAAGAAATTTCAAGTAAACAAGAAAAAATAAAGTTTTGGAGGATTAACGGGACGAACTACTAGTTTTCGTATTTTCTAATAGTAATTTTCGGGCATTAGATATATTTTCATCCTAGTTACTATGACGTATGAATGCCCACAAAAATTCTTGCATGCCTGGTCATGAAAAAGTGAGAAAAGATGTTAGTTCTGAAAATCCTGTCAAGCCTGTCCTCATCTATTTCTTCAACAGTGTGAGTCATATGTTGTTCTGCTGCGTTGTTCACCAAGATATCAATCCGCCCGAAGTTGTTGACGACTTCGCCGACCACCATCTTGCAGTTCTCATCAAAACCCACGTCCGCAGGCAAGGCAATGGGGTCCTTCGCGTCAGATGACTTCAATTCTTGAATCTTTTTTAACGTATCTTTTGCATCTTTCTCCTCTTGACCCTTTACATATGTGAAGGATACTGTTGCACCCTCCAGGGCAAAGTGATAACACACTGCTCTTCCTATCCCTGAGTCGCCGCCCGTCACTAAAGCCACTTTTCCCTGGAAATATTTTATTTGAAATTAAGATTGAAAGCACAGAAAAGAATTCTTGGAAATTAAGGATGTTATTTTTTTACATGGAGCTTGTTGGATTGTCTGTAGTCAGGATGAAGGGCTTGTGGAATAGGGTCCATCAAGTGCTGTTTTCCGGGCTGCTCCTCCTGCCTCTGTGGTGGGAACTTCTGCTCCTCCGCCGCCATTTTTGTCTGTTTGTTAAAGCGCTAAATTTCCCTCCTGAGGGACTGTCTTATATATATATATATATAACTCAGAGTTCTTGCAGCTTATCTTAGGATGTTGAAGCCAGAGACAAACATTTGTTTGCTTATATATTTATGTGAAAAATGGAAAATTCATGCAAGAGTTAACTGATGCAGCATGTGGAATTGCCATGTGTCCTAGAGGTTTTCTTAGGTGGCCACTTGTTTTGGATGAGACAACATGCAAATCTCATACCTTGAGTTTCCGTGTTAGATGCCCTGGAAAGTTGAGAACATCTTTTGGCATATATTTGGCGGATCAGCAACAAAAAATAGCATTCATATAGGATGAAGATTGGTGAAAGCCAGCATATATCTTCCCCTTAGTTACCTCCTTTTTCTTTTTTTTTCACCTCCTTTTTATTCATTTATTTTTTTCTTTGAAGTTAAAAGAAATTTGCTAACTTAATACTAGTTTAACTTTTATATATATGATTTTAAAAGGCAAACAAGGGATGATCAATGTTACAAGTTCTCGTTTATCAAAAATATTGAATTTAAATTACAATAATGCTTAAAAGATGAATTTATTATTGTGGTTCTATCAAAAGACGTATCAGCAATAATTACACTAAAATACCAATTAAATTGCAATTCTTCTATTACAAAATTAATAGGTCCACGGTTTCTTGATGTAGATGGTTATAATAATATAACTTGAAATAAGCAAAAGTTAATTTCACATCAAGGCTAAAATGACTTCAATACTCTATGGACTATAATAATATAACTTGAAATAAGCAAAAGTTCATTTTACATCAAGGTTAAAATGACTAGAGTAATCCCTGTTACACAAGTAATATTGTAGGATCTAAGCCCAATGGCACTTTTTTATACTTGCGTGCGTGAGATTTGATGTTTGAATCCCAAAAAATCCTTGATGTTGATGTATGTAAATAGAAAGAAGATAAAGTAAAATTGAAGGAAATAATCCAAACAAAACCTTGTGTGTATGTACCTTACGAAAAGTAGATACACAAGAAGTTATATTATGGAAAATGCTGCAGTTATTTTTCTTTGCTAACTACAGTTTCAAGTACAATATCCAAGCAAACAACAAAAACTTCAAGATTCCACAACACATGCTTCTGAAATCTATTTTCTGGAAAGCCAATCTTCATTGTTCTATCAAAAATCCATAGTGGGCTCAAAGTGGGATTCAACCATGGCAGTATTACTATGTTGTCTTTCCTTATATCATTTAGAATTCTATGTAACAACTATTGTTTCTTTGCATACCATTTCTCAATGCTCCCGTACCAATTCCACTGGAAAAATAGGCCGGCAAGACGCATTAAACCAGCAGTCATTACCTCCACGAATGCCATAAAATAGGATCTCTGGGGGCATAAACCGGCAGTTGCTACAGATAGTAAGAATCCTTCAAAGTTGCAAGGAACAAGAAAAGTGCCTGTCTTAATTCCGTTCAAAGACTTCTTGGCAACTTCATCGGCTTTCATTGCACCAGATGAAGCTGCTATTATGCTGCTAAGTTGTGGCCTTCTTTTGATCTCTGTCATCAGGACATAAGTTTAGTACAAACATGCGATTCATCAAATTCTAAAATACAAATGGAATGATGTAAGCATTAAGAACGTAATAACACTTCACAAGTAGGATTTTTAAGGAGATTTTAGGATTATATGTGGGATTTTGGACCTTCGGCAAAACCAGGAGTTTCGGTGTCTGGAGGGAAGATGAGAGAGACATGAATGTTATCTGCTATAATCTCCTGTTGAAGTGCTTCAGCCAAACCCCTGAGGCCAAATTTACTGGCTGAATAAGCTGTATAACCATATATGCCAACCTGAACCAAATTAACCAAAAATAAAACCGCGACAGGGTGAAAAATAAGATACAGCATTCAAATCAAGAATTATTTCAGATTCAGAAAACATAAGTACTTGTAAAAGTGAGCAGGTAGTTCCTTATATTTCTCTCTATAACTCAAAATCATTATCCCATCATGCTCCAACTTTATACAACTTTATACGTAAACATATATATGATAATCAAATTCTGAAAACAATTAATCTCAGATCGAATACCAGCTCATTAACTACCTATCCTGTACTTCCCAGATCAATAACATTTTCATGAAATGCCATTGTGCAGTAAAACCAAAAGATTGACTACATTATGTAGTGAGAAACCTTAAAACACAAAAACAAACATCCTTCGACTGAGAGAAACCTTAACACACACATACAAACATCCTTTGACTGACTAAAGGAAATTCATGGAGAGGGCATCGAAAGGCTACCGAATTCTAATTTCTGAACAGGAAGACAGATGCCATCTCATTGAATTTCAATTCAAAACCTTTTTCATTTCTTCAACATGGTCCAATAATTTATAGCCCCATTTGATACGGAAAATTACAAGGATTAACTCTCCAATCCATGTTATTAATCTGTTTGATAGAAGAGATTATGGTAATAGGCCGAGCCAAGATTGGCTTTGAGCCCATACATTCACATGATTGGGCCCAATTGTCTTCCTATGATTGGAAATGAGATTGTAGTCTGGCCAGATTAACTAAAAAACACATGGAAAAATTTGCCCCTTATTTTGACGTAGCTAATTTTTAGATATTGAGACAATAATAGAATCTATGAAAATAGTTTTTATCAATCTTTCAAATCAAACAAGAATACAAAATTATGAAATTTATAATCTGAACTACAATATCAAATATCAAACACGTATATTAATCCATCCAAATAACCCTTAATCTTATCGGGCCAATATTAAATGCAATTAATAGTCTTTCGTATCAAACGCGATCTAAAAGCATATTTGCTTTATGATATTAAATTAAATATACTATTTTAACCAATCTCACACCTATGTACTCCAGTGATAGAAGCCCATTGTTATTGCCCCAACTAGTATCAAAACTACTCATTTTACGATGAGACATCCCACCTAGTAGGTATGATGTTCTCATCCAACCTCATTTATCGTTTATTAATAGAATCAAAATGTTCAAATTATCCTCATAATCCTAAGACAAAGTATTACATAATAAGGATAAAATTAACTACATCTTGGACCTTGAGGTAAAATAAAGTTAGTTTAAACTATTTAAGTTCATGTTTAAATGATATTTAAATAAACTCAAATTTTTGTTTTATAAATTATAAATTTGGTTGAAAAAAATATAATAATTCTATTACTTACAAAAAAATTTAAATTTATTAGTAGCTCTTATTGAAGTATTATAACCTCACAATGCTATAGTTTTGGGCATTTGGAACAGAAGACATCCACAAAATATGTGTTATAAATATAATAGTCCATTATAATACTAACTATTATTAATTAACTTATTATTTAAATAATCCTATAAATTGCACATAATATTTCTTCAATTATATAATCTCATCAATCATTTCATCCAATATTTCATCAATTGTTTCTCAGCCTATCTAACAAAGTAAACACGGCATAAATCAATCAAGAATTGTATCCAAGAAACAGATAAATGAACGAACCCATTTGTGCTTGTAACATTTATTGATTTATTCATACCTGACCACCCTGAGAAGACATAAGAGCAATCGAACCGGGCCCCCGCTCGGCCCGACTCTTCTTCATAGCAGGCAACGCGGCTTTAATCAAATGAAAAGTCCCGATCAAATTCACATCGATCATAAACTTAACCTCCTCCAGTTCCTGATCCGCCAATTCCTGAGGCACATAAACCCCATGATTGCACACCAGCACGTCGATCGGTCCCGCCTCCTCGACCGCACGTTTGACGGCGTCGTAGTCCCTGACGTCAGCGCTGAAGATGCTGACGTCACGCCCAGTGGCGAGCTTGATGGATTGCTTGGCTTCTTCGAGCTTGCCGGCGTTGCGGGCGAGGAGGCTCACTTCAGCGCCTTGTTGGACACAGAGGTGGGCTAGCGCGAGGCCGATGCCGCTGGAGCCGCCGGTGATGAACACGTGCCGGTTCTTGATTGGGATGCGGACAGGCTTGGGGCGGACGATGAAGTAGAGGATCAGCAGAAGGGAGATTGGGATGAGGAGGATTAGAGAGAAGAAGGAGAAGTACACTGCCGCCATTGGAGAGATTTTTCTTTGTTGTGGAAAGAATTAAAGCAGTAATAGGAAAGGAATTAAAGCAGTGGAAGGACTGTGGAGTGGCTGAGGAACTGTTTGTCGTTTGTTGGGGGGAAATGAGAAGGAAAATTCCTTTTATCGGTTGTAAAGGGAAAGAATTAAGAAGTAGTGGGAACTGGGAAATGTGAAGGAAAATTCCAATTTTGGGTTGTAAAGGAATTTTTTTTTTTTTT
>JACGDI010005705.1:96554-126802 GCA_014898725.1 Jacaranda copaia
GTAAATACTATAAATACCTTAATTTTCAAAGATGATGGTAAGTTTTCATACTTTTTTTTGAACTGTTACTCTATCCAACTACTTTGAGATTGATATAGTGAGTTAATCATCGGAGGGTCTTACTGATGACTTTCTCGACCAGCTTAACGTTTATTCCGTGATTACATGATCCAACCCACATTTTCAAATTATATCTTTCTAGTCGATCAATCCTTCATGTTGAAATTTAAGAGTCCACCATACTAAAATTACCATCATTTGCATTGTCCATAAAAATAAGTCATATATCACGACTCGGATTCCTCAACTTAAAAAATTATAATAATGTCAAATTTTATTAAATACCAAAAGAATAGAGAAATTCAAAACAATGCATAAATATCCACTCCCATTATTTATTTTGTAATACCGCACAAATATATTTGAATATTGTTGATCGTGATCTTCTTAATTGAATCGAGCACGATCCAACGATCCAACTGAACTTGCAACTACTTTCATTTGACGATCAATCCAATCAACTTGTAAAAATATGTGATAAAATCGAAATTACTACTGTCTTGATTCATATATTAATAATGAGTCAAATGTGATTTATAAATGAAAAGAATCAACTCGATCAACTTATCAAATTAGCACTTCAGATCATCCATTTCCTTGAATCAAATGCAACCCATAAATCAAAAGAATCAATTTGATTAACTTATCAATTTAGTAGTTTGAATCATTCAACTCTTCTCAATTTAATAGTATACAGTGAATTGAGTACACTACTGCATGCCGACCGTAGTTAGATCCATTATTGAAGGACATACAAAATTTTATGAACTTTTTGGTGATGTGACCCCGTGGAAAAATTTCCTACCATGAATGCTGATGGGTCCTCTCATGTTGACCCGATCAGCACCAATGCTTCAACCCGGAATGCACAGTTATTACTTTCTGTACCAGAAAGAAAGAAAGAAAGAAAACGTTGTCGGGCGATGAATTATTTGATTTCGATGATCCATTATTATTTGCTTTTTATCGCACAATTAAACCCTGGATCTACTTTTTGTTTACTGGCCCTCACTTATTGAAAATCAAATTTCTTCCCGGGTAGGGGTCGGGTTAAAAATCAGCCCAAGTGGGCTTTTTTCCTTAGTTGAAAAATGATTCATAGCTTTGAAATTTTAAATCACATAAATCAGACAACAAAAAGATTAGTACAGCTGAGAGTTGGAAAAAGGCACCTGAAGATAAGATAATTGACCAAAAATAAAGTCCCATAAGTTGATTTAATTTCCACTTAGAAAAACAAAACATTCAGACAACGTTGCAAAGGAGCATCTTATGATTTGCTAAGACGTGACTAGGTTGGAATATCTTCCCTAAAGTTCTTTGATGATATAATTTGGCTTTAGAAATATTGATCTTTTTAAGGATTCAATCAAAATTCTTAATGCGATTTTAATTATGTTGTATCTTGTTTTACATAGAATGAGTCATGATATGGAGTAGTTCAATTTGGATTAGCTCACTTTATTTGTATTAATCAAACCGTCATACATATCGATCTTTTAAATAGGTTAAATCTTGGGGTCTAGAATTTGAAGCACAACAAATGATGAGGATTTGTTGGAAGGTCAATGAGAACCGTTCGATACTTAAGTCAGTAGTTAAATAAAAGATCGTAAACTAAAAATAGCAAAAAAAAAAAAACTTAAATTATATCATTTGGGCTATTTATAATTATTGATTGACGTAAACCTATCACATCATGCTCCAATAAACGAGTAGGATGGTGTCATATAGATAGCTGAAACCATAGATTGCACGTCATATTAGAATCCAGGCCAACCCACCCTATAGAGAAGACACGAACCTCCAAATCATCTTGAAATTTTTTGCCTATATTTAGGGATAAAATAGTTTTTTTTTTCGATTTATATATATCAAGGTAAAAACTTTTAAATAATTTATAAACAAATATTTTTTCTAAGTCTATTATGAGTAATAGTTGAACGATACATTGTAACAATAAATTTTCATGCATAACAATGAATTTGAGTAGCGTCGAATTACTACTTATACATATATTAGTTTAGAAAAAATTGAAAAATCAATTGAATTATTTATTGGTTTAATCATAATTCTCACTAGGAGAGGTACTTAATAGTGGTATGGCAATCGTTAATTTAATAGTGTATGCAAAGATTAAAGAGTTAAAGAAGATGCTTTTTTAATCAATTAAATAATTTTTTAGATATCAATCATAACAAAGTGACAACGGCCAGCGATCATTTCAAGTGCAAATGGACCTTAAAGGATTTAATGCTGACTGGAAATTCTTGAAATCTTCTTTGCTTTTTCCTCCTCCACCTCCTTTTTCTGATTCTTCTAAAATATTTGAGATCTTCTTTTGCTTTTAGGTTGTTTGGTTTTATTTTCGTCTTTTTTAAAATTTAAAAAGTCTATTAATGAAAATGAGTTTGTATTTTGGATGAAATATTGAAAATGTAATAATTATATTGATTTTAATAAGTTGTAAATGGAAAAAGATAAAAATAATAAAATAGAGAGAGAAGATATATAGGTTATTGGGAGAAAATATATAGGTTATTGAAAATTGTATTTTGAAAATAAAATTAAAATGATGTTGAGTGAAAATTTTTAAAAAATGATGATTTTTATTCCTGGAATAATAAAAAATGAAAAAAGTGGCCATGAAAATAAAACCAAACGGGCCCTTACTGTCGAATCTACAAATTTCTCAAAACCAATTTATTTTTCACACATATTCACAAAAAGAAAGCACTTAAATATTATTGTAACCCAATTAGATTTTCTTTGATATTAATTTATGTTAGATCTCACATTGGTGAAATGAATGAATAATAGTATTTATATATATAATTTTGGACAATTCTCATATGTTCAATTAGCTTTTGGGGTGAGTTAAACCAAGGTCTACTCCTCAACATGGTATCAAAACCACCCATTCTCGATGTTGGGTTATTACCTAATGTTGTTGGACCACCTATTTCATATTATTTCATGCTTCAGATGTTTATTCCTTAGCATGCGCGGTGTGTTAGATCTTATATTGGTGAAATAAATTAATAGTGGTCTTTATATATAGTTTTGAACAATCTCGTCTTTTGAGCTAAATTTTGTAGTGAATTAGGTGCAAGATCCATTAATCAACTATTTAAAAAAAAAGATGAGATACTTTTATTGGTTACACTCAAATATTCATGATATTTGAATAATGACGTTGATATTTTGAATACTAACAAAAAAATTATAGCATTATCTACAGCATACCGGTGAAACTTTATTCAAACTAAGAAGTATTAATTACTGGGTCTTAACCTTACTATTTATGTAAGAAAATTGCGTTCTTTAATCAAAATATTGTAATCCCATATTCAAAAATAAGACTAAAAAAAGAAAAAATAAAAAATACTACAAAAGGTAAAGTGAAATTTGCCAAGCAAACTTAAATCTTTCTCAAGAAACAAAAATTAAGGCAAGGAAAGAATAGTAGCTAATACTATTTCATATCATCATAATCCTAAAGGAACAATCAATACAATTCCAATATTACAAGAGAGAGTGCACAAACTATTAATTTTGTTACCTCCCTAAAACAAGTACATATCTTTTTCCTCGTACATAGCCTATCAACATAATTCTTCCTTTTATTGGGTTATATATATAGCATATTTCTTGACCATCATATATATTCAAAATCTTCTAAGGTTAGACGATTCATGTGATCGATTAATGTTGTTGTGGGGAAGCCCTCCTGAGTTATGGTTAGAAGGCCTTTGGAACTTATTCCCATATCTTCCTTGCTTGACATTTTTCCTTCTAGGATGAGATGAACGAGGGATGAAAACCCCTGTCCCTTTGCTTTCTCTCTTGCTTGTTTGCTGATCAAGATGGAGAAACGATGCTTGAGTTGGTGGGTGGATTGCTTGAGTGAAAGCCTGAAAAATTGGCCAAAAAAATACCAAATATAAATAAACTTCGGAATCTTGATTTTTTGTAAGAACTCGACAAAAGCGTGTACATTCATGTCATGTTAAGTTAGACGATACAAATGGGACCCATTTCACAGTCATTAAACAATTATATAGATACATAATATGAAATGCATTAAAATATTAATTATCATATCTTGCTTAGAAATTTTACCTGCTCAGATCTTGTATTTTATTTTTTATTTCATTTTAATCGTGTTTACCTAGTATATTACATGTTTTTTTTTAAAAAAACACTTAATTTTAGGTAATATACACATATATATATATATAGCAAAGTGGAATAGAAAATAACACAATAATTGAAATAAAGGATCCAAAATACAAACCTTACATATAAAAACTAATTAAGTTTCTTGGACATGGTTAATTACTAAGGAGATTTAAAAATACCTGAAAATTTACAGATGGACAATGGGAAAGTGAGTTTTCATCATCATCCATGATGAGAAGAGAGATTTGTTTGCTCAAGTCTGCAAAGAAGACATCATCCTCTAATTCCAAAGCAGCTTCCATATGTGTGTGTGAGTGTGTGTGTGTTTTTGTTGTCCCTGAAGAAGCTTAAATAGCTTGCTAACTTATAACTAGCTAGCAAAAATAAGCAAATATCTATCACAGCTTAACTTCAGCTTCTTCTGATACTTCTTCTCTTTCCTTTCCAAATCTCTCTTAACCAACTTTTTTTCTTTTCTCTCTAGTTGAATCAGATGCCCCAAGAGTTTTAAATAGGGGAGAAAAGGAGGGATGGGATCCAGAATAGAGTGGTATATGGGCATGTGGGTTGGTGGGGCCAAGAAAGTCAGTTGGCCATCCTGTCACAAGTCCATAGCGCAGCCCCACAAGAGGATTATATCATCAACTCTGTGTGTGTGTGTTTTATGATATTATCCAGTTTTGGGAAAAGGGGATGAGGAGGAGCTAGCAAAGCAAAAGACCCCCAGATTATCTGATCCAGATAGATATACAGACTTATTATCTTCAGGGCATGTATAACTTGGCTGTGAATGTACAAGCACCTTTTTTTTTTGTTCTCTCATCCAATAGTTCTGGTTCACACTTCAATCTTGCACTTGAACACTTTATGTTAATCTTGCAGTTGGGGTGGGCCATTTTAGCAGCCATATTGATTTCACCCTGGACCAAAATGAGTGGACACATTTGCTAGTTTGGGTTCTTGGAAACACAAGTGACATGGTCTTTAGGAGTGAAAGTCCTTTTGGGGTACTTTCTTTCTTTCATTTTTTTTTCTATTGAATAAAACTTAATAGGATAATATTTAGAAGTGATTGAGTCTCTATATTTGACGGTGAATTTCATTATCACTATTGATACCATCTTTACATTATTTTGTTCTTAGAAATGAGTATCAAAAAGTGAATAAAGGAATACAACTTTGAAACCCTAATCTTCCTCAATATGGGACGAAATCAGATGTCATCATTTATTATGAGACCCGTTTGACCTTTGAATCCAAGTAAATTTGTTCTACTCATGTAGAAGGAAAATTCTCCTTTTCTACTCATATTTATTACCTCGTTTGAGAATTCACATCAACAAAATATTTCTACTTTTCCATGATTTTCACTTGTGGTAGCAAACACTTGATGTGATTCCACCATATTCTCCTCACTCAAGCACCCCATTGAGAAGCCAATCATAAACATCAACCATGTGATGACAAAAAAGCATAGCCTAAAAATGGAAGAAAGTGTATCAAATTATGTTACACTGCATTTGAAGGTGCAGAAGCTAATGACTACTATCATGACAACTTTTTAAACTAAAGAATACAACCGGCCTAGACCCACAATGTTAACTAGGGAACCTTAACTAGTGCTTTTTCTTTGCGATTTTGATGCATATTTCCAATTGTGTAGATCTCATAAAAATTGCTAGTTGTGAGCAAGATCTATTGATTAACCAGAAGTGACTGGTGCGCAATAAATCAAAACAGTCAATTGGCCCCATTTACACTGGATGGAACATAGTCTTGTGGGATTCCCCTTCTATCAATTGAGAATCATGCTAGATTCATACTTGATTTTTCAAGATTGAATGTACCATAGCTGATTGTCAGTTGTCACAATAACATCGTTCTCATGCTTTTTTATGATAATAATATCAGTCCCATATTTTTATGTTTGTGAGGTTCATATTTCAAATCTTAAAAATTTTTAAAATATATGCATATATGTGTAGAGATTAATAAAAAAATAGAAAAATAGTTGAAAGAACCAACTATGACTCTCTTTTTAAAGGAAAAAGAATACAAGAAAGAAAAGAACCCAATCAATAGAGGGACAAGTACTTAATCACTAGCATGCAGTACCCACTTGCATGTGACTGTCACATTCTTGCTGAATTGAACTTGGAAATGGATATCTAACTGAATTGTAGATCATCAAATGAAAGTATTATATTCTTGCCGACTTGCACGCTTTGAATTTTGAAAATGAATATTCAAATGAATTATAGATTGTTGGATGAAGTCATTCTTATTGTCTTGCACTATGAGAAACAGACATTCAAGTGCACTGTGAATTGTTTGATGGAAATATGATGATATCATAATATCATACCACATAATTCAATTCCATATATCTATTAGCTTATCACTCCACAAATGTGTGAATTATGATGAAACCTGTGGTCCAAAGCCCACAATGTTGGCTGGCTGGCCCCTCAGCTCAAGATCATTCAGCTAGCATACCTCATTTTCATCTACATATCACTGTTTTTCTCCATGGCATTATTTTATCATCATTATAAGAAAAGACCTTGTTTTATATAATATACATTGCAGATTTCCAGGCTAAAATGCCAGCCACAAAGAGAGCAAAACTATTTGGTGACTTCATGTGATGGAGTTAGCCCGGAGTATGGAAATTTGTGGCCAGTATTTGTTTGGCCAAAATCTCACAGATATGCCTTTGAGGCCCACCCCAACACAAATAGGCAAATAGATATTGCAAGAAAAATAAAATGAATAATAAGATGCAGCCAATGATAACAATAAGTGCTCAAATCTCAGCAGGTTTCAGAATTAGAGCAAAATTTCAATTTCATTGATATATAACTGATGAAATTCACAGGCTTCATCTAACGCACGAGGAGAAAAATGTCGTTACAGAAGCAGAGAGGTTCCCGAATCAATCGTACTGATCACTGATTTTTCATATTCCAGCAAAACTTATGATATCAACGGAAACAGAGACTATTATGCAACTGGAGAAACAGTTCTAGGACCAACTTTTAAATTGAAGACCAAGATGCACTCCGAGAGTTATGCCCCACCAGCCATATCAATATCTGCAAGTCCATCCACACCCCTGAATACAACACGTAATTTCCTCAAACAAGATTGCTTCTTGTCACCCTTGCCGGCCATGCCATTAACATGAACAATATCTTTGGGTATTCCACCCATTAGATCAAATAGTGGTAGATCTAGGTTCGATCGAGTCATCTCTTCTAGCACAGGAGGGGCCTGCATATACAAGTTCTTCCCTCTGTGTGCAACACTCACTCTAGTCAGGTGTAGCCGAGGGTGATCTTCAAGTTGCTCAATGAACTGTTAATTGAAACAGGAAATAGGCAACATCAGTCAAAATTCCTGTAATAAAAGTAACCTGGGCCACATGGGCCACATAGAAGAAAGAAATGGAGGTGCACCTTTTTTAGTATAATGGATTTCTCTAACTCAATTAGAATACCAGGACCACAAACGAGACAGTCTTTATCCTTTACAAACTCCGTGACTTTGGTATGGAGACCTTCGACTCCATTATACCTGTGACAAGAATTGCATTTAATAATTAACAGGTTGCTGGTGGAGTCTGTCAACATAGAAGGAATTAGTATTTCGGTGGAAGACAATCACTTCCACTAGAATAAAAATATAGAAGCCGCGAAAGAGCCATACGTTAAATAATTCGACAATTTCTTGCTGCACCCAGAAACAATTTTCAAAGTTTCCAAAGCACATGCAGCTGAGATGATTGCATTTGTAGAAGCTATAGCAGGAATAATATTTTTCACCACACCCTGTAAACAAAGCTGCTGGTCATTGAATATACAATATGGTTATAAGGACCAAAAGAAACAAATGATTTGAGCAATGCAGCAACCCACAGTACACTAATTGCCTCAGCGGTGCAACCATTTTCACCAACTAAAGGTAAGAAAATAATTTGATTAAAAGTTACTGATCAAATAAATGATTAAAGCTGCATTAGCGCATGAACAACCATTACAACAGTTAGCACCATAAAAATACAGCTGAAAGACAATGATTAAGAGACACATGCTCACCTGAGTCAAAGAATATGTAACTCCTGGAATTCCAAAAAGTTCTGCCCTCTT
Organism: Jacaranda copaia; assembly: GCA_014898725.1. Classification (NCBI taxonomy): domain Eukaryota; kingdom Viridiplantae; phylum Streptophyta; class Magnoliopsida; order Lamiales; family Bignoniaceae; genus Jacaranda; species Jacaranda copaia. Next base: position 104,945 of record JACGDI010005705.1, read on the forward strand.
GACAGCCTGTGAGAACCGGTTAGATGCATTAAAGGAGCAGAGAAATGAAAATGAGGAACAACTCTGCAGATCTTCTTTTCCATTCTAATCATCAGAAGATTTTCATCATTTATTACCTCTGAATAAACCCATTGCATGTCTTCAGGATTATCTGGATCAAAACTTTTGCCACTATGAACCTGCGAGTGAAAAACATTATATCCTGATGAACTAAGTGAAGCTAAGGCATCATAAGCAAAAAAGAAATGTGGAAAAAGTTAAATTATATGCTCACCTCATTCCATTTAATCAAATGGGCATATTCAATACAATGAGCAGCAGTTCTTGGAGTTTCTGCTAGAGTACATAAAGGAAATTTCACTTGTGGAGGAAATAGCCAAATGGTACACTCAAAACATGGTGTTGTTCCAGGCACTATAATCCTGGCATGGCCCTTGAATCCCTCAGTTCCACCATCCACCATAACTTTGATAGTTTCTTCTCGAGGGTTATCATCAGAATCATACTCTTGTTAATCACAAAAAAGATAAGCTCAGTCAGACTATAGAAATCTTCTCTTTTGTGTAAATGTATTTGCAAATTTACAAAGCATATCTACGGAACATTTAAAGAGCTTCTGTATCATGTCCAACCCCAGTGGAATACCAAAACAACATAATTTTCTTTTATGTGCATGTGTGTATACATGGATTTCAATGATTTCATATATTGTATGATTGTTGATTTGACGGTGGGAAGTTGGTTTATCATGGGGCTGGGAACTTAGTGAATTCAAACTCATTATAAGTTATTGACAAGGTTCATATGTGTCCTTTATATTGCTTTTCAGAAAAATTCAATAGAAGACCAGGTAATAGAGGAGGTGTTTATACAAACAGAAGGTTTTATAGCATCTAGGCCATGCCTGGGTTAGTATATTGTTTCATCTAAATAGAACTCTCCTTTTTTTCTTCTTTTTCTTTTAAAAAAATAGAACCATTCAGAATAAGAATCTAAAAGTTGATCAGAATTCAAGTGGAAAAGGCATTTGTGTGCAAATTGTCCAATAAAAACCAAAGTAAAAAATGAGGCACAGGTCTCCTAGCAAAGAAATTGCAGTTAGGTCCAAGTCTCAGTTACTGTTATTTCTCACTTTATAAAGGTTGACTTAACTATATAAGCAATAGATCTCCCATCTTCCACTATTTAATTTCTGTAAACTAAATACAAAACTAGAAGATGGGGAAGGTAACCAAAGTATCAGAAACAAGTAGGAATCTTTGAGATTACAAGCTACCATGCTTTGCCTTCCCAAGTCTGGAGCTAGCCATCCAAAAAGTCGAATAGTTTTGTCCTCTAAGACATTACATTTCTTTTCCTTCAAAAGTCTAAACTTAAACTTTAGCCTCTAAAGGAACCTAACATGAGACTGTCAATAAGAAAAAATTATAAGGAAAAACAAAGAGAAGCCATTATTATAGCTGACAAAATGGAACTTTACAGCTGAAACAAAGCCCTCATGGATTATTACTCTGGTTATACAAACAATTGTTGTCTCAACCTCCTAATGCTATGTTAGACACACAAAAAAATTCCAGTGTGCATATCCCTCTCTGAATCTAGGTCAATTATGTTGAGCAGGTTGCAGAGGTAATGTAGTTCTGTTTTTTGGCAAATCAAGAAAGCAATATATGCACCACAGAACTTGAAGAATAAAAATCTGGTTCCTACTGAAGCAATAATTGAAGAATATAATTGCTTTTTAGATTTTTCGAGGTCCTCTATTTCACAGATGATATAGCAGAATCTAGGAAGAGAAGTCAAACCTAGAAATCCACAAGCCACTGCATTTATGTAGCTCCGAGCCTCAATTGAATCAAGCCCAAGGACAATTATGCTGAAATCACTATAGAAATCCAATGGTTTATCTTCAATGCGACAGAAATGTGGTGTGATATTTACACCATTAACTCTTTCCATAACTCGTTTTGCAGCTACTTCGGCCTTGGGCTTTCCTACATCTTCAAGCCTATATAAAGGATAAAGGACACCAGTACTTTTCAGCATGAAGTAAACTTACACTAAAAAGATATTCTGAATGGAGATTGCTAGAAAAAACGATACAGAACGTATTAGATGCGAACAAATTTCTACCTAAGCTAATGTGTTAGTGCATCATAGGAAAAAACTCCAAACATTGGGTTAGTCGACAGTTGACCCAAAACTTGGATCTTGGAATTGCCAAATGAATTTTGCTTTGTGTTTGGCAGTGTGAATTAGGGTATCAAGAAGCTTAAGATTAGAATGGTACTAAAGTTCAAGCTACTGAAACAAGCTAGAGATTGGACAGAGGCAAAAATTCAACTCATTCTTAAACTTGTGAAAATTGCTTCAAATTTCCAGCTATGCACATTACATTAATAGGCACAAAAAAAAGTGTACAAATAACACAAAGCATGCCATTCAAGTTTGGCTCCCAGTCTATCTGCCAAAAGCTCAGCCAAGCTCCATTAAATAAATAAACGAGACAGGATAAATGATTTCTAACACACACCCAGTGTTATCATAATAGGCTCAAACAACAAAAGGCAGCTCAAATCACTCATCTACAGCCCCTACCTGAAATTGCAAAATTATTTAAATCAAATTTGTATTCATGGATTTTACAAGAATTCAAATCACAAAGGCTGATATTCATGCATTAAAGTAAGGGTTTACTTTAGTTTGAACCCTCATTTTGATTTCATATCAAATCCCAAAGTTCAAGCCAACAATAAAAAATGGTATAGCATAGTAAGTTCAGTTTTCAAATCCTTAAATCCTATAAAAATACTAATCCCCCCACTTAAAGGTATTTTTCCTAAAATCATGATGTGGAAAATGAGACTTCACCACCTTACAGGAGATTATAATAGTCCAAACCCAGAATTCAAAGAGCAGATATAAGCATACTACTCATCAAAATGAAGCACCTGTATCAGGAAGCAGTTAATTAATCAAGATATACAACCCTAAATCACCAAAACACTTCAAGAAAAAAAATTATCAACTGACACAATTCTCAAAATTTAACAGACATGCTTGATTAATTATGTTCACCGCTGCAAAAACTCTACAACCACTTGCATGTAACAACCATCATATGCACCTGAAGAGGAACTGGCGATTGAGGTTCGTGACTTCGATGCGGTCCATATCGATTACATCAAGGTTTTGAAACCCTGTTAAAGCCAAGTCCTTCAGCAATTCACAGCCCAGCCCACCTGCTCCCACCACCAAAACTTTCACATATTCTTTTATATCCTCTCTCAGCTACACCAATTAAAAAAACAAAAGAGAAAAAGGATTGATTATCAGAAACAGTTTACAATATTAGAAATCAATGCACATCACCCGTTTGAGAAAACTACCCAACAACAAACACCAAAATAAAAGAGAAAATTTACTCTTGGGCCAGCTCAATTTCGGTCCCATAAGGTGAAAAAAAAAAAAAGAAGTCTAAACCAACAACAAGATGCTACAATGTGGCGAAACGAACGTTGATAAACTATTTGTGAAAATACATAAATAAAATTGAGAAAAGGAAGGATATTTACATCTGGGCCGGGCTCAAAGTTCGCCCCAACAAGGTGACCCGGCCGAAGAAGGAGCTTGTCCAGGTCTCTCGATCTGCTGGGCTGCGACACCGCCATTTTTGTTCAAGATAGTAAAGCTTCTTAGTTGCCTCTTTTCTGCGTGCGAAATTGCAATAAGGATCTTCAAAGTGTTAGCTGGATCCCCTGCAGAGATTTAACTCCTATGTATGCGGTTTGGAAGCTTAGACAATCTTTTGGAATGCGATTTTGATTGTTGGGATTTTGTTTCTGTAAATAGCGACAAAGGTATTGAGTAACCCGACTTTGACTGGGACTACTGCGGATTACGACAGGAAGGTGGCGTAGAATTTACGCCTGGGATGTTATGATCTTAGCCTGCGCACATGCTCGTTTGTCCTTTTCCTTGTGAATACAAATATAATTGTGAAATTTGGAGAGAGCAATAATAATTATTATTATTGTTAGTCATTTTACCACTCAAGATAGAATCCTAATAATAATTAACATTATTATCAAAATAAAAAAAAAAACGTATTAACTATTTTTGAGTTTACAAATAGAGATAATTGCCGCATAAAAATTTATTTTTAAGTTTTTATTATGACTTTGATGAATTTTCTTAATCAAACCACTGTCGATGAACCGTTTACTCGTATTTCAACAAGTATTTTGTCAAAATTTTAACTCTCCCATTGTTTGGTGGCTTAAGGTTTAATATTCCATTTCACTCTCCCAATACACCATCTAAGAGCCGTCCGATCATTTTTCAACAAGCATGTGGCAAAGCCCTAACTTTCATATTGTCTAGTAGCTTAAGGTTTCATATTCTATTTCACTCTTTCAATAGAGGTTATCCTCACTCTTTCCTCATAATACTACTTCGCTATCAATCATTCATTGTATTTAGCCTTGCAATCGATTCTTACTAATTCGTACAAAATTTCACGTGTTTCATACTATTCAATATCATCATATTGATTATTATCGTTTCTATATATGTGTGTGTGTTTGTATATATGTATAAAAAATATAGTTTGTTTGGGAAAAGAAAAATAAAAAGAGCTAAGTTTTATATTTATGAGTTATTATCATCTTAATTTTTATGATAAGAATTCCTATGGGAAGAGGTGAAGACCAAATGTCTAATCGAAAAGAGCACCAACAATAACGTGGAAGTCATTTCCCTCAACAAGAAATCAAAGATTACAATAGTGACTAAATCATAGTAAAATATGACAAAATCCAATAAGTTCTACAATATGCATTTCATATTTTAAACATCGATCATCAATACAACGTATATAAAGTTTACTATCCACAACTATATTATAATAACATTACAAGAAAAAGGAAAAGGAAAAGGAAAAGAAAAAAAAAATAACTCTTGAACAAATGTTTCTTGGTCTGTCTTCATTCATCAATCTCTTGGGAATTTCTATTTGTGAGATTAAACAAAAATGTACCTCAAATTCTGCTACTCCTAAGTCAGAAAAAATCTCTACCAGCTGCTAATCTTTGCTTTGCTCCCTTCAACTCTCAACCAAAACTGGTGTCTTCTTGCAACATGTGAGTTATATACACTTAGCCACAACTTTCAATCATACCTGTGCAGGAAAACTTGATGAGTTTGAAGTTCTATTCGCTTCATGTTTTAAAATAAGAGCACAGAGTAGCTCGTTCCATGCATCGGGCACACCTGGGAGGCACCAGTGGCTGCAGTCTTGCCTGTGAAGAGGTGCCGGACCAACTGTTGGACCCAAGTAATACAATGATGAATGTCCATCCTTTCTTCTAGATGTCATATGAGTTATATTTAGCACGTCCAAGGCTCTTGAACGTGATACGTTCGAGTGGGCTGCTATTACTTGGGCGAAAATGCTATATTTAGTCCATGTGTGAGATGGAACAAGAGAAAAACCAAGTTCTGGAAGGGTTTCCAGGTGACAGGTTCCACCTGATCTCCAATCGCCACCCCTGAAAAATTCATACTTAAGTTCTTTACTGAAAATGAATTAGAAACTTGATCATGTATAAAATGGCGAATTAGGTAGAACTTAAGGGCAAAATTGGCCGTTTGGATATGTTTTCATTTTTATTTTTTATTTTTAGCATTTTCAAATTTTGAAAAAGTAGTCAAAGAACGTGAGTTGAAAATGAATTTGTATTCGAATAAGTTGTTTAAAAAGCAACGATTATATAGAATTTAATAGATTGTAAGTGGAAAGACATAGTAATAATAATATTACAAAAGAAGATATATGGATTATTAGAAAAAGATATATAGGCTATGGGGAATGTGTTTTGAGTTGAAAATAAGTTGGAATTTTAGCAAAAATAGGAAAAAGTTGTCGATGACTCATTTTCAAATAGTGAAATGACTAAAAATGGATTTGAAAACAAATCCAAACAAGGCCTAAGCCCGTTTTCTGAAATATGAATGTGAAAATTCCAAAACATATGGTTCAGCAGACAAAATAACTTAACTATATGCTGTCCTTGCATAAGAATGCTATTTTCATGCCACTGAAACCACAATTACAGAGAACACATATTGCAAAGTGTATTCGGTACAAACCTGAAGTGGACAGGAGCGTATGTCCGAAAGAAGACTTGTGTCTTGGTAGTATTTACTTCACGATGCATCCATTTGACAACTGTTTCTAAGGCTTTCCGGTAAGCAGTATCAACTCTCATATCCATCATCACATTTGAACCTTCTTGGAAGTAACAACCTCTGTTAATTCATATAAATTTATCAGCTAAGTAAAACGGCATAGGAACAAGCACATCACATAATGACAATACTGCCTCACACGGCAAAAATTCTCAGCTTTGCGACTCTGTTCCTACATGTTGGATCCTCTATTTCAGTGGACGGTTCATCCAGCGCCAAGTGTATTAATCCACAGCAAATTATTTTCATAAGAAAATATTTCATACACTGGTTACTTATTTATGATATGAAATAGAAGATGAAACACCGATCAGAGTAGAGAATCTGAACTGCTTATTCTAACCAATAAATGTTCATATTTTCTAAAGTACATAACCAAAATTTTCAAGTATACGATGGAACAAATTGATGTGAGATTACCCTCTTATAGTCTTCTCATGGTTCCACCAATGTCCTGTGTTGAAAACGAGTATATCTGCGTCTTTCCATTTGCCCGATATCCAATCCATTTGATCTAATTTAAGTGTAGTTCGAACCTGTGGTGGAACATCGGCTGGAGGTCGGCTTTGCAATACAAGAAATGGAGCCCTATAGTACTCCACTGTGCAATTATAATCCATGAACTTGAAAACCAAGAACCCTTTGTGCTTTGTGATGGGGTTCCCATTTACTTCATATATTGAGTCCTTGTTAGAAATTGCAGAAGACAACATGCAGAGCAGAGACTCCCACTGGTTTCGTCCTATTGAATCTCCCGCAAACACAACACGTTTGTTTCGCAATTTCTCTAGCATGATCTTTGCATCAAATCTGTTTCACAAGTGAGGATGATACATTATTAGTGACTTTTCCTTGTTGCAGTCGATACTTAGATTTTCTTTGCAGAGTTATTAGATACTATAAGACGTAAGCCCAAAAGGAAGAGTCAGTCGGAAATTTCTCTTTTCAATCTCAATAAATCCATAATCAAGATATAATATCCTATGTTTGGTGTGATGGAAGAAATTTTTCTTTTTTTGTCATTTTTTCATCAATGTGGGCCCAAGTGGTTTCTTTCCTCAACGAACTAGTTCCCAGACACAAAAGGCTATAGTCTTTCCCGAGTGCCTGGAGGAAACGAGGGAGACTCATAGATAGCAAGGGAGATCTATCCCTCCAATAGAGTGGATGTCCACAGTGATTTGGAGATGTAGGACTTAAGAAGAAAATCTAGAATAGTATTCTTATGGTAAAATTGTCCCTCAGAACCTTTATGTGCCAAATCAAGTCAAAATGTTGGTCCCTTTCCTTGAAACTGGATCTACACTTTTCCTAAGCTGGATGACAACAATAAAAAGGTATGAAAACTAGTACATAATTACGTTACTACCCTCAGATTACCACAAAAATCAGATGAATTCATGATGAAGTAACCTTTACGAAAAGAAGAAAAAAAACAACCGAATAATGTAATGAAAAAGACCATCCAAGAATGAACTAACTTGATGAAAAAGCATTTCTAAAGAAATTGTTAATGCATAAACAATGTCTTGACGAAGTAAGCAAACAAAAGCAAAACTGAGAATCAAGAATTGGAAAGGACAAGCAATATCAAAAAGAAACATAGCTAAAATTAGGATTCCGTCGTTCTCGCAAGACAACAAGAACTTACCAGCATAGGAATAATAGTTTTCAAAACTATGTGGAATTTGTTCATCATCATTCAAACTGTCCAAGAATATAGCATGGGAAACTAGAGCAATAGACAGAAGAAAAGCCAATACAAATACACACAAATTGCACAATTAGCTTGGTTATACTTGCATCTGTTTCTCCCATAAATAGTACTCCAAAATATTATGATTGAAAATTTTTCCTCAGTTGGAAAATTGAGTTCAAACTTCAGAGCAGCATTAATATCAGGTTTTTGCTAGAAAATGATTATGCTTATTTATCTTTCAATCAAGTTAAAGAATATCAATTCAACATCTCAGCCCACATAAGAGTAATTCAAAGCAAAATTCCCCAACTGAGAAAAATGAGAAATAAATAATGAAAAATAAATTATAATAATAACAAAACCTGGGCAAGTTGCAATTCCTGGGCTGCCACCTCCACTTAGTGTAGAAAAAATCAGGCCTTCCATTTTCTGAACATCTGAATCCATCATCCAAGAGCCTGCAATCTTTTGATTGGTACAAAGGATAACTCTCATCCCACACCCATTCACCATCAAACACATCACACCCACCATTAATTTCACTCAAAAAATCAAACTTTTTCCTACTCTCATCACCACTCTCCCCATCAATTCTCAACCACAGAAGCCTCTCGTTCTGCGATGGAAACCGCACCCCTTTTCTCACACTTCTGTAATCCAACAAAAAGAAGCAAAAAATAACACAAACTGTCAACCCAAGAATCCCTACGGAGGGCTCAAACAGCCTAAACCGCTTCACTTTCTTGTAAAAATCTGTAAAACTCATAGTCTCGGAGCTTTCTACAGATGGGCTATTGCACATTTGGAAATACTGAATCAAGATTCAATTTTTATCGTGTTTTTTGCAGAGACATAAATAGGGAGATAAATGGAGGATATAAAAAACACTAAAGAGTTGTAGTGTACAAGCAAAACAACTGAATCATCATCACAACAAGTTCGGTTCGAGAGTTTAAAGAGTGCGTGTGGATACAGTGTGTTTTTCTTTTTTTCTTTTTAATTTGGCTTCTTTACTTGTTGAAGGAGTAATGGCTGGCAAATTGACTATAGGATTGTTTTCTCTGCAATAGTGTGATTAGTTACAAAAGGGAGAGAGGGAGAGGGGTGTCTGGAAAGCAAGGCACCAAGAATGGCAGAGGGAGAGTGAGAGCGAGTGGGGCAAATGTAATGATGGGGATAGTGGGCATGGTGGTGGTGTTAGAGGCAAGGAGGATTAAATTCAAATCTAGATATCTCTGTTTTTTATTACAGTTTAGTAATTAGTAATAATAATAATTATTAATCATTGGATTAGACAATAACCTCCATATATTATTACAATAGAAATAATAATATGGTGAGATTTGTTTTGAGTAAAAATATTAAATATAATATAAACATTTTGTGGAGCGATAAAAACTCTTAAAAAATTTTAAATTTTCTTTTGTTTTTAGTTATAGGAAGGAAATAATCTTCATCTTGTAGAAGAATAACTACATAATTTTTTTCAAATTGTAATATTTTTTATTGACTATATAAGCTACTTTATTTATATTCTTGGTAACATATTAGCAAAAGTTAGGTTTGGCCAATTAATATATTTATATTATTAAAATAAATATATATTTTTCAATCACTTTATAAATATAACGTTAACTTAACACATTTCTAATCAGCAAAAGTTTATATTTTCAATAAAAAAATATTCCTCCCAAAAAAAAAGATGTACTTTTATTTTTTATACATTCCATAATAAATCTTCCAAAACATTACTTTAAAATAGAATCAAACATTGCCTAAACAAATATTACTTGCCCAAGTGCCTAAGTCAAAATTTACTCCTTTTTGCCCTTTATTTAATTTGACAAAGAAAAGTTCAAAATTAAGAGAGTAGAAAGTGCAAGTTTTAAAATGCAAGCAATTGGACACTTGTAACACCGTGTGATGGGAAGAACAAGGGATGTCTCTTTCACATTTAATATATATAGATGGACACAATATATATATTATATATTCACTTGGATCAATTAATAATTTAGTAATTCCCCCCTAAGTTATCCTAAATTTCGTTTTCAATCACTTTTACAAATCTTGTCCTCATAAAACTTTTCATGGGGAGTGACCAACTTGTTTATGTATTTGCATTTGAACATAAGAAAATGACCCAATACCAATAAGGATTAGGGTTCCAAGGGCTTGCTCTTATTTGGCAATCCCACTTTTGCCATAGGGTTACCATTTTTAGTACTAGGGAATTTGAAATTTGGGTATTATTTTGTCAATTAGTGATGTTATGAATTTATCGATCAAGTTAAAAGAGTAGTGCTTCTAGTAATATAAATTAGTCAGAAATTCTTGATATTTTTCTTTTTCATTAAATGAATAGACTGTTATTAATTAAAAAATCAGAACTAAGTAATGAATTTAAGATGTACTGAAAAGTTTTGTTGGAGGTAAGAATGAAAATGTCGTTTGTTTCAAATTGTAGGTTCAATGAATGCCTAAAAATTTAACTTTACAGAAGAATGTATATATTAAGAATGAGAAAAAAATGTAATATCACGATAAGATGTACTTTAACTATCACTCTCAATAAATTGCTAATCTAAATACAATATAGTAATGTCACAAGTTTGATATTTGGTAAAGATTTGTAACATACCGGACGTTTTTATTTTACCAACCTTATCTTTAAATTTTTACATAGACGGCCCTCAATTTATTCTAATTTCTATAAAATTAAAAATTATTGAACGTTAAGTATAAATACACAAAAAATGCTAAATAGTCAATTAAAAATATGGCATTACCCCCTCGCACTTATATGTGTGACATTTAAAATTTAAATCTTAATAAAATTCTTGATACATATGTATGCATATTAATAAAAAAAAATCAAAACAAGATTTTTCTTCACAATAATCAATTCTTCATGATTAAACGAGAAAAAAGGACAATAAGATAAGCATTGGATCTTACACAAACCGTTGAAATGAAAAGACACTTAAGAATTGAATGAATTAAATGTAACTTTGTTGAAATCCTTGTAAGAATTTTCACCCTCAAAAGTTGCGTGAGAAAAAGTAACTTTGTTGGGCTATAACGTTAGAAAACAGTGTCCCACGTTATTTTTCGCATCTACAACCGGCAAGAAAAGTGAGGGATTTTTTGGGTTTGTGCCTTTCTTTTTTTTTTTTTTTGTTGGGGTGTGTACTAACTAGCATCACAAACGAGTCGAGTTGAGTTGAGTTTGGAAAAATTTTATAGGCTCAATCTCAACAAATTTTATTTTACGAGCTCAACCTCGATTCGATTAAGCTCGAATTTATAAATAAATTATAAAATATTGTAAGTTTGAGCTCAAATTATTTTAATAAAATGATAAATATTTAATGATGAATATTTATAAATTAGAACATTTTAGTTTTATTTTTATTTTGAATTTAGATTATTAGTATATTATTTTTCTTTTTGATATATATATATATATATTATATTATATATTGTATTCATATATAAGATATATTATTAATAATTATTATATACTGATAATATTAAAAAATATTAAAATTATAAATCAGCTTGCAAGCTTCAAACTTATAAAAAAATGGCTCAAGACCAACTTGAGATAAAGCTCAAGCTTGAATCATCTCAAGCTCGAGTTTGACTCATGAAGCTCATGAGCCGATTCGACTCATTTGCTGCCGCAATACTAACAATATGTCAAATAGATATATATTGCGTAAGAATAAAAAATGATGTAATTTATTTATTTCTTTATTTATTTATTTTTTATTACATAGATGAATAAGGTGTTGGACATGTTGATTCACGTGCAACTATGTCTCGAGATGGAACATTGACCTGAGCTGCATTGCGTATCAGTCGTTTGTTGTGCCTGCAATTCACAAATATACATTTTTTGGAAACCCCAATTCTCAAATCATATAATTTGTTGCTTTTTTGGTTCAGTGGTTAAAAACATAAATATTAGTTGCTAGATTTTATGTGAAGAATAAAATATGCAAAGTGCATTCCCCCAAAATACATTTTAAAAAGAGAAAGGGAGCGAAGATTAATCACAAAGCTTGTCTAATTTTGTGATATTGATAATAAAACTAGTGAAAATTGTGGCATTGGCCGTGGTATGGTTGTAAGTCACATATATAGATTCCCCCTTGTTAAAAAATTGAGTGATATTTTGGTAATGTTTGGTTATATTTTACATGTTTTGTAGTATGTATTTTGGAATAATGAATTTTGTAAATGTGGTCGGGAAATGTAAAAATTGTGTTGGGGAATGCGATGGTGTTTTGATTATATTTTGAGGAATAGTTAAAAAATTATTTGTGGAGTTTTGGTATATTTGTTTATATTTTAGAGGAAGACATTGTTTTCCTACAGCGGTCAAATTAATGCTTTTTTAATTGAATTTTTGGGGTAAAAATAAAATTAAATAATTTTTTATGATAATAATATATATGATATATATATATATGAATATATGTGTATACACATGAAAAAGTGGGGAAGTTTTGAGAATAATGAATGATAAAAGTGGATATTTTGAGAAAATTTATTTTGACATTTAAAGGAAAAAACAATATTTGTTTAGTTTGACAAAACAAAAATGTTCTACCAAAATGTAACTAACAATAGCCTATACAATTTTTTTTTCATGACCCTAATTGGATGAGTCTTTGCTTTAGCTCCAACTCAACATTTGGATTGTTCATTTTGTTTATGCAACAATATTATATTATGACAGGGAACTTTAATGTGACAAACTCACATCAGTAGTGTAATTATAAATTTTCTCAATTATGTATTGAACAACGATTCTAAGTATTTTTTGTGGCATCAATATATATTACAAATATTACCAACTATGTAATGACATGAGATACACTTTGAACTCTTTTTTCACTATTTCAGTATTGAAGAATTTTTGTTCGCATAAGTCAACTCCTCCAGGAGTTTTTCTGACATCAACAATGTATTATAAATATCATTAGCTATATAATGATATAAAATATATATTTCAATAATTTTTTAATCTATTTAAGCATTGAAAAATTTTCATCGAAATCAGTCGACGACTATAAAAACCATTTTAAATTAAAGTTAGGTCACAACCATCCATTATGAATGTGTGGATCCCCATTGATAGTTTGTATAGGTTAGGTCACAACCATCCATTTTTAATATGTATTTGTATAGTTTGATAGTTTGAGGACGTCTTGTTGGCCAACCCTAGTAGGACAGGATTAATGGCAAAATTGGATAATGGCCCTCTTTTGATAATGGAACTATGACTTGGCCAAACATTCAAGCAATGTATTGTTTAATCATATGAATGTTCATATGCACACTTCAAATTATTTTATTTTAGTTGTTAATGGAACTATGACAAGGCAAATTCCAAATCTATAAGAAAAAACGATCATTTTTGCTATTTTTCATAGTATTCTCTGAGTCATCTTGTGACCACCATGTTCTGCAATAAAGAAGTAAAAGATCATTCCTAGTCACTTATCACACATGCCCTAAAAGATTGACTACTATGATTTGACTTGAACCAAAATTTGCTTAATAATTGCATGTTAGAGTGTGATTATGAATCGCCTGAAGTGTGTTGTTAGAATTGCAAGGGCTTCTCACATTTCAACCCATAATTGGAATATTAGTATTCGAAGTTGATCCACTTTTGACAAAAGAATTATGAAATCGATGAACTGTCTAATCGTCAGGCCAGAGTGAATTTGCAACAAGTGCGTTTGCTATAGGACCAACTAGACCCAGCCCGAAAGCACTTAAAAGGCATGAGTGTAGGGACATGCTAAGGCCAGTAAGTATGCACACCCAAAGAAGAACAAGAAAGCAATTCCCAAAACGAGTACTATCGGATCGGGTCAATTCAATGATAAAAGCCTATTGGCATTCCACCCTTTCTTCTCCTTTTAGGGCCTATCTGAAAGAGAATTCAGTAATTCTTGCTTGTTAATATCTGAACTGACTGTTCGTTGTTTAAGAATTCTTGTTTAAGCAGTTCATACCATCCATATATAGTGTTTTAATCTAAAATTTCAATTCTTCCATATTTTAGCAATAACATATTATTCCATGAAGCTAAGGTCGAAGATATGAAAGGGTTGGTACGAGAGTTTTGCTGTGACTGTGAAGGATAAATTACACCGTGGAAAAAATATATTGATTTTCTCCCAATGGTTGAATTGTAGGTGTGGTAATTTACACAAACTACGTATTTGGTTCTAATGCAAGATGGCGAGGAAGCTTCTCGTTTCTGGAAATATGCCCTAAAGCTTCTTGTCTACTTCATGTACAGTGTTTCCCTCATATACACTAGCAATGAAGTATCAACTACAAACAGTTTTTGCCCAGATTAAACCCAAGGGTCCATCAGTCACCAATGGATTGGACACCGATGGTATTTTTCACCACCCACCCACCTCCAATCTCACAGTATTGGGTGGAATGAATGTGTTGCACCTAATCTATCCAAGAATTTCATGGGCAACAATTTAAATGATGGCTTCTGTAATTCTCCTTAATTGTAAAAGGTCGTAAATTACAACGTTGACATGCAAACACAAGACAACAGGCCTTGTTGAGGCATTCAAATTTCAACAGCAGCAATCTCGTGATCAAGTCTATAAATGCAGTACCAAGTGCACCTTGGCTCACCATCACAATTAATGAACAAAAATGACAACTCAAAACCTGATGACAAAAATGTCAAATTTACGTGGTCCATCTGCTACCTGTGAAGAGATGATAGGTAACTTACCTTAGAGTGAAAACAGACAATCAGCAATCCAATTTTCCCTGCAAAAGTTGGTACCTAGTCCATCACTTCATAGGTCCAACTGCTTGAAGATTCTTCCGAAATTCTGTCAAATTCCACAAATTTAATACGTTACGGAAATGATAAGAGAAAGGATGTATCTACGTACGTGTGATTGATTGATTCAAGTTCTTGTCATGAAATAGACAAATCCCTATCATGTTCAAAAAGAAAACGTACCTCATCAATCAGTTAGAGACCACAATCTACAGAGTGAAAATGGACCACGAGTTCCAGAAGCTTCACTCAAAATTTCACCACAAATTTTGAAGATCATTGAGTATAGAAAACATTAACTGCAGCAGAATTTGGAAACAAGGAGCAGATAGCTTGTTACCATGGATCACAGAGCAGAAAAATTCATCCTATATGAATCCAATTATCACAAGACAACCCTTAGGATATGCTTTGAAACCAAAGTTTTCAAAGATGAACCCAATTATCACCAGAGACCCTTAGAATATACTTTGAAACCAAAGTTACAATTGAATACATTGCTAGAAATTCAACTAATTTTCTTACTCCTGTTAAACTGGTTATATATATGTCAAACCAGGTTTAGCTGTAATAACTTTGACTAGCCTTTCAAAAAAGTGGACTAAAGGTAAAAGTCCCAATGTTTAAACTTCAACCAATAAGGGTTCCTCAAAATTATCATCTCAACTCCTCATTGCGTGCAGCCAATAGCAAGAAAGCAGCTTCTCTTTTGGATAGCTTCTAGTTAAACAAATACTAACCACAGAAACTACAAAGTCGTACCCTTTCATCACTAGCTACCAATACATTTGAGTCAAATGACACCATCAAGCGCCCTTTTTATCTTCTAATCAACAGCTTTTGCAACATTGTTTCTATTTTTCGAAACTTTGGATTGTCCTCTATACTAGATATAACAAATCAGCAACAATACTATGTTAACACATAAGAATATATACCAAACACAGGAAATATTGAGCTGAACTCTTATGAACAATGCCCCATCTCACTTACCTAGTAATTTATCTCTTGTCGATATTTCTATGCACTAGAGAACTAAAATCTACATGCACTAAAATTCCCATTCCAAACATTTATCCCGTTCACAAAAAGCTCATTCAAGCTCGCGTTGAAAGCTTAATCAGATGGAGTTTAAATTCATTCACCTTGCAATAATCCTCAGCTATTTCAAACTCACTTCACTAAGCTAAATAATCTAGTTCCTTATGCTCCGGTTGACAAAAAGCTTCTCTCAATCTGGCCCAAAAACAAACAAGCCAAGATTTTTCTGTTGCTCAATTACGATACAAATTTAGCTTCAACAAACTAAATGTGGGCTCAAGCCGGCCCCTTTACTGCCCCACATTTCTAAAGCCAGTCCCAAAATACATGATAGAAAATAACACTCATCATAACCATATCTATCCCTAAAGCTCTCAACTTTAAGCAATTTAACAGCAACCAGTAGAACTAAAAGCACAAACAGCTAAAATTCAAGAAACATATCAATTATTCACTAAGGGGTGGTTATCAAAAACAGTTCGGAAGTCCCTCTAAAGATCAAAAGAAAAAGAAAGAAACACGACAAGAAAATGCATTTCATCATAGCTTATGATCCGACTGCGGGAGTCCATCGGAGAGAGTCGCCCTGTCTGTCGGAAATCTATCATCAAAACTATCTTGGGCTTGAGAGGAAACGGATTTGAGAGCTTCTAGACGCTGTTGCTCCAATTGGGCTTTCTCAAGAAAAGGTTTGAACCCTATTTGCAGAGTCAAATACCCAAATGCCAAGGATACGGCCACCACCACGGCTGATCTCATTGCGTTCATTTTCGCCGTCCCTCCCATTATCTTCCTCTTCTTTCTTCCTCTTCTTTCCAGTCTTTTCCTCCAAGTTGAAAGGAGCTTGTTTGACTTGGGACGATGTTGTTTTAATTTCAATTTAATCCCTTTACTTTTCAAAATTTCTGATTACTCTAAAAATTTTACTTAATTCTCACTTTTGGTGATGTAAGGTTCGAGAAGATCAATTTTTTCCCCATAAAACCATAAAAATAAATGCATATATCGTATACCATAATTGAAAATTATCAATTATGTAAATTCTACTATTATAATATTCAATTTTGACTTATTAACACAACAATAGTAAATTATAATCATAGTAGCAAATACTTTTATAAATAAATAAATATATTTATGTGATTATGATGATTTTCATCATTTTTTTTGTCTCATTAAGAGCTATGCATAATTACTTCAACATATAATTTCATCTTTCCCACATCAAGAAAAAGTTTGATAATATAGTATTAAAAGCTAAATTCAAGCATAACATTGTATAATTATCAATTTACAATTATTGAAACTTTATGTTTTCCTTTTAATGTCTCCTTCAAGTAATATATGAAAGTAAGAAGTTTAATTATTAAAATATTAGTTAGTAATTAATAAAATACCTGATAATTATACATAAAATACTATATAATTAATTGCATACAATTTTATTTGTTAGAAAATGAAAAATCTTTTACACTTTGATATTGCAATAGATAAAGCATTTAGATACGAAAAGGAATTATAGCATTAGTAATCTTCCTTTATACATACTAAAAACTCGAAGAAATTTAAGGGTTTCAAGTGAAAATTGGAAAATTTTAGGACTGGGGATGTAATTATGAAAAGCAAGATGAGCCATGTGAGTTGCAAAACACGTTTTTGTTCTTACGCTTTTACACTGTGCATATCTTTCCACCGAATAAAAAAATAATAATAATTCCAAGCCCACAGTGACTCTTTCCAGTTTGATCGTCTTTCTTCTCGCTTTGATCCACTCCACATTGTGTAAGTACAATATCAATTGGTTTGTTTTTTGCTTTTCCAACAAATTGTCAGATATTTAATATCTCTTTATTTATCCTTATACACCTTTATATATATATATATGTATATAAATCGAAAATTTTGAGCATCTTTTAACTTGTCGGAGGCAGTTTTTGAGAGAATTTTATGGTGGGTTTCTCGGCTGCTGTAATAAGGAGGCAACAGTTCTTGATAAGGTGTTTAGGAGGTTACAATACTAGCAGCAAGAACCTTGGCAATACGACCATAAAAATGGTATCTTTGATGAGTGGCGGGGGCCCTTCTTTGGAGGTTGATGCTATCAGCATTTTGAGATCAATTACTCCATCTCTTGATGCTTCCAGGCATAAAGGCCAAGCTGGTGATGTTAACAAATGCTCACTTCTTTTCTATTTCTAGTTTACTTTAGTCAATTATTCATAATAATCTTGTGGTAATACTTGAATTCTGGGGTGACCTGTTTTTTTAGATTTATGCAAGGTTTAGTCTGTGTAAAGCTTCATTTTTTAGTTATTTCTTGTACTAGAAGACGAAGAACTCTCGACATAATATCTCTGTGTGGCATTAGATGGATTTGTGTTTTGATTATCTGTTGTTTTAAACTAAACAGGGAAATACATAGACATTATTACATAGGATGAATAAAAGAAAATGTGGAGGTTTAGGAAGAAATGTTTGCACTACTTTGTCTGAGATTTATCTTTATTTGGATGTACATTTTATTTGAAAAGTTCTTCATAATGCCGGGCTGGCTTGAATTTTTCTTTTGTCCTCTAGAACAAATTCTTTCACACTTAATTGACCAGTGACTCTATGGTTGAGAAGAGGGCTAATGATTCAAATTGAAGGCTGACAGAACCTTAGAATGATTATTTTGTACTATATTGCTTTCAACAGGTGTAAATGAATGGTGAAGAGATTTAGCGGTTTGTTCAATTGTCATCTAAGCTAGATGATTACAAAAATGGCGCATCACATGTACATTCATTTTTGTCAAATTTGTGTAAGGGCTTTTGAAGCCAATTCCTGGCCGAATCACTCCTTCCAAAAGTCTGTATTTCATCATTTAATAAAATGGGTTGTCATGGTTTTGGTGAAGAATGCCATATTTTTGATTTTTCAATAGTTGATTGAAGGTATCCACTTATTAATGTGATATAGGTTTTATACTCCAACTTGTAATTTTTTTTGTAATTCACCTATGTTATGCATATAAGATAAATTATGCTTGTATGGTCAATAGGGTGAATTGTAGTAAATGTTATTATTCTCAGTTTCACTAAACTTGACAGAACTAGCTATCGAGTCTCTAACCTAATTGTTGAATGCCTGATCGTCTACCAGGGAAGATAGCAGTTGTAGGTGGTTGCCGCGAGTACACCGGTGCACCATATTTTTCTGCTATTTCAGCTTTAAAAATTGTTAGTTCCTCACATAAGCCTCCCTGATCTTCTTCAGTTTTTTCCTTCACATAACCCTCTTGCTATTCTGTTGTAGCAGTAGTTTAGAGGAATAAAGTTGTTCTCCTTTTGTTCAAAGGTTTCTATATCTGTATTGTGAACAGAGAATGTCTACATTTCTCAGGGCGCTGATTTGTCGCATGTGTTCTGTACAAAGGATGCTGCTGCAGTTATTAAAAGCTACAGTCCCGAGTTAATTGTGCACCCTATACTGGAAGAATCATACAGTGTGAGGTGGATGTAATTGTTGAAACAACTTTTTTTTTCTTTCTTAAACTATGACCGGGTCTATCTTTTCATTTTATTCATGTTCATTTCTTCCTCAAGTTTCTGAAAATGATCATTTCAGGGATGAGGATAAGAAATCAATATCTGCCAAAGTTATTGAAGAGGTTGACAAGTGGATGGAGAGATTTGAC
The DNA here is from genome assembly GCA_014898725.1 of Jacaranda copaia. Classification (NCBI taxonomy): domain Eukaryota; kingdom Viridiplantae; phylum Streptophyta; class Magnoliopsida; order Lamiales; family Bignoniaceae; genus Jacaranda; species Jacaranda copaia. The sequence continues at coordinate 124,454 of JACGDI010005705.1, forward strand.
TGTCTAGTTATTGGTCCGGGCCTTGGGAGGGACCCATTTCTCCTGGTGCGCAACTTCAGGGAATAATATTTTGTGCAAAAGTTCTTCCATGAATGTTGATTTACCTGATTAAACATATACTTTTCTGTTTCAATCAGTCTGGAGGTATCATGCATGTTCTCATTTTTCTTGAGGAATACTTTGACATGTGGCAAAGAAAGAGATTCTCTTTGATGAAACCATCACAGACCCTTATATCAGCTGAAGTGAGATTAGTTTTATTTTCTTCGGCATAAAAATTGCTAAAAGCGTAGACAACTAGCAATTAATATATTTCAGTTATTGGTTCATCATAATATGTGGATAATCTAATATATAAGTCCACTTCCACAGTTATAGTTGAACTCTTGAGCTGTAAGTTATGACCAAAAACGTTCTAGTACTCTTTCATGCGTCAACAGCAAACTGCAAACTTTTTAGACATTTACATCGTCTGTATGAGGTGCTCGTGAAGTGTCATCCCGTAGCATAATGTCTACCTGATTTTCAACTTGGACGTCTTTTGGAAGAAGGTCCTTTGTAGAATTATGATGTTTTCATTTCTTATCTCTTTAACCTTGTTTGCTGCTAATCAGATTAGATATTCTCTTCTCTGACAAATCAAAAAGTAGTGAATCATGTCTAAACATGGACTGTCTCCAGGACTGTGTGAGTGATATAATCAAGCATGCAAGGCAATCCAATGTACCAATGGTTATAGATGGGGTAAGCTGTAAAACCAACAAATTAATTTTCTTTGAAAGATATGCACCTAATCTCATCTGCAAAATTGCAGAGTTTAAACTCTTATTTCCTTGGCTTCTCAGGATGGGCTTTTTCTTGTTACAAATTGTCTTGATTTGGTCCGCGGTTATCAGTTGGCTGTTCTGACTCCCAATGTTAATGAGTATAAGCGCCTTGTTCAAAAAGTGTTACAGTGTGAAGTAAATGATCAAGATGGAACTCAGCAATTACTTTCTCTTGCAAAAGGGTATACACTTTAGTTAATTTCGTTTATAATTCTGTCTTATTATTATCAGGTTTGAGCATGTTAAATGTGATATTCTTACACATATATTTGCAAATAGAGCTTTTCTTATTCCCTTGAGAATTGTTACTGTATATGCAAGCTTCTATTGTCTAGACAATAGTTCAGCATATCAGCCACTTAAGAGAATCACAAGACTGCGTTGCTCTGCACTAGCGATGACTTATATTTTCTTTTTCTTGGTTTTATCAGCATAGAAGGTGTGACCATTTTAAGGAAAGGAGGCTCTGACTTTATCAGCAATGGTGAAACAGGTACGTTTTACTAATTTGAATACTCTAAGTAATTAGTATTTGCAAATTTATATCGCGATTGAGGCATTCCAATTGAAATCACTCATTAGCTACATATGTTGAGATCTTCAGCAGCAGCAAAAGCTATATCATTTTGGTCAATACGGAATTGGTATTGAGGACAATGAGAAACACCTTCAGAAATTTGATATTACAGCATTGATCTCTTGGCTGATTAGTTATTGCAAACATTAATTACTTTGGTATATGTCTCCTTCATTTACATTCCTCTTTTTCATCCTATTCTCTTTTTGTTTTATCTATTTGTTGTCAGGACTTGTCCTTAATGTGCTAACTTTTAGATGTTGTCTAAATATGCTCAAGTTCTTGGTCTATTCCAATCAATTGGCCATCACAATTAAGAAATCTAGCCTCTATTAGGGCTATTGCTGCATGGGAGATTAGTTCATACAGTTTGAAGAATTCTAACTCCTTTTGTCAACTATGCAGTTAGTTCTGTGAGCATTTTTGGTTCTCCTCGGCGTTGTGGTGGCCAAGGTGACATTCTTTCTGGAAGGTAAACCACTTCATCCTTATGGTACCACTTCATCCTTATGGTGATGCATGGTAATTTTACTTATTGAAGTTCAGAAAATTTTCTAATGATCTCTCTCTCTCTATATATATTTACATACACACATATTAGCAGTAATCACATACAGTTTTCATCCCGTCAAGAATATCTTTTGGAATTAATGCATGATATAGTTTGAATCATGGAGAAAAATTAATGTTGTGTTGGGCGTTTGACATGATAAATGGGACACTGGAAGATGGAAGATGGAGTTCTGATAATGTGAGTTTGTAGGTCTGTGGATCTTATGAAAAATATAGTTGTAACCTTATTGAATCATTATTTCTAAGTAATGATACAGGGGATAGGTTTGGGATATCAGTAAAATCGGTATCCATTAGTTGCTAGAGTAATAAAGGGGTAACTTTCATTTTAAACACAAAATAGTCTTTCTTTTAGTAATAGTGTGTGTGTGT
>JACGDI010005705.1:128994-148064 GCA_014898725.1 Jacaranda copaia
TAATCTTTGTCGATTCTCCTATCATTGATCATCCTCTTCAATGAACTATGAGCAACACCTTTTCTTACCAAAAGATCCCTATCACCAAGGTATTCTTCACATATATCTAAATTATTAAGATGTGCTCCTAAAACAGGACGCCCATCAATAGGCAATCCTAGTATATACAATACATCCTTCAAACCTGAAAATAAACATGTACCGTTAAAGACAAAACATCTACTATCTACATCATAGTGTTGAGTAAGTGCTTCAATTAGTTCGAAAAAAGTCTTAGCAAAGTCATTATTCAACAAATGCTCAAACCTGGTCCCCTCCAAATGCTCCCCAAAATCCTCAAGGATAACTTCTTTAAGGTTTTCGGGGTGTTGGCTAAATATCATCCTGCCAACAAAATTTGAGATCAAAATGCCTGTACACATACAACCTGGAAAACTTCCAAATTATGCATACAACAAATGTAACTCCAAATTACGATTGGATTTCTACATGGTTTCAAATTGGACAATATATTTCATCTATCTCTCAAAAATCAAAGAAATTATAAAAAATTATCATTTAATGAAAATTTTCAGACGCTGTCTAGCTCACACAACGCACATAACTGAAAAATGAAGAAAAAAGAAAAGGAGAAACAAAACAACCAATCATGAATTTGGAAATGGACTTAGAATGCTTATCTCATTCCCACCTTATTTCAACATACCAATCATACCATAAGAGGGTTAGATATTGGAGAATGGGTAAATAATGAATTGGGGGGTATTTTCGACCTTTTTGGGTATATTTTGAATAGGGGGATTGGAAAATGTAAATGATTGTTTATATTTTGAAAATTGAAAAATATTTTGACAATTTACGAGCAAAACAAACTCATCATTTCTAATGTTTAGCCATCTTGTGGTTTCTACCAATCAAGTTGTTCGGCATAAATTAATAATGTGAACTGGATTGTATAATCTCATTTAAGAATGAACTCCTCTTGAATTATTATTTGGGTATGATTGGCTTTATAGATGGGATTGATAAAATTAAAATGATATAATGGGATTATACTGTTGAAAATAATATAATATTGTGTTTGATGACTAAGATTACACAATTTGAATATAAAGATTAAATAATGAGTTTACTAAAATATCCATTGTAAAAAGACTAAAAATTAAATTTGCATAGATATAATTGTCATATCACAAATTTTTCCTCCTCTCACTAGTTTGGATTATACAATCACACATCAAGTGGTGTGATAAACAATCAATTGAATGCGAGATTGTATATTGGGCTTCCAATTAATCCTGGACTTTTGTCATTAAAATCAAACACTTGACATAGGTTGACAAAATTATCTATCAAGCCATGGCCACCAAACCAAACCAAACGAGCCCTTTGTGAATTAAATTATTGAATGCAATTTTTCTTTATCTCTATAATTTTAAATAAAGTCTCATCCTTTGCAGCTAGATCATGATTAACAACTAATGATTTAAAAAAAAAAGAAAAGAAAAGAAAAAAAAATTGAGTAATGACCCGTAGCATATCAATTTACGTTTTAGATGATCTTATTAAAGTGAAAGATCTTTTTTAACACCTTTGGAATTTGAAAAGAAAAATCTAAACCAAAAGTCTACACATAAATATTCATGACCGAGAATTTGTTAAAAAAGATTAATATATTTTCAGTATCCCTCACATAGTAGTATAAATCAAATAAAGAACACTCAAAAAATAATTTACTAAAAACATAGAACTACAGATATGTATACGTTGATCCATGTAATCATAGAAAAAATTTATACACGCAAAAATATGAATTTAAAAACTTTTTTTCGATGTAAGTTTTAAATCTCATGTACTTTTTGTTTTTTTTAATTATTTATATACATGCACGTATATTAGGAATCCAATCAAGTTCAAACTCTTAATCTCCTACATTATGTGAAAGACTTGTGCCATTAAATCACGTGCCACTCAACATCTCATATATTTTAAGTACAGATAACACAATTATTAATAAAAAAGAGCGAATATTAATCCTATATTTGGACATTAGATTTTAATTTAAAAAATGCTAAGAAATTTTTTTTGTACTTCAAATAATATAACCTTGTAGTTTAATATTTGCACATTTACATTTTTTTTATTACTATTTTCCTTAATTCAAACATAGCATAACCATCTTTATTAGTTGAGAAGTGTAGTAGAATAAATTATCATCAATGAAAAATGACTTAATAGCTATTCATTGGGTGCTTATCATGTCCCATTTTCTTTCTTGACATGATGTTAAACATCCTATATATTGATGACAAGACCATTTTTCATATAACACATAAGACTTTCTTATTTCATTCCTGGAAAAAGAATAAATCCGATCTAAGGGTGGTAAACACGTGTGAACCACTTTGGTTCAAATGGTTGGGCAAAGAATTAGTCGGGTCAGAAAGAAGCATTTCCACCGCTCTACTATTAACTAATTTTGTTCCACTTAATCCCTCCTTCGTAGCCGTATTCAACAATTCATTCACTTAGCATAGACACAGTAAGGTAAATTATAACACACACATAAGCAACGAATATATGCTTTTCTACAGAAGTTTGCTAAGTTTATCACTAGAAATTTAACATGACCAAGGTTATATATTACAAAAGCTACGACTCAAAAGAATGCAGCCCAGTGTAACAAGGCTGGCATATTATGATAAGATAGATATTCCATATTTGTGTAGCTTGAGATGTTGCAGGTGCCTGACCAGCACGTCACTTATTCCTCCAGCTCCATCAAAATACAGAAATTGGGTCCACCAATAACTTCTGCAAATGCAATTTCATATAAATATCAGCATATGCTGGCAATTACTTGAATCATAACCTATGGCTATATATACAATGAGAACAAAAGGAGATCATCATCTTGCATTGGAGTTGCAATCTAAATTGCGAACTCTTATAATCCCATCCCAAAAAAGTTGATTGGTTGTTATAAATCTATCATATGTACCAATAACACGCTGTCAGAAAAAGCGGTTCGAAGATTATTGCAAAACGTGTGTTGAGCACTTATTATGTGTATGGTTGTCAAACCTGCTTAAGAATCTGCTGGCGGCGGCGGTTGCTGTGGCCACATCTGCTGAGCCATGTAAGGGCGAGGCTGTTGGCCGTAAAGGGCTGGATCCACAGGCTTTCCCACATACATCCCTGGAGGTCCAACAGGTGGAGCAGGCTGTTGTGGCATATAATAGTAAGGGAGCCCTTCGGTAGGAGCTCCAACAGGAAGGGTTCCTCTGGGCATTGATGCAAGCACCTCATCTTTCAAGTCCTCCCTGGGCACGATATCAACCAAGAAATCAAATATGTCGGTTCTTGTAATTGCAGCTGCAATATCGTTTTTCTGGAGTGTCCTCCTTTTGTTTTCCTCAGTGTGATTCCATGCTCGTAAAGTCAACTCGAGAATGAACATTTCACAAGCTCGGGCAAAGATAACAGGTGCCTCTGCTGATATCATCCTAACATCTTCATCTGCTTTCATTATTTTCTTGATCCTTGCTAATGGCAGGCTGTGGTTCTTAAAATCAGAAACCTGATCAATTTCTTCATATTGGTTGGCCCAAAAGTTCTGGAGCTGTTGCTGCAATTGCTGCTGCTGCTGCTGATGTATGTGCTGATAAGCAAGTTGATGAGGCGCCATCTGAGCTGGAGAGGCAGAAAGACCGGCAGTTTGGGGAGGTTGAGTTGAAGCAGCAGATGCAGGGGGAGAAGGTCCTGTCATTTGGTTAGCTTGATATGGGTTCACACTATATGGCATCTGAGCAGAGCTACCCACAACTCCCATACCTGGAGTCTGTCCATTTCCTTGCTGCTCCATTATAGATGACTAGGTCTCTGGTGCAGTTTAGGCTTTTGACTGGCTGGATTCCATGTACCACATGACAGGACATCATTAAAGAGCTTAGATAAAAATATAAGAACAAACATATGAACCTTTTAATTGACAAGATTAGGAATTGACTCAAATCAACTAATCAAGACCACTATCTTTGCAATTCATAGCTTGATTGGATACAGAGTTTCAAAAAGTTCTATGAAACTTGCTTAATGCAGTAAGGTATAAAAACATGCAGAGTACACACAAAACATCTGCAGCATGGAAAGCACAATAAGAACCAAAATACACCCATTCACAATCAGATAGAAAACATATTGGAATGGTCAATATAATGGCAGACTTCAACGATCAAAATCCATGGGAATCATGAGCTTGTCAGTAGAGTTGCTGAATTGTATACGACGGGAAAAATCCACAACAATTGTGGAAAGAAGAAGATCTTTACATTTTGATAGTAACTTGACGAAGAAATAAATCCAACATGCAACTTCAACATTCACAATTCAAATATATAAAATTAGGCCACTTTATCCTTTGTATATAGAAATATTTTCAAAGCATCAAACAATGTAAAAGTTTGTTATTAAATTTGGCCGAGATACATCAATAAGATATAGATGGTTCTTACAACCTGAAGTTTAGAGTTTAAAAGCATCTAACTAGTAAGGTTTTCATGAGCAAGTAGGTTTTAGTAAGAGATGCTTTCAAGAATTACGTATCTTTATAATGGACTTTAATTTGACGAATGATTACTTAGAAGTCTGAGCAGATGGTGTAAAAATGGTGTACTAGTGTAACTGGCAAACCTTCAGAATATGGTTCTTTTTGGCCCAGGATAAAAAATAAGAACCACCAAAACTCAATATTAGATATCAAAAACATCACGAGTTACATCTTGTGCATGACTGAAAAAAGTTTTAAAAAAATGTGGCACCGCCGTTGCTTATGAGGTAAACTCATCGCTAAGTCCCCAAAAACCTGTCCCTTGATCCTTTTTCCAAATTCTCACCCTCAATTATAGATTTCTTTAAGAGCATTTCAAACATGGCACTCGTGCATGACAATGGTAGAAGAGATTGCCCTTAGTATGCTTAAATTCCTGAAAACAAGAACTCACGAGTCATCTCACAATATAGCCACATCACTCAAGAATCATCTATTTTGTCTCTCTTGCGACACCGAAAGTTAATGCACAATTTGATCCAGGATTCACTTACTGTTTGAATCATTAAATGCAACATAAAACTTTCACATCTTAGTATAAGGGGAAAATGTAAAACCCCTCAACAGATTTCATAACACTTTCCAAATCAACATAATCTAATTACAATGTCTTCACAAAAGAACAAAAGGAAAAAGGAAAAAAGAAACTAATTAAACTGGCGTGAATTCTTTATATCGTCAGCAGTTGATATGTATGTGTCTCTGATACTTACTCATTAAAAAAAAATAACAAAATTGGCATAAATTCTTCTGATCATTTAGATTAAACATACCATATATTCAACAACACCAACCTTAACCGGGTAACTACCTCACTATAGTCACTAAAACCAACTATCACCTTTTTCCCTTTTTTAGCTTCAAATTATGTTTTCTTTTATTTCTTCATACAACTATGCCGCCATTTCTTTCTGCTTCCTTCGCTTAATTAAACTATAGTACGTACCAGCAGAGGAATACAAACTTTCATACAAGAAGTTCAGCTCATGTTAACATATCCAACTTGCAGACATGGAAAAAATTAAACTCAAACATAAACAAAAAAAATTACCCAACATAAATCCCATAAAAAATAGTAAAAATATGTGCCGTACCAAAGCATAGCAAAATTAAACTCAGCACACAAAAACACGTAAGGGCAGAATCAATACCTCTGTACGAAGCTACAACCTGAAAACTTCTGCTTCCTTTCAGCGATCGAAAACCACAACAAAAGTTAAAGAATCAATTTTTCAGCCAAAAAAACAGAGCAAAAATAATACCGTGAAATTAAAAAGAAAAAGACAAAAAATAAAGTGTTTCATACAATCATACCTGTGTATAGCAGTTGAAACTGGTGAACGAATTCGAGTAGAAGATGATAGCAATCAGAGCTAGGGTTTTTGAAATAAACAAGTTACAGTTAGCTTATTGAATCCAAACACATTGCTGTCAACTAATATTTATTGTATATGTATGATTGTATATATGATTTGTATGTATATATGCATAGGTGTACCACAGAGGATGCTGGAAGTTTGGCTCGCCAAACTCCATAATTCCGCACTACCGAAAGTGACCCTACTCAACTATTTTAAATTCTATATTTATTTATTTTTTTATTTTTTTGTGTATTTATATATATATATATATATCTTTTTTAATTATAAATAAATTTTTATATCTAAAAAACTAATCAAAGAAATTTCAACCCAAAAAACCAATTTTATATAGTTTTTATCTCGAAAGCTAAATTGTCTGTCGAAAATTTTAATGAATTGGCGTCGTAGTAGAAATTTTTTCTTTAAATTGTTTAAATCAATTATATCAATAATTTTTAATTTTAAAAAGATAATTTTTTGAAAAATTGAATTTTTTGGATAAATGGTTTATAGAAGAGATGGTTTTGTTTTTCAAAAGAACAAAATAAAAAAATTAAATTTTTTTAAAAGTTCATAAATTACTTTTGGTAATTTTTTTACTACATATAAATTAGCACAGTTACAAGAAAATTTAATGAGTACAATTTAGAATTACATTTTAATGAATAAAATATTTTTAGAGTAATTTTGTCCCAAAAAAATAAAAAAGGGCAAAAGTTGATGGTTGGACTCTTTAGATTAAAAAGTTAGTGGAATGTATATGATGGAGTTATTGCTCCATCATCATTTGATCTTGGAATAAATTAATCATCCAATTCGTGACATTTATAGGGCATAGCCACAATAAGTTGATCATAATTTTATACAATATTTTATGCTGTCAAATGTATAAAATAATAAAATTATACTATGCTAACAGTTATAACTTTTAGCCTAATAATATATATTCGATCTTAACAATTGGTATTAGAGTGAAGTCATGGGTTTGAATTCCAAGACTGGTGTTGGGGGGTGATCGTTGGATTTATTGTCCACATCTCTACTAATAATAATAGTTTTTAGTTTAGTGATAAAAGCTTGATCTAAACAGTATTTTTTGAATTGAAAAATAATTTTACAAATTTTTTAGTTCTAGAAATTTATTTTAAGTAGTGAAATTTATTAGAAGCTAATAAAATTTGGGGGTGATTAAGCTACTTAGCCTTCAATAAGTTTGGCTAACCAAGAAAATCCTATCAAATGAGAACCTTTTCTTTTTCTGCCCACTAAAAGCTGCCTTTTGCAAAAGTAGCTGCCAGATTATCTATTAATAGCTCATTGGCTCTGTGTGGCACATCAGCTGTGGATAAGCAAAAGTTACTAATAAAAGATTCCACTTTGATATCTATAAAGAGATCTTCATTTCTTTCAATCCTGAGGAGAAGTGCTATCTATGAAGCCCTTATCAAGACCAAAATATTTTGTCTAGATCTACAAAAAATGATTATGTAAAAATGGATGAGAACTATTGATTTTTTTGGCTAATGAAATCCATTATTTGTAAATTAGGCCAATAAAGTTTTTTTTATCTTCAAACCCCGTTGAAAGGAGCAATGCAAGAGAAATCATTGAGATATGATCGAATCTTCTAACACCCTGATAATATTATGAGGTGCTCGAAAATGGTCAAAGTAGTTGAATAGGAAACCCATTTGTGTTGATTTCGGGTACAAATATCCTTTTGTTTAAGGTCATTTGACCTTTTCCCAAGAACTTGGCGTAGGTTACTCCAACGTCCCAACGCTTAGTGCTCGAACATTGGCTTGAGGCATTTTCCCTATCCCTTTTTACCTTGAAAAAGTAGGGGTACTTTATGTTCTTAAATTGATAATCATCTTTGAGCTAACTTAGCCTGCTTCGTCTATCAGAACCAACAAAGGATAGTAGAGGAATTAGGTACTTGAATATTGTCTAGCCGTTTACATTTATTGCTTTTGTAAACATAGTAGTTAAATAATTCCAACCGTTACATGAGACAAATATTGTACAATTGTTTGATTTTCAACAAAACAAGTGACTTCATATATTTTATTTAATAATAAAATTTAGGGATTCAAACCTCATTACATATGTTGTTTTTGCGTATGCAAATTAGTACATGAACTCTTATGGTTTAGACTCAAACCCATTCTCATAAATATAAGTTGTGAGTGTAGTATCATTGAATCAATCGACCAATGACACATATTCATTACATATATGGATTCTAATAACCTTTTACTTAAAACACATTGCAACTTAATAGAAAATTATTAGCTGTACTTGATTAATCTTTGAACATTCAAATATGTAGTTTGTAGTAGTTTTTCTCCTTAAATACATTATGATTTATTGAAAATTTACTATTTACACTTAATCGATCTTTGAATATGATGATGTAAGGAATGATGCAACATAGAGAAGATTAAAAAACTCCTAGCCCAGATGGGCCAAAAGTTATGGACTCAGGAAAAGGACATACAAAATGACCAGCCTTGGCCCAAAACCATTTAAACACATAACAAGTGGATATGATTTAACTTTTAGGTTAGAATTCAGACACCACCAATTTTCATGAAGAAAACTAATGCAGATGAAAAAGGCACTCTTTCATTAGTTTGATCATGTGATACAAACTTCATTATTATTACACAACTAAAAAGAGGCTAGCTATACAACAACACTGTTAGAAAAAAAAAAAAGCAAAGCATCTAAAGGAAACAAACAAGCCCTAGGACAACTTGACATCTGGATTTTGATTTCTACTTTGATGACAACCAACAAACAAGTGACTCTCCTCCATTTATTTACATGGCTCTCAGTTATGCCCACCACTCCCAGCTCCTTTCCTTTCAATGACTAAGAGGATAAGAGGTCGTAGAGCAATACTTGGACGGTAGAGGTGATCTACTTTGTGGCTGCAATAATGCTTGACCCTTCCACCTGAAATATCATCCACATACAGACACAGTAAATTGTCAAAAAATAGAAAGAACGAAGATGTGGCTGTGATCGATTACTTTATAAGGTTGGATATGTGCCAATTTTCAAACAAAATATCAATTTTCTTTGCGATTTTTTCTTCAATAATATCATATTTGATGCTGCAAAACGGTCTGTTTTGTTCTGTCCTCAAAAAATATCGTCAAGCTTCGCTTACCAGTAGTTAAGAACTCTACAATTTATAAGTCAAAAAGCATAAAAAATTTTGCTATGAGGTTCCCAGGCCAAGCTATGGCCAGCAGTCATGGTGTTCATTATATTACAGGCAGCGATAAGTTTTAATCACGAGAAAATAGTATCATAACACCCTACACGAAAGTCTTGATTAGCTTTGGTGTTGACTTACTGCATCAATAAAGAAATTAGTTCCCCGACGAGTTGGGGTTTCACTTTCAGGCAGGCGTAAGCAAATTAATAAATTGCATAGCATTAATATTGATATTAAGAGAAGGCATGGCCATAGATGAAACAAGGCCCACAAATGGAATCATGAAGCATAAGGAACTACGGGGACCTAATGGTCACCTGAGCACACCGCTGGGATCTTTGCAAATAGATTCTCTTCTATATACCAAAAAGATATTGTCTAAAACAATTGAAAAGAGAATCATCTTACCATGAATTTGGCTCCCCATATTTCCTCCTCTTTAGCTGGAACGGCCGTGATCTTATTTTTGGGATTCTCGTAGCTTCTAAGTTCCCCGACAGCTGTAGAGAAGAAGCATCCTGAAAAAATCAAGCAACAAAGCACCAAATTATTGTCTTTGATATGCAGTGGAATTTATTGCTTTGCAGAATTCTGTCCTTCTGTTATTCCATATGATATCATCAAATTCATTAAGATGACCAGAAAGCAAAAGGACGGTTTTGCCTTGCTCACCTTGTGGGAAAGAAGCGAGTGATTTTCCACAAGCACCCTTAAGCAAGTCAGCATCATCAGCAAATGCCACATAACCATCAGCAGTGATTCCCCAATACAGAGGAACCTTAGCATATTGGTCCTGTCACAATACCACCAACTCCAATTTGTTAGTGAAAGGCACTTAAAGTAATAAAAAATCTCAAATAGGCAACAATTTGTAGGCCAAATGAACTCACAGTAGCCACAAATAAAGTAGAAGTTGACTTGTCGAAAACTATAAATGCAAAGTTCCCTTCAAGGTGGCCAACTACATGGTTCGGAGGATAAGGTGCTCTATCCCGAAGAGCTTTATATGCTTCAATAACCAGAAGCACCTCATTTGCAGATTTTGCAAGCCCATATTGTTGCTTTAGGCTACCCAAGTTGTCAAGTGCTCCTTCAAACAAACAGAATATTTCATCCTTAACTGCGAATGATCTGAAAATTTCAGACAAATTAGGTTTAACACATCATAGGTGTAAATATGTAAGAATATCTAGTGCCCAAAAAGTTTTTAGTTGATATTCCATGAGTGACAAGAAAGATAAAAAGTGCTGTTTTCATTACAACATGGTCCACCTAACATAAATTATAGATATCTCCATGGTGGAGTATCTTTATGTCTCAACCACCTTATCTTTCTATATTTCTCTTGAAGTTACTCCAGAAAATTGTTTCACAGTCTAAAATTCAACCAATTTAAGCAACTTACAATCTTAGATTCCCATCAACTTACCACCTAGTTGAGTAATTAGGTTTAACTGAATTCCTAATCCATTAAAAGAAAAGAATAAGACAGGATTAATCACCACCACTAATGTTTTATCCAACAACAGATACTTGTCCAAGTGGCACACACCTTGTCCAACGGGATAATTTGACACCATACTAGGGAATACTCTTGAATAATTTAGCAGATGCACATCACATGCTTGTACTGCGTGCGGTAACTCAAATTAGTATGAGGCTCACCCATCCAGTGAATAGGGACCATAATCTTTTCCAAAGATGAAATAATTAAATGAGTAAAATTTGCAGTAAAATTAAACTGCCACAGATAACATCGTACTAGATTAAAATTCCTAAAAGTTTACAAATAATTAAGAAAAGTAAACTAATTTTATCTTATTGGCAAAGAGGAGTGTGGATCTAGCCAGTTCTTCTATGGGTATGGGTGTACATCAAGATATTTCTAGAGTTAGACTGGATTAGACAGATCCAAGAACATGAGAAGAATCTTTGGCTCGACAGCCAATACGTGGCAGCCATGCAAGAAAATCTGGACACTTAAATTCCAGAGCTTGGACAACCATATCATCTAGTGATTACTCTTGCCCGAACATCGTAGATCACGAAGATCATCAATAATCACGAAAATTTGCAATTTTGTGGGTCAATAAATTACAATATTGTTTCAGCATCAATTTATTCCATTCAGATGAATTAATTAATTAAACAATAATCACCATATATATGAGATCATGGAAGCAACAAGTAATAACAATATAATAAACAAGCAAATTAAGTCATAAACTTAAAAAAAATAGTCCCACAAGCCAAAAGAAGTAAGATTAAATTATTTTATAATTAACTGTAGCTATTTAACTTGATAACAACACTGTATAAAATCACAAATCAAATTCAAAACATCCAAAAACATTGTATTAAACTAAAAATTATGCAGCTAAAATTTTTCCAATGAAAATTGCAATCCCATGCATGATACATCAGGGCATCAGATGATCAAAATACTTAAACATCATCCTCCACCCTCCGATCAACACACACCATCACCAAGATCGTCATCCAATGATCAATATAGTTAATTCCATCTGAAAATTAATTCACAAATTGTAAAGAAACACTATTTTTGTGCAGTACAAAACGTACCTTGGCTGTAAAGCGGACTGGTTAGAGTGAGTGTAGGCTAGTTGGACATCATTGCCGATCTGAACGGAAACCGCCGATGAATTGGCCTCCAGGAACCGGGCCACCAGCTTCGACGCCGTCACTTTCGGCGAAGGAGTCCTGCTCCCAGCTGCCACCAGCTCTTCCGGCGGCGACACTATCGAGCTACTAAAAACTCCTAACATCTTCTATCTCTCTCCTCTCTAAACTGTATATACACACAGAATATGTATGTAGAGCTCTCTCTCTCTCTCTGAAAGGACTGGAAATGGAATGGAGAGGAAATGCGGTAAGGGACGATTTGCATTTATAGAAAGAAAAGCGAGGTGGTTACGTAATTTTGAAGATGAAACTTTCCAACATTTACGTTGTTTTAAAAAATTGGGAAAAGTTGCAATTCAACCCCTCAATAATAACTTCTTACATTTTCCTCCCCTGAATTGAAAAGGAGAGAATTTGTTATTTAAGTACTAAAAATTTTCCAAATTATTTGATAATATATTATTCAACATGAAAATATATTATAAATAAGACTAAATTGAATACTAGTATGGATTTTGAACGTAACAAATTAAGTTGAAAATTTTTTTTGTACATAATAAAAGTAAAAATGACTAAAATAATAATTTCGCAAGTATAGTTCATATTATATTTGCACAATTATTTTTTTTATTTTTTTATTTTTAAAATAATTTAACAACACTTTCTATTTATTCAAAATCCCAGTATAACATTAAGAGCTAGTTTGGTTTGAATGATAAAGTGGAATAGAGTGATTTTATCCTATCTTCTCATTTGTTTGGTTAGAGTGACAATAAATACTTAAATTCAATATAAATACTAAAAGTTCGTATTTATTAGTGTAATTTTCATAATAAATTAACCACTCACCTTTTATATGTCTATTTATCATGCTAATTAACCAATATCACAACAATTAAAAATTACATAAATTATTGCAAAAATAAATAATTATAAGATAACTTAAAAATCTAACCAAATTAACCCTAATAAGTTTCAATTTGGTATTTAAATCAATTGAAACAAAAAAAGAATTCCACCTATGTATGCATATATAAATATAAATTACTATAGATTGTTACTTAATTTTAAAAATTATTTTTCGTATTACATTATTATACAAAAATTTATTTAATCGATCACTTTACTCTGTGGATTAAAAAGTGAAACAAATAGCAAAATATGCTCTTCAAAGCAACTTAAGTCATTTTTTTTCTTTATTTTGAGGGGTAAAGTGGCAAAAAAGGATTAAATTAGGGGGGAAAGTGATATTAACCCTTGAAATTGGAGTATTTGGAAATATCCAGCTGGGGGGTCCACGGATGGCGATAATTCCTGTGTGTGTGAAGGTGGGGTTTATGGGCCCCACACGAGATTGATTATTTTTTGGATGACGTGTCACGCACTGGGAGGTAAAAGCTAGGGAGACAGCAGGAGGGAGGATTGTCGAGGCGCGGGTGTATTCTGGATTTTACATGCGACGATGGAGATTCGGCCACGTGTCGTGTGCCCTTCTTATTTTCTTTTTCTTTTTATATATATATTCTTTTTCTTTTTCTTTTTTTCATCATGTGTGTCCAGAAAGGACAAGAAGAGATGCGTTTGTAATAATTTTGAACGGTTTATAATTGTGGTTATAGCTTGAGTTTAAAATAATGTAAAATTATTATGATGCATTTTTCATAATTTATTAAATATATAAAGTTTAATAACTCCTTATCATGTGAATATATTCCCCTTTTAATCACTTTAGTTTCTAATTGATATATAATATTTTCGAAATTGATAAATTTATTGTTAAACACAAAAATTTAATTGTATTACAATATTGAATTGAGGGATTTGAATCAGATTATAAGTTATCCCTTATCTTTTATTCGTCGAGATATTATTTTAGAATAAAACTTTCTCACTAATGTATTATCGTATGTAAGGTAATACCTTAATATTGCTGGAATTTTACGTTTGGCATTGATCTAATTGCCATCAAAATAAATTTTGAATTATTTTTTAAATTGCAAAAAGACATTAAGGGTAAGTTTAGTTGGTTTTTTAAGTTATTTCATAATTATTTATTATGTAATAATTTATGTAATTTTTTTATCACTATAATATAAATTGATTTGTATGATAAATAAATTCATGGGAGTAGTAAGTAATTTATCATGGAAATTGCACATTATAAATACGGATTTTTTGTATTCGTGTGGGACTGAATGAATGAATAATAAGATGAGATAAAAACACTCCATCCCATTTTATCACTCTAACCAAACTAGAAAGTTAGAACTCTATGATAATTTTTCTTTTTCTTTTTCAAATCTCTCCAAAAATTTATATATGAAACAAATTATAAATTATTGAAATAGCTTGATATAGTAATTTATTTGATAGTTTAGTTAAACAAAAAAAAAATGAAAATGTTTACATTGTCACATATAAAAAAAAATGTAATTTTTTACATTGTCACACATCAATGTTTACTTAAGTTTGTGCCACTTGAGATACTCCCACTCTCTATACTATTATTCTAACTTTGGTAAATTCAAATATTTTTATACATTAGATTTGTTACCTAATTTACAAGTATAAAAGATTATATAGCAAAATATACATCTAAGCTAATGCTAACTAATATAAGATTAAATAAATACCAATATTTTATGAAATTTGAATTACCGAATTCGCATTTATGAAGACGTTTATTCTCTTGATTTAAGCTATTTAATAAAATTCTAATTATGATTGTTTATAGTTGTTTAACATCTTTCAAATAAATATATTCAATAGTAAGCGTAAGATAACCCATGATTAATTTAAATTTGATTAAATATAATTTATAGATTAATCCATCCTCCTAATTATAGATTAATAGCTCGTTTATACATATTTGGCTATTGTTATGCCTTTGCCTTACAATATTACGACAAAAACATCTTTTATGGTTGCATATGAATTAAAGAGTTAAGAAGATAATTTAACTTACAATGAATTTTAAATTCTTTAACATTCAATTAAAATTTTTTATATGTATCGAATTTGAAAAATACCAAATGGTGTAAATTACACTATATATTACTACTATTCATAGATTTAATATTTTTCATATTTAGTGCATAATTTTTTTTATAGCCAATTTATTTTCTCCATTATTATGGTAGATTAAAATTTACCTAATATTAAAATTCTAACCATAAATGTCTCTCACTACTAAATAATTAGATATTCGCTATGGGAAAAATTGATACATATTGATTTATAGTTATAATTATAATTTTTTCACGGAAAATATAATTTTTTTAAATATCAAGTAACAAAAATTATTAGCTATCAATATGTAATCTTATTCATTGGAAGTGCAACAGATTAACTATATATTATCCATAAAAAAATTAATATATATAAATATAAATACAAAAAAATCACCAGTTATAGATTGATTGTAGCGAGGTTAACTATGAGAGCATTTATTTTAAATTTAATTAGACTTATTGTCATAGCTAAAATTATGAATTATTAACATTAATTATGAATTAGTTGTTATTAATATCGAATTTTTTTTTTTAAATGTCAACAACCCCCAAAAAAAAGTTTTTTTTTTTTTTTCAGAGAATCGTGACTGTTTTCTCAATTATTATTTATAGAAAAGAAAAATAATTACAAAAAACATCACAATGAAGTCCATGGAAGCGACATATCCTCAATATAAGAATATAAAGTTGAAATGATTGCTATTAGTTGAATTTTGGTGCTATGGGATAAAGACGTGGTTCTTACCTAGAAATTCGCCAACAGGATGTGACTATTTTGTAAAGATTATTCTAATGTAATTATTGTTTGAATTTTTTTTTATTCCTTCCCAACATTAAGAATGTCGAATTTAATTTATTCAAAAAATTAATATTATTTTATTATCAAATTAAATAAATAAAAGTACAAACTATAAATACACATAAGGTGCGTAAAAGAGTTTATTTGGATTCGAAATCGAAATCCCCAAATAATAAAAGAGACTGATGCTACTAAATTAATTATTGTCTGAATTTAAATTAAATGAAAATATAATAATAATTTATGCTTTTAGTTATTTAAGAATCATATAAACAAGGTTACAATTTGGAGGCATCCTAACCATTTTCTTTTTCTTTTTTCTTTTTCCCTCTCTCCCTATCCCTATCCCTCAATATTTCATGCAAATCCTTCTCATTTCATCTTTTTGACTAATTCAATTTTCTTTATAAATTTTTTTGAAAGCAATAAATATTTGCAAACACTTTCTTGCAAGGAGGAGAAAGGAATAAATCTTGCTCGTGAAGTTGGGAAAGCCTTCTTCCCTACAAAATTAAATGATTTAATCTTTTTATTAATTTATTATAGTATTAATTCTTTATATATGATAATTTATTTTATTAAAAACTCAAATCTTAGTATATGGTTGAATAAACAAAAAGAAAATGCAATAACTTATTTTAGAAATCAGATTGATTGGCTAATAACATTAAATGTACACTCTACCTTACATTTTTCTTATTTTTATTAGATATAATAATATCATCACTCGTAATAATTATTATATAAATATGCAATTCGTCCAATTTTTTTTTTAAATATGTAAAAAAAGATTTTTTGATTGATCTAGAACAAATAAAACTCCAAGTTTGTCACTATAAACGAGAAGCAAATTCTAGTTTTGTTGTATATATATTCCTTCCTAAGTCGTACATTTGACAAATATATTGGTTATTTACGTGCATAGAATGCCTACTTCAAATTTGGGGAAAAAAGCTTTGTGATAGCCATGGAATTTATGGAGAAAAATATTAAAAAATAACTCCATTTTAAAAAAAAATTAATTCAAGGAACTAATTACCCAAAAGCAAAATTAGCAACATTGATTCATTTATCTTTATATATATATATATATATACTTTGGTGATACTTATTTTTGTCTCATATTGAATGAATCGAAAGTTGTAGTTTATAAGTTGTTCCGACTTTATTCTTTGAATCACTTTTTTAGTACAAATTTTCTCATCAATACATATCGACATGATAATATTTTAATATTGCTGAATCCAACTCTATATTTAGTAATACGTCTTATCATTATCATTTGTGATACTTTATCTTGTCCTACATTAGAGAGCCAAATGTTCCTAACAATTTATTATTTGATCTGGGCCTTTTACCTTACTTATACTTTATTTTGTTCTATATTGAAAGGGTCGAAAATTTTAAGATAATTTAAAATTGTTACCTTTTTTCACCTATTGAGATATATTTCAGATTAAAAATATGCCAGACAATAGTACAATACGACTTCGACATATCTGGATTTTCATGTTTGGATTTTTTTTTTTATTCATGACCAGATTGAGCAATTATTAGGACATAAAATAAAGAATTAACTTGCCAATTGGTTATTTAATTAATTCCACAAGAAAGAGTAACATGGAAAGGTCCAATATCTAACCCTAAAACTGTGGATGGACCCAAGTTTTCCGTGTGCTAATGGCAACGCAAATCAAAGCTCATGGCATTTGATTGAATTTTAAACTTTAGAATATAATATAATATAGCTTAAAGATAAATTAATTGGCACTAGATTCTGATTTATTGAGGATAATTAGAATCAATTCATGTGGCCACTTTGGTGGTTATATATATATATTCTAGTCCCATTTAAGAGAATGGGAATCTACAATTATATTCCCACAGTTTTAATTATACTGCTGTCATTCTTTTTAATCCAAATCCTCATCTTTATTTGAGGTTTTATTTTTTATTTTATATTATAGATAAATATAAGTATATAAAATATTTTTTAACTATATAATCTTTTGTGGATTATATATGTTTAAATATATATTCATGAAGTGAAATATATGACGAATATAAATTAGAATAGAAAATTAAAAATAATTTATTTTTAAATATTTTGTAGTAAGATTTTTTTTATTAAATAAATTTTTGAGAAGCATCATCTCAATGAAAGCATATGGCCTTACTAGTTGTTATTATTTTAAAGATTGATGACATTTGGTCTTCTCCCATATCGAGAAATCAAGGGGCATGATGTTTGAATGCACAACGTTTGTTTCACTCTCTCTTTAACGTGACTTTTTAAGATAAAATTTCGACTAATTCTTGCTTGGGGACAATACCTCGACTTGGCTGAAGCTTGATATTTCACTACTAATTTAATAATCATTATTTGTGTTGTTTGTGGGAACAAAGAATAAGTGTCATTTCTCATGCTCCTAAATTGAGGGATTATAATGATAATTGGTCTTACCTCATATCAAGGAATTAGGGTATAAGACCTAAGTATATGATCCTTTCTTTTACCCTCTCTTTGAGGCATTTTTCAAGACAAAAGCTTCCACCGATGAGGCAATACCTTGACATAAATTATGTGCCTCTTTCAATGCCACTTGATTGAGGGTTTATAATGATATTCGATCTTATCTTAGGAATTGAAGGATATAAGACTTGAATATAGAATCCTTTCTCTCACACTCTCTTCAAGGTTCTTTTTAAGGATAAAATTCTCCACCAATGCATGCTGGTGACACAATACCTCGACAAAATTGGGCTTCCATATTTAGAAATAAATTTACTCATCATCATTATTAATATCATCTATAGGAACAACAACTATGTGCCTCTTTCCATATCCCTTGATTGGAGCGGTATGATGATATTAGGATCTCCCCTCACCCTCTGTCCATGGTGTTATTATAGGGCAAAACTCCCTACTAGTATATTTCGATGGGACAATAATTTAGTATAATTGAACCTCCATATTTGACAATGAATTTAATCATATCAAGGATAATAGAGTAAAACAAAAATTGGTATAAGTATATATGTTGTATTATGTATACATTGAACACCTATGTTAGGTTGTGAAGAAATTCCATATTACTTTATGTGAGCACCATGATGCAGCTATGTCAAAAGTGAAAGAATAATTACTGGTAATTATTTGTTTTTGATGAAAAAGAGATACCTAGTAAAGGTGAAGGAACCCAAGATTCCACAAAATGTTACTATTAATCTAACCTAACAATGATAGACAAACAAGTTATTCGAACAAGCATGATTCTAAACTTGTCAATTCTCTTTCCAATTGAAGCAGTCAAATATATGAATATATTCCCATCAATAATTCAATATGTGAAAATATATAACCACATATGGAAATTTTGTTATAAAAAAAATGTCCAAAAAATTTCACAAATTTCTA
>JACGDI010005705.1:157949-175271 GCA_014898725.1 Jacaranda copaia
TTTTCTTGAAAATCTTTTCCTTGCACATAATGTTACTATACATCCTAAGTTAATAATAGAAACAATTGATACAGATTCAATCCATGTCAAGCATTATATATATTATACTATTCAGATTCCCTTATCCAAAAACAGAAAAGATACACTCAAGCAAACTTAGTAGCTCTCAATTTCCATGCCAATTACAAGTGTCCAAATACTCCTCCTACTAATTGTCTCAAGCTTTAGACGTAAAATTGAAGTTGCCACATGTGGTTTGATTCCCCAACAACGTAGAGCTGAACCCAAGCCTTGATCGCCCAACATCAAACTCCAAAAGATTGTCCTCAAGCTGATGCCTTCCCATCAAAATCGAGGTCCTGGGTTTCTTGCCCCCATCCACAAATGCCAGGCAATCCACCTCACTATTATTCACATAAACCATCGAAATAGCACCAAATATCGTCCACGTAACGTTGTTTTGTAGCACGAGCTCGATTGGAGGCACTCCGGGCCGTAAACGTGTGCTCCCAGGGCTGGATGCCTTGTAGCACGTTTCAAAGGGTGACACGGATTTCACTCTAGGGACTCTAGATATCGCCTTGGTGAATGCTTTTGTGATCGCGATCTATATTGACGTGCGCAACATGGTATGAGGCTCGACTGTGCTGATCTTTGTGCCTCCATTGCCTTTTGCATCGAGTTTTAGCAATTTTGAGCTCAATGGCACGAGTTTGCTGTTGATTTTTATGGAATCCACCCCAATGAAGTATTCCATCGACGGCCAAGATTGGTCAGGAAACTCTTTGACTATGGGGTACACAGTGCTGACAGAATTATTGAAAATAGGAGTGTAAGTGAGTCCAGTTGAGATGGTCACATCTGGGAGCATTACATAGGGCCCTTCTCCAAGAAAAAGGACACCTTTTGAAGCACTCAAGCAAATTGCGAATTTTTTATTAATCCCCAACGCACTCGATAGCAAAGGGAGAGAGGTGTACCAAATCCAGCAATCCCTTTAACCTCATTGGCCAATTTCTCTCCAAGAAAGAGGGAGCCATAAGAAAATAGCAGGTTGGGCACCCGAACAATGGGGCCTGGATTCGACCCGTCAGTCTTTTGAAGGGCTACAACATCGGTTGCCAGCTCTCCAATCTGAGCCGATCTATCCACCGTGTTGTAGACCACATTGGAACATGTGTTGTTGTTGCAGCCGGGACTCGGCCCGTCCCAGCAGTTGCCACAGGATTTGGACCTGGCAAGTTTGCATTGTGGGGAGTGGCAAAGAGCGGGCCTGTAAGTGGAGCTGATGTATTCAGCCGATCACATGCCACCCATAAGACTTTTCCGCCTATGTCCACTGTTAATTTGACGGGCCTAAGAGGGGTTCTTTGGAAGATGGTGGTTAAATACTGGTTAGTGGATGGGCCTTTGGTAACAGGAAGGACGAGGGCCCAGGCCCGGGCCCGGGCTTGGACAGGTTTTCCTGCAGCCCGGGCTGTGCCAGGGGAGATTGAAAGAAAAAAAGAGAAAACAACAGAGAGTACTAGAATGGAGGAAGAAGAAGACGTTGTTTGGCTAACGGAAATCTGAGATTTTTTATCTAATTTGGAGTTGTGAAGACTGAACAATTTGTTGCCACATATATAGAGGCTTTAATGCCTGCAAGTGGGCTCTTTCCACCTGAAAAGGAAACAGAGGCATAGGAAAAAAATTAGCAGCCCGACGCCCGAAGCACTTCCCTGTGAAAGAGAATGGAAATCGCTTTTCCATTCGGATTCTTCCTAGCTACATTGACTAATGAATAATTTCAGTCTCGATTTTCATTGCTTATTAAAATATACTCTATCAGGGAATCGTGACAAGGATACAGTATTGGGAACAGTAAAGTAATCCTAAATTCTATTGTTTTCTTTTTAATTTAATCTTTGTAGAATACAGAATGTCGGGCTGCTTTGATCTGTGCACATGATGGAAACGCTCACAAGGTGGAAGAAACATGTGGGTGAAAGTGGCAATTAAACAATCAACAAGGCCCAATGTGATATTGGGTTGGTCAGTAAATTATATTCACATATAGCCTATTTATTGTCGGTTTTCTTTGTTATTGGATTGGAGTTGAGTTCTAGATTGATATAGGACTATTGTGGTGATTCTAATAAAAATCCTTGGAAATGATAATGGTAATTAGATTTTTGAAAACATACTTTTATTATTTGGATTTTTAGTGGTTGAGGATATTTTAATTAGATGGTTGGTTGGTAAAATCCTGATAGTCCTTCAAGATGATGCCACGTGTAATTCATGAATGACTCAAATTACAGGCCGCATTAGAGCTAGTCGAGTTCAATATGTGATTGAATCCTATTTTGTAATTATAGGGATTGGTTCTATCACGGATTTGGGACTCAATACAAATAATCTCTCTCAAGATTTTTATTGCTACACTCTTTTTCTTGGTCGGGACGATTTATGATAGAATATCTTATCGAAATGGGTAGAGTTGTTATTCCAATGCAAAAGACATTCACAAATTCAGTAGCTTTTCAATGACATCCCATGTATTACCAGGTGTGTGTAGTTTTGTTGCCGACTAACAATCTTTTTTGGAGGGAGAATCGTTTTTAATGGACAGAAGCTAACAAGTTTAAGACATAGAAACAGAACAAGAATTCCAGAAATTCCAAAGTTAATACAGGAGTAAATACAGCCTTTGCCTTTCATCCTATTCCATGCAGACATAAGTCAACAAACTGAAAACAGTTTCTCCTCAACATTCCTCAATATTCTCATACAATCTACAATGCATTTAGTTAGATCAGACAAGCTAAACATGTCATCTGTAGGATTCTTTTTCTAGATGAGAATTATAGTCCCACAACTATACAAAGTGAGAATTGATTCGAAATTTGCGTTGTGCTCACTAAAATCACAAAATCTCCCTGGACATAAGAGATGGTCCAAAATCAGAGCACCTTTTCTGCCCCAACAACAATGAAGAAGAAAATCCAAGAATGGAATTCCCCAAGTTGAATTCCAAAAGATAATCCTCCATCTGATAACCACCAAGAACAATTGAGTCTCTTGGGCTCAACCCTCCATCCAAGAATGCCAAACACCTAACTTCATCACTAACTGAAACCATTGAATTCCTCCCAAGAATCCTCCACTTCACCATCTCACTTTGCAGAACAAGATCAATAATTGGCACACTTGGTCCAACCCTTGGATTCTCCGCTCCTTCTGAACTAAAACAGGCTTCAAAAGGAGCCACAGGTGGTACCAAAGTCAAGTTCATTGAAATAGCAGCCTTGACAAAAGTCTCAACAAATATGCTAAAAATCTTGCGTTCCATAGTGGTGTAAGGAACAATAGTGCTTACTTTTGTCCCAAGAAACCCTTTTTGACTATTCAAAGGCAATTTCTTGCCAGAAATCTTGATGGACTTCACATTCATATAGTACCCTTCTTGTAGGCCATTTTTCATTAGGGGAGTGTACATCATTGAACTTGAGATCTCACCCTCATAAGGGCTCCCACCTAGGAAAATTGCACCATCAGAAGGGGACAAACACAAGGAAAATTTTCTCTGAAAGAAGCCAAATGTGGTAGAAATTTGTGATGGAAGTGAAATTCTTGAATTTCCCAAACCCAATACTCCTTTAGAACCATTAGCTAAGCCCTTCAGCAACAAATTTGGTGCACATAAAGACAAGAATTCCTCATTTCTGGCAAATGAACCATCTAAGAACTCCACAGCCACCATCTCTTCATTCAGCTCTCCAGATGTAGAAATTCTTGAAATGGTATTTTCCACTGGCAAAGTACAAGTTTTGGAGTTGTACTCCACCCCACCAGCACACCCCCAAATGGACTTAGCCATTGAACACTTAAGAGAGCAACTTTTGATGGGCTGCTGAGATCCAAAATCAGAGATGAATCCACAGTCAGCCCACACAAAAGGGCCATTTAAATCAACCACAAGCCTGACAGGGGCAAGATTCTCACCCATGAAAACTCCAGCAACATATTGAAGAGTGGACAAATCTTTTTTAACTGGGACAACTGCAGCTTTGGGCAAGAAGGGATTGTGAGAAACTGATCCAGATATGAGAAAAATCAGAAGGAACAATAGAGAGAACTGAATATAACAAGCCATCAAAGAATTTAAGTTCAGTGGGTGAAGCGACGGAGAAGAGAGAGAGAGAGAGAGATCTGAATATTTGTAGTTTACTTCGTTTGTGGCGGATGGCCGCAGCTCCCAGCTGAGGTTTTAAGGTTGTACCAAGTCTTTTTTTACACTTATTTTGATATTTTTTTAAGGTTTTGCAACAAAAATAAGGATAAGATCTATGGCTCTTTTGGATATTTTTTGACTTTTGCTGAGTAGACTTACATGCATTTGTACCGTCACATTATCTCATTGGTCTCTCTTATCATATTTGGGAGAAGAATAAATGATATGTTGTTTTCTCGTGAGGACACGGTTTGTTTTCTTACGTGTTTGGTGTTATCAGTACGGAGAGTGATAGAGCCAGAGCAATTTTTCTTGCGCCATGACAATTTTAATTGATAGTCCTTTTCTACCCTTGATTCAAATTTAAAAGCCCTCTTCAAGCCTGTATTCACGCGAAGAAGTGGCCCAAATTGCCGTAAGTCAATTAGTTGAGTGCACTCTCTAAAAAATTGAATCGGACCAAACGATTGGATCGATTGAATCGTCGATCATTATATGAATCGATTTGATTTTAAGTAAAAATTAGCAAATAAAAAAAATAGTATGAATCAGTAGTTAAATCGTTTGAACTATTGAACCATTTGTAATTTATTAAAAATAGACCGATTCATTTGTTTCTTTCTTCCCTTCAATTTTTAGCATAATTAATACTTCTTTTGATTTTTTTAACTTAATGTGAACCTTCAAAACTAGAATACAATTTAAAAAGCTAAAAGCATAAAACATTCAAATAGATTTATAAAATGAAAGTTTCAAATCAAATATAACATTCTAATTTTTAAATCTAGCCAAAAGGTAGAAACTTTTAGTTTCTTATCCAATCCACGTGTTCTTGGATGTTTTTTCCAAGAAATTCTAACAATGAAGTTGAATAATATAATTTAGGCTTTTTATATTATTAACTTTCAAGTAATATATAAAATACACAATATATATTATATAATTATGATGTCACGATTCAATTGTAATTCAATTATGGTCTGACCAACGATTGAACCAATAAATTGTGAATCAATAAATTTTTCGATACAACGAACAATTTGATTTTTCAAACACTGATTAAGTAGGATGCCAATGGATGTTAGCATGGCTGATAGAAGCAAGCAGAGGCCTCATATAGATTGTGTGTTCATTTTCTTTGTCAACAAGAGGATTCTATAGGTGGATGACCTGTAAGTACCCTATAAGCGTTCATAGAATTTGAAATCATGCTTTGTCCTTGTGTAGTGATTGATGCCAAACCAACCTAAAATTCCTGTACAAAATATATATTATTTATGAGACTATTATCACATCTATATATGTGAGATTTAGGGTTTAAATAAGATGACCGTAGGTGAAAAATTAGTCCAAATCATCATAGGTTCATTAGTCGATCTAGTGACATTACTTATATTATAGATAAAATAAAGTACATAATTTTTTTAAAATTAATATTCGATCGTGGATCAAATATATTTCTTATGTATTTTTAAAACAAAATACATGATAAAATAATTATAACGAGGTGTCAAAGCAGAATAAATGATAAAATACATCAAAACAGAATTCCCTTTTTGGCTAATTTATTGGCATCGAGATTGTTTCAGTTTAGTTTGAAGAGGGTTTGGAAATTTGATTAAAGGGTAAACATGTCCATCAATCAAATTTGCAATGGCATTGTCACAATATCACTGGCCTACTAATGCCAAAACAGTAATTTGAATTCCTCATTTCTAACTACCAATGTACATAGAATATTTATCTTTATATAAAAAATATTTAGTGGGTAACATTACCTCATTTCCATCGAATACCATATTTTTATCTATTAATTTAGTGCTATGGGGCAATTTGGTTATGGTTCATTTTCATTTTCAACTATTTTTAATATTTGAAAATAAATTATCAATAATTTATTATTATTTTTATCAATATTTTAATACATTTTTATACCAAAACACACTTTTCAATAGTTCACATATATTTTTCTAATAACTTATATATCTTCTCTCTCTTTTTCATTATTACTATCTCTCTTCATCAATAACTTACTAAACCCTATATAATTATTACTTTCCCAACAAACTTTCTAAATACAAATTTATTTTCAACTCAATTTACTTTAATTATTTTTTCAAATTTTAAAAATATTAAAAATAAAAATTGAAAATAGAACACAACCAAACTCCCTAAGCTTTTGCTAATCTCAAGCAGAAGAACCCATATAATTAATTAACAATAATTACAACTATAATAATTTTTATTTTGAATGATTAATAGCTGGTCTAGTCCACTATATATATATTTGATAAGCTATCAATTTGATTAACATGAGTTGACTACTTTTTAAAATTTTATTCATTGTCTGTGTTAAAATATAAGAAAGGCGTCCAGTAATTTATAATCCAACGATATTAGTCTTTTTTTATTATATAAAAAGTTTCATATCGGAACATAAATGAGATTCTTTGTGTATCTTATACATGTATTTGGTTGTGACAATATTCTTTCAATATATAAATATATAAAAGAAAGGCTAAAAGCAAACCAGGCTATCAACTTCAACAAATAGCATATGCTTTTCAACTTTGGCCTATAATATAATAATATGCTAGAAATAATATAATACATGTGTAAAAGAAGATATCCCTGGACCACATCCATTTATCCACATTCTTGGCCTGGGCCACCTGATTTGACTCATATCCAATTGTGTTCAGAAACCAACTTCGTGGAAACAAGTGGCTCACTGGTATTTTCACATAAAACTGCGTGTAGTGCCCGCGATACAGAATGGATAGAAAGTCTATTTTGCCCATATATTGCAGAATAATCCCCACATTTCACTATTCACACTTGAAAGGGTCGTGCCCCACGTGCGGTGAAACTCCGACATAATCCAATAGTTTAAATTAAAGGTGAAAATGAATTGAGCTGATTTACGATCCTTATAAATTGAGTTTGAACTAATTTATCTTAAATTTAAAGTGTCTTAAGTTGAGACTATTTTGAATTTACATCAAATAGCATCAAGCTCAATTTTTACTACAAGCCCATCTCGAGCTATTTTTATCAAAGCTTGTGACCATGAACTCACATATCATTAATATTTTTTATTTTATTAATAAATGTATATTATATCACTATTATTTGATTTTAATTTCGAGCTCAAACATGATTACGATTTTGAGTTTGAACTTATAGTTATTTACTGTTCACCTGACAATTTAAATTTAATCTAGTCAACTTGAGCCGGGCTCAAGTTCGAGCCTAATTATATTTTGAGCTTAAGTTGAAAGTTTTTTCCTACCTCGACCCAATCCGACTTGATTGCACCTTTAATTTATTATAGATTAGAGACACATTGCATATTAGCTCAACCCATCCAAATTTGAAAGGACAAGCACAACTCAATATTTCGTATAAATACTCCCATTTAGATAATATTGAAGGTGTATTTTTATTGATTTATATATTTTTCTTTCAACTTTTCAATCCTACTGACTTATGTTTAGAAAGATTTTTGCTAAGACCTCCATTGATCCTAATCGTGTCGTGCTTGACCTACTTATAATAGAATGATGATTCGATAAATCATAAATACACTGATCCTAAATTATATTAATTGAATAATTTCAAAAATATACACACCCACAGAGGGAGAGAGAATATTTTAATTTTTTTCCCTTCAAATTCACAATATGCAAATATGCAATTGTTTGAGTTGCACTTGAAATGCAATATATCATGCTTCAAAATGAAATTAACTATTTTAAGACAACTTAGTTTGAGAAAATAAGACAAAATACAAAAGAAAAAAGATTAAATAATTTTTTCTATCCAAAAAATCTATGAAATATTTCTTACTTGATTTTGAAGTTTCGCCAAAATAAAGTTGTGTTAGAATTTTTAATCAAAATAAAAAAGTGACAAAATCTAAAATCAAATTTGTTAGAAATAAAAATTCATAATTATTTACTTGTGTCAAAATTTTGAATAATGAAGCAATGAATGATGAAACTATTCATGTCCCCAAGTTCAAACCTCTCATTTACTTTTCATTTTGAATGCCTCAAAATAAAGTTTTATTTTATAAAACAATGTAGTCTAACAAAGCTAGGGATTACCACAATTTTGAAAAATTATAATTGTATTGGTGAAAAAGCTATTGTTTTTTTTAAATAAAAGGTTGGCGAAATAAATTATTATTGAAAAATATTTTTATAAAACATGTTATATACTTAAAATTGAAATAGAGGATTCAAACAATCAAATTAAACTATGATTTAAAAAAGAAAAAGAAAAAGAAAAATATAAGAAATACCTTTCAGCTTTATTGCTTTCACTTGGACACAATTTAGAGACATTCTTGGTGGACACATTCATGGAGGAATATCGTTCTTACGACATGACACCAAAAATATTATTGAAAAATAAAAAAGAACGAGAATCACAAGCATATTGAAATATCTCAAAGGCGGGAACAGCTTTTGTTCTGGACCAAAAGAGAAGAACTGAACCTAAGCTGAGAAGAAACCAAATCGAACTCCAGGAAATTCTCCTCCAGTTGATGCACGCCGATGATGATTGAGGTCCTTGGCCTCGACCCCGCATCCACAAATCCAAGGCACATAGTTTTCTTATCAACTTCAACCATTGAGTTGGCTCCATTTATCCTCCAGTATACATCTTTTCCAGGCAAAACCAGATCAACTGTCGGTACGGACAGCCCTGCCGGCGTCCTGGAAATCGATTCTGAGCTGAAACAGGCCCGGAACGGGGATACAGCGGCCACACTCTTGATTTTCATGTTGGCTGCCGCTTTGACGAAAGCCCGGGTCAAGGGCTTGTTGATTGATGTGTGTAGAGTGGTGTAATTCTGTATGGTGCTGATTTTTGTGCCCCCGACGCCGTTTCTGTCGATGGAAAAGTATGAATTCTTGACGGACAAGGTTTCCCCGTTAACCTTAATGGATTTGACGTCGATGAAATACTCGTCGGACGGGTCGCCTTCGGTGTAAACAGGCGCCGTGCTGACAGGGTTTATAATCAGGGGCGTGGATTTAAGCGATTTGGAGAAGTTTGATTTTGCAGATGGAAGGTTTCCGATGGATAATTTCCCGAGCCCGGAAGATGGAAAGCAGATGGAGAATTTGTCAGGCAAGTGCAACTTGCCCGCTACCTGTTTGTGTAAAGAGATTTCAGTCCTGGCGAGGCCTAAAAGCCCGGTGGCGCCCTTTGCCAGGCCCTCTATATATCCATTGTCCATGCAGGAGAAGAGAAACTTAGGCACTTCAATGTGATTTTTGGAGTAAAGTGTGTCCTCTGCGAACCCTTCTGCCAGAAGAACATCCTGGAATGGGTTGTATGCAGAGGAGCTGCATGTGTCATTGCTGCACCCGGGGCGTGGGGGCAGATTACAGCTCACGCAGCCAATCCCCTTAGCGGTCTCGCATTTGGTGGAGCCACAAGGGATTGGGGCGTATGTCTGTGAGGTGTAGTCATTGCAAGCGAACCACAAGAACTGTGCCCCAAGGTCGATGACTGCATTTATGGTGGCGCGATTGCTGCCCATCTGGATGGTGGTGTAGAATTGAGAAGTTTTTGGGTCCTTCCTAATGGGGAGGATTAGGCCATTTTGAGCATAAGTAGCATAAATGAGGATGGCAAGGAAGAAAAGGGATGATAATGAATGCAAGAAAGAAGCCATTGGAATAGTATGGGATATGGTGTAGTGTGAGATGGAGGATGAGTATTTATGGACCTCCAAGAATGGGATTTCCAGCAATTTTTGGTTGGTCAAAGGCTCAAAGTTGGTTCATGAATGGCTGCTGAGCACAGAATTTAATGACTGAGAATCCATCAAAGCTAGTTGCTTCTTGTCTGCCTTTTGTCTATAGCTATGGTGTTTTCTTGAGATGGATTATTCCTTTCAGGGTGTAAAGTATAGACCATTTTGAAGTATAATGCCTATTTCTTGGTCTTTTTTTTAAGGGTTAAATATAGTTTGCCCCTTTAAATGATTATGCTAGTCGCGTATCCCCCTTTAAACTTTCAAATGTAACAAAGATTTCTCTCCTTTTAATGGAAATCACGTTCTTCCATTAGTAAATATATTATTAATTAAATTATTATTAAATATTGGATTAAATACAATTTATTCCCTTAAATTATTGTACTAATGGCATTTACTCCCCTAAACTATCAAATGTAACAAAAAAAACCCCTCCAACTAGTAGTAATAGACGAAAAACATGGGAGAGAAATTTATGTATGTATTTTATTTGATATTCCAAATATACCCATCATCCATATTATTTCTATAATAAAATTTACAAAATTCAATACATAAGAGATATAAACACTATAAAAATTTTAAATTAAAAAATAATATACTTACATCCCAATTTTGGCAACCTACAAATTTTCATCGGGGTTGCTTGGAGACCAAGATGTCAGTATAGGCGCTGGTTGTTTACATACACCACTTATGATTGGAAAATTAGTCACATAATAGGTCGATCAATAACATAAAAAATTATTTTTTGTGAATTTGAAGAAGAGCTACTAGACATCTTAAGGCTTGAACTAAGATTATACTAAAAATAATACATAGATAAAGAGAAAATTTTAAAAATTATGCAAACTACTGATCTATGAGCAAAATTCTGAAATTATAAGATGCAAACTATTGGGATCTATTTGGTTGCATTTTAGGTGAATTTTGGAAAATATTTTGGATAAAGGTGTTTTGGAGGGTTAAAATTCGGAAAAGTTCTCATTCTTTGGTTTTGTTCTAGAAAAATACGAAAAATGAAATTTTTTATTTGGAATTATTTTGCAAGAGACAAATTTTACTTTAAATATCAAATTAGTAACTTTTTTATTGAATTTGTAGGGCGAAATTATATTTTTAAATTTAATAAATATATGTGGATATACATGGATAATTGATGTGCGTATGTATCTATTGTAAGGATTGATATATAATTGCGGTGAAGTGATGTGTAATTAATTTAATTTATTTTAAAAATTTATAATTAAGAAAATTATTATGACATAATAATTTGATGAAATGAATAAAAATTATAAAAGAAAAATAATATTATTTAGTTATAAAACTTTATTTAATTATAATTAAGCATAAAAATGGATAAGTGTATTATTATGAATTGTTAACTAAATATCTTTTTTTAAATTTCTATAAGTAATAATATTAATAGTAATTAATTAAGTAAAATTTAAAACAATTTTGATAATATTTTAATTAGGATGTAAGCATTAATATATTTACTAATTTAAAAAAATATTTTAATAAGAATTGAATTAATAATATATTTACTAACAGAAGAATGCGACTTCCGTTAAGTAGAGTGGGATTTTTGTTACATTTAATAATTTAGGGGATAAATACGATTAATATAATAGTTTAAGAGCGTAAATTATATTTAACCTTTTTAATTTTTTACCACGTAGTACTCACCCATGTTCCTCTGCAACAAAAAGGAAAAAATGATTTTTATTTCAAGAACTTGCAGAAATGTCCCCCCTTCAATTTAATATTCTAACTACCCCACGTTTGTCCATAAATAAGAATTTTTGTGATTTAAATTCTTTATTTTTTTTATAAATATATGATACGTATATTAAATATTTTTTTATAAAAATAATTAATTAAAAATTAAATACACTTAATATAAATATAATAAATTAAAATATGAGATGAAATATAAAATAAAAAAAAAGATTGAAAGTGAAATTTTTGGGAGTCATCACCATTTTTTCTTAAAATATCTTCGATCCATTGAGTATGATCAGTTTTCATCTCTATGCATCTGTATCCAATCTGTTAGCCTCGTGATATACCAAATAGATATATATCTTTACAATTCGAGCTGGTTTGACCCTATCTTCAATGTATTATTGCAGCAATTGTGAAACATTTTGGTAGTGTTTGGTTATGTTTTTTGTTTGATTTTATTATATGTTTTGAAAAAATGAATTATTGAAAAATGTGAAAGTTATTTTTTAGTATGTTTGTTTATATTTTGGAGGAGATATTTTTACTGTAGCAGCCAAATTAATACTTTTTAATTGAATTTTTGGGGTGAAAATAAAATGGAGTGATTTTTTTAATATTAGAATAATAATAAAAAATATAATATATATATAATATATATGTATATATTAAAAAATGTGCATTTTAAAGAAAAAATAAATATATATTTAATTATATTTTCTCAAAATAATATTATTTCAGGAAAACATAAGCAAACAAACCGTTTGTTTATCTACTATTCTACTCATTGGTCAATTTTACAATGCAGCAAATTCAGGGTAATAATTTTGTGATGTAAATTTATATTGATTTTGCACTGAAAGAACAGTTCAAAGAAATAATGATATTTCATTATAAAGCTTTGGGAATGTTTGGATATGTTTTTTGTGTTATTTTATTATGTATTTTGGGAGAATGAATTGTTGAAAAATGTAAAAATTATGTTTTGGTTTGTTTGTTTATGTTTTGGGGAAAATATTTTATACTATAGCAGTCAATCAATATGTTTTGTTGGATTTTTGGAGTGAAAATAAAATTGAGTGATTTTTTTATTTTTAGAATATTAAAAAAATATACATGATGTATATATTGAAAAATGAAAGTTTTGGAGGAAAAATAAGAATATGTTTGGTTATGTTTCCCTTTGTTTTTACTATATTTTTGCACAAAAAATATAGGGAATGTTTGGTTATATTTTTTGTGTGATTTTATTATGTGTTTCGAGAAAATAAATTATTGAAGAATGTGAAAGTTGTATTGAAAAATGTAATTGATATTAAGTTATGTTTTGGGGAATAGTTTTAAAATTTGGTTTTGGAGAATTTTCATATGTTTGTTTATATTTTAAAGGGAGATATTTTTTATTATAACAGTCAAATTAATATTTTTTTATTAAATTTTTGGGTTGAAAGTGGAATTAAATGATTTTTTTATAGTTAGAATAAAAATAAAAAATATATATAATATATAATATGTGTGTGTATATCAGAAAATTGGGAAGTTTTGGGGATGATGAAAAATGGTGGAGGGTATTTTGAATTTTTTTCTTTGTTTTTTAAAGAAAAAATGAGGATATATTTGGTTATATTTCTCCAAAACAACCCCAAAATAATTTTATTTTAGAAAAACATAACCAAACACTCACATAGTATTTCTACTCATATAACAATGATTATAATAATTAATAATTGTAAAGTATTGGTTGTTGGTTGTGAATTCATCTTTATTTAATATTCAGTCAAGTGGTTTGTGATCCAACGATATTAGTTTCCATATAGTATGAAAGATTAAGAATTCGAGTTCTAACGGACTCTTGATATGCGTATATA
Source organism: Jacaranda copaia (assembly GCA_014898725.1). Taxonomy (NCBI): domain Eukaryota; kingdom Viridiplantae; phylum Streptophyta; class Magnoliopsida; order Lamiales; family Bignoniaceae; genus Jacaranda; species Jacaranda copaia. The sequence continues at coordinate 171,535 of JACGDI010005705.1, forward strand.
TAAATAAATAAAAATAAATTATTATTTAATATTTAGATAACTATTTAATCGCTTCACTGATTAAAATAATATTATCTGGAGCTGTCCTTTCTTGGGTGAAAATCTGGCTTTTGGATGTGGCTGGCGGGTCAACATTTTATCTGGAGGGGTCCCTTTCACCTTGATAGTTACATCTCATAATAATTATCTATAATAACCAATGTCTGCACTTGCCCGTCTAGAAATATCAATTGTTTTTATATATACATATAAATAGACATACTAAGATTTTGATAGAATTTAAATTTTGAATTTTATTATATAAATATGAAAATAATGTCATTGAATTAATTAACTATTCGACTTAAAATATCATATAGATGATTGAGTTTTCTATAATTAGAATATGTTTTTTATTCAGTCAACTTTGATTCAGAATTACAAATTTAAAACTATTTTAAATTTGGTATTCAGTTTCTTCAAATATATTTAACTACGACTTATAAAAGATCGAAAATCATAATATTACAATACAAGTCATTTAATCTTATATTTCATTGTTTCTCAAAAAAAAAAAATCTTATATTTTCATTGGAAAAAATTTGACCAATAAGTTGTTTTACATTGTAGTTCATTGAGACAATTTTATTAGTAAAACTTTGTTCCTCAATGTGAATGTAGTCAATTTGAGTGAACCACATTAATGTTAATTACTGATTTATGCTCTTAATTAATATTTTAATTATGACCATTCATATATTGTTTAACACTATGAATTCTTTATTTCAATATATATTTCATATTTTATTTTATTTGATCGTATTTATATTTAAGGTATATTATCTCCACAATCAATTATTTACAGGAAAAAATTATTTAATAAATTTGATATTTATTTATAATATGAAATTAGTAAAAAATAAAATATCAATTGCAATAAGAAATCTAAATCGATTCATTAAGGATTTTATTCAAATAAAGTCAAACAAAGACATTTTTTTATAAGTATATCATTCAAATAAATTTAAACAAAGACAATTTTTTTATAAGTATATTGTACCTATTTATTGACAACACAACTTGCAAAAGTATAAAAAAATCATGCACATTGGATCCTTTATTTCATTTTTTATTTCAACTTGTTGTATTTATGTAAAGTGTATTTGATTTTTGAGTGATTATTTTTATAAAAAAATATTTAATGTATTATATATTTATGAAATGAAATAGAAGATTTATATAAAAAATTTCGGTACAAAATATACTAGGAAATTAAATCATGTTGAAAAACAATTTTAATTAAAGGCGGGAACAGCTCTTCTTCTGGACCAAAAGAGAAGAACTGAACTTCAGCTGTGAAGAAACCAAATCGAACTCCAGGAAATTTTCTTCCAGCTGATGCGCCCCGATCACTATTGACGTTCTTGGATTGGAGCCTCCATCCACAAATGCAAGACACGTTGTTTTCTGATCAATCTCAACCAGTGAATTAGCTCCATTAATTCTCCAGTAAACATCCTTTCCAGGCAGAACCAAGTCAATCGTCGGCACAGCCGGCCCAGCCGGGGTCCTGGAAATCGATTCCGATCTGAAACAGGTCAGGAAAGGTGACACGGCGGCCACATTCTGAATCTTCTTATTGGCAGCGGCTTTCGTGAAAGCCCGGGTCAATGGCTTGTAGATGGAATTATGGACAGCGGTGTAATTATTTATGGTGCTGATTTTTGTTCCCCCGACGCCATTTTTGTCGATGGAAAAATAGGAGCTTTTGACAGAGAGGGTTTCGCCGGAGACCCTGATGGAATTAACATCGATGAAATACTCGTCCGACGGGTCGCCTTCTGAGTAAGAAGGAGCTGTGCTGACGGGGTTTATTATCAGGGGCGTGGCTTTAAGCGAAATCCCTGAAATCCTCGACGACGATGGTCCTCCGGCCGACAATATCCCGATCCCGGAAGATGGGAAGCAGAGGGAGAATTTATCTGGCAAGTTGAACTTGCTCGCAACTTGTTTGTGTAAAGAAATTTCCGTCCTGGAGAGGCATAAAAGCCCGGTGGCGCCACTCGCCAGGCCCTCCATGTATTTTGATTCCATGCAAGAGAAGGTATATTCCGGCACCGCCAGTTGCTTTCCGGCGTAAAGTGTATCCTGGGCGAATCCTTCGAGAACAAGAACGCCCTGGAATGGGTTGTAAGCGGAGGCGCCGCAGGTGTTGTTGGAGCAGCCGGGGCGTCGCCGCCGGACCAGCCGGCGATCTCACATTTCCTGGAGCCACAGAGGATTGGACTATAGATGGAGGAGGAGTAATCGTCGCAGCTGAACCAGGAGAATTGGGCGCCGAGATCGATGACGGCCTGCACCGTGGCTCGGTTGCTGCCGAGCTGAAATGTGGTGTAGAATTGTGAAGTTTTGGGATCCTTTTGGACGGGAAGGATTAGGCCACTTTGTGCATTTGAAGCAGAAATGAGGATGGCAAGGAAGAAGAGAAAAGAATGCAAGAAAGAATTAGCCAAAATGGGATTTGGATGTTGAAAGAAATGCAGTGGAGTTGGTGCTTTCCAAGTGGCGTTGGAGGATGAGTATCTTTGGACCTCAAATAATGGCATTGTAGTAATTTTTAGGTTAGTCAAAGTTGGTGTTCATTGGGTGCCCCATTTAATGAATGAGGAGTCAGTTGTGCGGGGATGAATTATGGATGCATATCATGAAATGGGAAATTTGTCCTCATGTTTGGGATTTTACCATTAGGTAAATAGTTCACCTTGTCAAATTGCACATAAGAAAACTTGTTTAAGTTCATTTAAGTTAACATGAATATTAATTAATATATTATACAAATATGATAACAAGAAAGCGTTAACCCTATTTTTAGGAGTAAAAAAAATTTGAACATTGTTACTCTAGTTCAATAGGAGAAGAAGGGCGAGCTTGATCTTTTCAAAAAAGCAAATATAGTACTTCTATGTTTTCAAACCAAATTTTTTTTTTTTTTGGGACATCTACTATGATAATGACAAAAATTTATGTATAACATCAAATTGATTAATAATATTAGAATTTAATTAATCTAATTCAACTTACTAATAGAATAGTCTAATACGCTGCAAAATTTCACTTTAACCACCAATGCAATCAAGGAAATATTAGAAGCTACTAAAGTACAAAATAGTGGTAAGAAGTGACTTATAACTTTAACTTCAAAAATTATTTGTAATTCTAATCCTTAAATGAGCTCCTAAGTTTGAGAGATATCATAACAAAATATTTAATGTATTCATCTAATGTGGTACAAAATTTATTTCAATGTACTTTTTTTCTTTTATTTGACTTGTATTCGATCAGAGCATATTTTCAATTATATCCTACACAATTATTCATTGACAATTCAATGAGTTTTTTTTTTTATTTATACACATGCGCATTAGAAGTTCGTTAGAACTGGAATTCCTAATCTTTCACATGATGTGGGAGACTTATGGCGTTAGCTACAGCCCACTCAACTTGACAACTTGATGAGTTGTTTACCATGCATGATTAATTAAATTATTAAATCAAGGCACCTCCATGTAAGAAATTATTTTCATTTTTGATGCCTACAATACAAAAGTTAATTGTCTATCAAACTCCAAGAAATTCTCCTCCAACTGATGTGCTCCAATCACTACTGAAGTTCTTGGATTTGAACCCCCATCGACAAATCCAAGGCACGTTGTTTTCCGATCAGTCTCAACCATTGAACTGGCTTCATTAATCCTCCA
>JACGDI010005705.1:187810-203907 GCA_014898725.1 Jacaranda copaia
TACTACCCAAAGGATATGTGACATAAGAAGTATATACTAAAAAGGGGATTCCCAAAATTGAAAATCCCACCTCATGAATTATGCTTAATCAGTTGATTCAATATTACTATTATTATATTTATTTATATATAAAATTTAGAGTTTGAAGTTTAACAAATTTAGGTGAATATGTGCGTGTATAAATTAAAAAAATAATTTGTACAATTTTTTTAAAAGTAAATTATTGGAGTTTGGTCTTCACATACTGTAACGAAATGATTTATTCAACTATTTTTTCACCTTATTGTTGATTTTTTTTTTGTATTATGTTTCTTAATATTTTTCAAATCAATATAAGTTAGGTATATATGTTTGGTGAGAATTGAAATTAAAACATGAGTGCTTGAAACTCTCTTAAGTCTTTCTCGTTTGGTATAAATTATTTCTTGGAAAAAAAATTAATTATGTACACTTTAATACAATTTTTTGCAAAATCATTTCTATAAAAAAATAAAAATAATAATTTTACTTTAGAACAAGAAAATGCCTACCAAACTTCACATGGGTTTTAAATTGCTCATAAATTCATAACCAACCATAGATTCATACATAGGCCCTTTCTTGGTCATAAATAAATGAGAAATAAATAAAATTGATGCCTCAAAACACCTAAGTTTTGCTTATTAATGTGTAGGAGTACTCCTATGAATCTCATGCCCATAATTCTCTCATTAAAATAATTCAGTTAATTATAAACTTTTGAGAACGAAATTGAATTTTTATCGAATATGAAAAGTAATTTTTATTATTTTTAGAGAGACATATTTTTAAATTTAAAAATATATATGTCTGATGTATTTTTTTTTTAATGCATGATTAAATTCAAGAGAGGTTTACTGACTTCACCAATCTCTTCCTGATTTCATCCCTGCCATCAATGGCCGAAATACGAATACCTAAAAAGATATAGATTGAACTTTTATAAAATATAAAGAATAATTTTATTATTTTTAGAAAGATAAATTTAAATTTTATAAAATTATAAATTTTATTTAAATTCGAGGAGATGATTGTCTGTATCAACTTCTTCCTTTGCTCCATGCCTGCATCTCAGTGACTGAAATAAGGGTTTTTGGAAAAGATAAGGGTTGTGTGGTGGTGGGTGGGGCAAGGTGGTGCAGCCTACCCACGCCTATTCCCGCCACCTCACCCCACCCCACCCACCTCATGTGATTTTCTGCTAAAATAACCTTGGAATTTGAGCTTTGAATGAATAATTCCCCTCGGAATTATCCCACTCTAACCCCACTTTTTTGACTTCTATCATTCAGAATTAATATTTGTTTAATCAGATTATGTTTATCCCATTAATTAATTTATGAATTGGGGGTTTCTTGATTCTTCAAGGAAAATAATTGTTAAATTGATTCAAGAAATGTACTGCTATTTTCTTGTTTTTCTAGTGTTAGTGCATAGGGAGGGGGGTGGGGGTGCAGGGTGCAAATTGTGTGTAATAATCAGTCCTACACTTATTCCAAGACACAATTAGGATTTTTTAGGGCACTGTCAATTTGATTCTTCACATGTGCATTTGTACGAAATTGGAATTTAGGGCACTAGAATTTGGGAATTGACAATGACTGTTACTACACTTGGATCTTGATTGGGACACGAATTTTGCCCTAGCTAGGAGTTTAGGATAATTATAACATTAGTACTAATTTTTAATGAACTTAAAGAAGTAATTAAGGCCTTGTTTGTTTGTTTTTTTTCACTCATTTTCATTTTCTATTGAAAATAAAAATAGAGAGCCGTCAATTTCTCTCCTATTTTCATAATTATTTTCATTTTTAAAATATTTTTTCAAACAAACTCTTGCACCCTCTCTCAATTTTTACTTTTCACTTTCTGTTACTTACATTTATATGATTTTTAATACAAAAATATTATATTTTTTAAATATAACTTATTTTTAATCATATATAATTATTATATTTTAAATAAAACATTCAAGTAATATTTTATTTTCAAAAATACTTTTATAACTAACTTTAACCTTTTTTTTTTATCAGAAAATAAAAATGACTTTAGAAAAAAAAAGCCTGTGAGTCATCCCATTTTTTTTAATTTTTTTTTGTAAGGAAGTAGTATGTATGAACTTTGATGTATCCATTTGAGGTAAACTTTTTGTTGAGAATTTTTCAAAAAAGGACATGTATATAGCTTCGATTTTATGTAAAAGATATTTAATTAATTAAAATAAAAATTAAAGAGGGCACTTATGCTAATTGTGTCTTTTGTATAGATATTAGAGGTTGGAGGCTATTATGTAGACATGTACTTAATGAAAATTTAACTTTACGAGAAATTTAAAATTATTACTGAATTCATTTGTGAAGATGCAGAAATAGTACTTTAAAATCCATTACATATTGAAGGTCTTTTGTTCGCGATATATAATATCAATTGGGCGAACCCCTTATATATTTGTGCACATATATTATGTTTTATTTTTACATTGGATCCTCGTTATTAATTTCATGAAGCCCTCAAACTAATTTACCAAAGATATATTTTTTTTAATAGTGAAATAAATTATTTTACTAAATAACAGAAAAATGTGGAGAGTCACAGTATAAAGTGAGAACAAGACTTGTGCATAATCTTACCTATTTTTTCCATTTTTCTTTTTCTTTTTATTTTTTTACTGCAGCAAAGTTGACCTAAAGATCCTACCTTATTCAGTATTGGTTCTTGAAAATGTCAGTAAAATAGCATTGGTACATTCAATTGCAGACATGGATGTCGAATGATCAGAATAAAACTTGTAATTGAAAAGGGGAAACATAGAACATGGGACATTTCACCCAAAACTCACTTTTTGTAGGTTTTCTTACACATTTATGTATATATGTACTTCTGTAATGTTATCCTAACCCTATTTTATATTATCACTTTTTGACCATATGCTAAAAGATAGGGTTTTCCATTTTTTTTTTCGGAGATTAAAGAAAAGAAAAAAGTAAATAAAGAAAACCATTTTATATGTAAAAACCCATTTATGCCTAAAATAGTTTTGCTATTATTTTAATTTTATCCACTAACTCTTAGAATGATCCTTAATTATCATCTATAAAAAAGATTGTCTTAGCCGGGAAAAACTTAAATTAGTATTAAAATGATTTTACATAAATTACTAGTTGAGTGATCTAATAAATAAAATGTCTATACGCGTGCATATGACTATCGTTTCCATTTCGATTGGACCATAGTGGATGTAATAAGCCAGTAACAGCATCGATGGAGAATATATCGAATAGTTAAATTGTCTAATGACATTTCCCTTATATATTTAAATTGTAAGGTTTGGGACTTAAATCTAGCAAATTATTTGTGCGTGTATGTAAAAAAATATATCTTATGTAAGTGTAGACATATTTTTTTTATTTTTTTCTTTTAGAATAATTTATTAATTATTGTGGATAGTATAATAAAATTGTGCAAAAAGAGAATTATCATCATAAAAAGGTTTGACAAGGCTATCTTTTGTAATGTGGAAGACAAATTTTAATAGAGAAGGAGCAATCATAGGGCCACTTATAAATGATTAAATAAGTTGAACAATAATAAGTGCTTCCCAACCAAAGCCACTAGTTTTATACTATAATCATTTTTATGTGGATAACTTATAGTGGTATTGTTTCTAGCCACTCTTGAGAATCCAATTGAAGATCTCAATCTAGTTGTAGTCAAATCAATGGATTCAAGTGTCTAATTTGTGATTTTGCTAAAGTATATTTAAGTGATAATATAAAAATTATTTCATTAATTCACATATGTTAAGTGAATAAAAATTATATTTAAATTAATATTATCAATAAGTAATGATGATGTATGATAACAAAAAAATATTCTTGATAAATTATGACAATAGATTTTGATATCATGAGCTTGTTATTATATATCTATCTTTAATTGTTGATATTGACAATTTTAACTACTATTTTTTATCTTTACTAAGCACTATGGCTGTCGAGCAAAAATCATTTTTACTTAATATATATCATCAGTGGTAAAATAAAATTTATAATAATTTAATGTATGTCATTATGCTTCATTGGTCCAGATATAATTAAGCCCATGCAGTAATCATTGACCAAGCAGTGCTTAATTCTGTTGTTAAATAGGTAGCTAGATAATTAGCTATATTTTTTAATGAAATATTGAATGATGCATCTAATTTACTTGGAAATATTTAACCCCATGGTAATTTATTTTGGCTTAAAATTTTTATAATATTAATTTGGTACAAGTAAGTGATGATACCTCATTATCCCGCAACAAAAAAAGTCGAGAGTTTGAAATAGTTTATAAGTTATTTATCATATCTCTCACATTTTGAGGCAGCTTTTTATGACAAAATTCCCATCATATGCATACTAGCGTGATAATACATCGAAACAGTTGGGTCTTCATATTTGGAGATAGATCGAATCATCATCTTATGGCATCATCTGTGAGAATGACAACCATATGCCTCTTTCCAAGCCCCTCAATTGGGGGGCTACAATAATACCTAATTATCCGACATGGAAAGGAGTTAAGCGTTGAAGATAATTTATAAACTATTAGTTCTCTCTCACATTTCGAGGTGCCTCTTCAAAGCAAAATCCTCACTATATATATGTCAATAGGACAATATCTCGTATTATTGAAATTTTATGTTTGGAGATAAATTTGATTATCATCACTAAGATTAAAGTATGAAATTGCCCTATAAAATTAGGTAAAATGACAAAATAGCCTGGAGGTCTACATCTTTTTCTATGAACCAAACCTAACCCAGAACCAATCCATTGTACGACCTAAGATCCTAGCCATTCCTTAAGTTTATACATGAGGGTTCATCTATGTCCAATGAGCCTTAATGAAATAGAACCACGTCAACCAATGACCTAAATACCTCAAGAATATTCGATTTCGATAAGCTTTTTAAATCATTTTTACATTATTTTTAGCTCTAACCTCTTGCTCCTCCATTAATTTTGACATCAAAAGATTTTCGCTAAAATCCTCTCAGATATTCGATATTTTAACTCAAGTTATATTGTATCCTTAATATCCTAAAATAAAAGCAAAAAAGTTAAAAAAAAAAATATATCAATGCTATGGGCACTAAACTTGTAAATGTAATGTTTGCCACTTCAAATTATTCGATTGATAGTGGATTTATGTTAAGAAATCTTTTAAAGTAACATATGATATTACCCAAACCTCAATTAAGTTTCAAGATTCACGGACTTACATTAGTTGTCAAGTGCTAACAATGAAGTTCTGATTTTGTTAACAGACAATAATATTGTAATAATATATATCTCAATTATCATAATTTAAATTTATCGAACAACTTATTTTTAAAATAAATTTACGAGTTTATAAACTTTGAATTATCGTAATGCCAACTCATGGAACTAATAAATTGGAGTGCTTCATTACCTAACATGGCACCGAGGGGACACCCAATGTGCACCTTGTCATATACTCTTAATTTTGTCCCTTTTTCAAAAATTTTGTTCACTTAATTGGCTAAGCAAATGTTTGAATATTTTATGTAACATATCCACACTTAAAAACTAGAAAATAAATTATGCATCACACATACCCAAAAAAGGCCCTTATCAGCTACACATTTCTTGAAAAACTACAATATGTACAATGATTCTATTCTTGGACAATATGGCTGCTTAATGACTTTTTCATCAAAGATAACAAATGTTAGAAAGCATGATTGGTACCAAAAGCACGTGAATGGAACATACATTAACTGAAAAAGTCGTGAAGCAAAAACATCTTATGAAGGAGCAGCTTTTGTTGATCTTTCTTGGAACTTAATCAAATTTTTTGAACAACTCAAATTAATCATCCTATGGCTGGATCACAAGTAACCCACGCTCTCTCTATAGTTCAAAATCTCTTAGTTTGAAAAGGTAGTTGAGTGTAATTATAATAATATTTTGAGAAAATGGTGAAAAATATTAACACCATCTTTGATTTAAGGAATTTGATACGGAAAAAAAAAATATTTGGAAAAGACAAATAAAAGTAAAAAAATATAAAATCTCAAACTTGTTCGGTTGCAAAAGAAAAGAATGAAAGATGAATGTGTTGAAAAAGTAGAGGGAGCTCAAATCGATTTTTCCCTCATTTTCCTTGCCATTTTGTGAGGAAAACTTATTTTCCTCAAATTCATTATATTTTTTCCTAAGTTTTCCTTTCTTTAGCTTTTTTCTTGCTAACCAAACAGTCAAAAATATTTTTCTTAACATTTTCTTTTCTTTTCCCCATCAAAATTCTTGAACCAAACATAGTGTAAAGCAATAAAATTGATATATATATATATATATATATCAATTCTATGAAATAGATAAAAATAAAATATTCGCAGTGACTAAAACATAGAGAAGATATATTTAATTAAAGTTAGTAATGTTTAGTTCTGCAGTTCAGTGTGATTTTTGATTGTACACTAGGTCTTATCAAAATTAGTAAGTATACTTGAGATCAATCATATTGGGTCAACAAGACCTTACTTGAATTGGTGGGATAAAATATCTTAGCCTAAAATCAAAGGTAAAACTAGGATTGTTGGAGGATCCAACAAAAATCCTTCGAAATTTAAGATATATATGGGTTGTTCGCAAATATTTAAAAATAACAAATACATATTTTCATTATTTTGTCGATGAGGGTATTTATAGGGAAGTTTTAATGTTGAGTTGTCATGTCTAGCTTCCATTGCATAATTAATATCATGTGAACACAATGAACGGTATATATATATATATATATATCACGGTCATATCAAATCAATAATAGATTAGACTTGAGATATTGGACAATTTCAAGGACAAATTGGACTTTTTGTATGATACGTTATAGCCCTATTTCACTAAATAATCAAAATTTTTAGGTTTCAAATTCTATGAATCAACACTATTTCTGGCACATTGGATGGCATGGTATGTCCTACAAAAACTACCGAAACAAATTATAGGGAGCAAACACCAAATAACTCTGTCCCCATTTCTTTCAAATTCTAACTTTATTGATGAATAACTCTCATGTGAAAATTAAAAAAAAAGGGGCCAATACTGCTTATTCCCTCCTACATTTGGTAAATTTGTCCTCTACGAAAATTCCTATAATTATCTGTTAACATGTTATACACACAGCAGACAGAAAATGTGTTGTATTATGTGATGAAAACGATTCCTCTACCAAACTAATTGACAAATTGTACAAAGAGTTGCGCGCGCGCGCGCACACACACATATGGCCAAAGGTCACTGTTTTTGAATTTGATGGGACAACAAATGGTTTTATGACAATTTTCTTGATTTAAGACATAAGGGTTTGAAACTCTTGCATGGTTCACGTCAAATTTCGGATCTAAAATTGAAGTTGAAATCTTCCAAAGATATACAATAGCACCACTTTTGTTTGGATCGATTCGATGAAAGAATAAAAATTGACACATGCATGGCCACTACTACCTAAATGTTTTAATTTATTAGAGATGTGAAATAGTTTTAACGTTGAATGTATTTCTACAGACATGTATATTACTTTTTTTCCTGACTATAATTGAATTTGGAGTCAAATACGAAAAGATAGTCACACTGAGGTATTATTTCATCATTCTGTATTGATGAGAGTTTTATCTTGGAAAAAGCATGTAAAGAGGTGATAAAAGGATAGCAACTTATAAGCTATTCTAAAACTTTCAATTTGTCCAATATGAAATAAGATTTGATATTATCAATATCCTTACACGCATAAAATTCTTCTTTGTTGTTTGAATTTGTACACCACGCATTTTTAACACCAATCAATATTGATGTATGACTCATCGTCTAATAACTTAAGCCGCTCGAGAATTAATGTTTCTAATATTAAATATTAAAGATAGAAAATTAAATAGAATCATGTGATATAATGCAATATATGTGTGAATTTTTAATAGTTGGACAAGAGATATTATTTCATCGGCATGCATATGATAAGAAATTTTATTCTGAAAATGTGTCTCGAAATGTGAGAATAGAGAAATAATTTATAAACTAAGTTAGCTCTCGAATCCTTTGAATATGGGACAATTGCATATCAGCGCCATGCATTACACAAATTTGACTTCATAGTACATACTACATATGCACTTATTAATGTTGGACACTTGTAATAGTCAATTTAATCTAATGCATGAATTTGGCGTGACATGTGACACCTTTACGACTTTAGTCTAATTTGAAAATTTACGCAAGGAAAAAAATAATAATAAAAAGATTTATTGCCTTTGAATTTTCAAACGACAGTTGACATAAATCATCTATAGTTCCCTCCACTCATTATTTATTTTTTTATTTTTTATTTTTGATAGGTAACCCTCCACTCATTATTTAGCACACGAGATAAAGTGGACATTGCACTGTCAACAAAGTTTTGGAAAAACCTGCAAAAAGTTCTTTACATGGAGTCAACAAAATTGATTTACTTTTTCTTTACGAAATATATGTGGTTGGGGGAATGGGCCCCAATATATTTATTTTTTTTAAAAAAAGAAGAAAAATAAAATATTATTAACCCATCATTTATATCTCGAAAAATACTTCTTTTTTCCTTTTTTTTAAACACACAATGCACATTGTAAGTGCAATGCAAAAATTAAATTACAACATAAGAAAAATCATACAAATAAAATAAAATTAAAACTTATCAATTATGAATTCAATTTCTAATTTAATTTTTTTATTCGTCCCTTTCAAAAAATGATCTTGAAATTTGATAAATTCCACGATGAATATCTTAAATACCATGGAGCTCTTTTGAATTTGATTTAACTTATTATCAATTTGAGGGTTTTGCACTTAGTCTCGAATTAAAAACCAAAATATATGAGCTCTGTGATGATAACCTCGAGCATCGTGGATTTTCTTGAATTTAATTTGAAGAGAATAATGTCAATTTGGGAGCTTTGTATTTTAATATCGAATCAAATTCCAAAATATATGAGCTCTGCAAAGAACGCCTTGAATGTTATGAATTTCCTTAAATTTAGTTTGAAGAGAATAACACCGATTTGAAGGTTTCGCATTTTAATTTCAAATCAAACGCCATCACTACTAAAAAAAACTACTCTTTGCAATGGATTTTGCAGCTGATTTTTGACTATTTGCAACATCTCATTTTGTGACGGATTTTGTAGCAGATTTGAGGCGTCCCCTTTGTGATGAAACTGTTTATCACAATTTTGCAACGGATTTTCTGTCCGTTGCAAAATTGTAATTTGTTTTTTTAAAAAAATTGCAACTGAAATTTTCGTCACAAATTTAAAAAAATATATATACATCCCATACCAATTGGTATCTATAATCAAACAAAAACTCATGCATCCTCATTCTAAATTGCAATGCCCAAATAATAATATTAATAATAATAATAATTCAAATCAAATAAATATATTAAACTCAACAAAGACAAAAAAAACTCTTGAAAAATATAAAAACCAAGTCCTAACTAAAATATAAAATCACAAAATAATGCCAAAAAAATTATCTTATTCAATACAAAGACTTATACTAAATTTCAATGCCTTAAAATATCAAAGTCTGCAATATCAAAATAAAAATAAAATTAGAATACTAACATAGAAACATAAACTAAGAGGCACATAAAAACAATTCAAAACACTAAGAAAAATATATATTTTGAAATATAATTAAGAAAAAGTATAAGTTATGCTTGAAATAATTCTTAACTCAAACTCTCCCGGCCACATTATCCTAATTGCTTTTGGAATAACAAAATCCAATGGAAGGAGTTCCAATGGAATTGTTTGTCGAAATTTTTTTGAAAACTTAAATTTAAAAATCATACGAGTAATTTCTAACTTGATGTAGACTACATGGATATAAATATAGACAACACAAAGTTTTGGTGTATAGTGTTCAATCATTTACAATATATATTGGCAAATATATAATGTAAGTACCTGTTTATTGGCGTATTGATGTCAATAACAAACAAATTGAGGATTAGAATGTTGTAGTCCATTAACAATCCAATTCTTAATTTATTTGTCATTACATCAAACATATCCAAGTAGATAAAAAGACCAAAGATTTAATATGATTAATAATAATATCTATCAAAAACTCCCTTAAATAGGAGAGTTCAAATTACCAAAAAAATAAAACTCAACAAAATGAATAGCATTACTTCAATTAAAAACAACTAATAATATTTATAAACACATAATGACACATACATAAATACTCATTATATCCATCATCAGCACACAATCAATTAAAAACCAACCAACAACAAGGCTCTATCCCTTTTTTCCGCATTTCATCATCTGTCCTAATTTCACCAACTCTATTCAATTTTAATGTAATCTACTAATAGAATATGTAAAATCAAAAGAATGCATGCAACATTAAAATCCTACGCATCCTGTAGGATTTTAAAATCTAGCATGCAACATGCCACATGATGCCACATCAACAAATTTTTCTCTTAACCGCTTAAATGTTTGTTAATGTGGCAGATGCACTTGCTATTTCAACAAAATAAAATAAAAAATTTAAATAAAATAATACAATAAGTTTTGAAAGATATTTATATGTACACATATAGACATATACATATATTAAATACAAATATATATAAAAATACTATATGTATGTGTTATATTATATATATGTATATATACTCATCTGCATCCCCTACCCACCCCATCGCTAAGCACCTCCGCCCTCTGGCACAATGACAGCAGGAGGCCGCTGCGGCAAGCAGTCTTGTAGGCTGACCAAACGCCGACGGTGAGGCGGTTGAAATAATGGCCACCGACCAAATTACTTTGGGGGATGCAGTTCCGGGGCGGGGAAAGGGAAAAGGGAAAAGGGAATGGAGGGGGGATTGCTGCCGCCTTGGCCATAGCAGCTATCGGAAATGGAATTGCGGGGAGGGGTGCTCCCGCCACAGCCGTGGTGGCCAAATTGGGGTGTGGCGCAGTTGGGCGGGAATAGGGAAAGGGGGAGGGTTCGGGTGGGATGGGTTGCGGCTTGAGGGGAAATTACTTTTTTTTTTTTTAATTAATAAATAAAATTAATTAAATTGTAACTATATTTATAATTTTAATATCATTAAGTATATAATTAAAATTATATTTTGAGATTATAGGTTTAAATTTTATCTTTTAAAAATTTTAGTTTATTCTTTTTTTAATTAATAAAAAATTTTAATTAAATTATTTTAGATGTCATTACTATTTTTTAACTTTAAAAATTATTAAAAATATATTATCATGATAGATTTTAATTTTTCTTTTATTTTTTACTTATTTTACTTTTTAGTTAAATTGAATTAAATTTAATTAAAATATTTTATATATGTTACTATTTTAATATTATTAGATTATTTTAATAATATAAATTTAATTAAATTATTTTAGAAATGCTTATTATGTTTAATATTATTGAATATATCATTTCTATTATTAAAATTATATGTTCCAAGATGATAAATTGATTTTATATTTTTAATTTTTCTTACTTATTAAATTTAATTAAATATAATTAAATTATCTTAAATACATTTATTATTTTAACATTATGAAATAATTCAAAATTTTTAAAATTATATATTTTAAAGAAATAAATGTGATATTCAAAAAATTTAATGTGAAAAATTTGTATAGAATAAATTTTTATAAATTTGGAGGATATTTGGCATTTTAATTTCTAATGTGTAATTTGTCAATCACACTATAATTTGCTATTGATTTTATATTCAATTTGGGTCTAATTTGTTCTCAAATTGCCAAAATTGTTGAGGTGATGTACCAATTTTGTGACCCAAAAAGTTAAAGTCGCACTTTGCTAATAGGGTCAAGTTACATGACCAATTTTGCATTTTTCCTATTTTCTTACAAGTGCACATATTTAGCTATTAGAATTTTGATTGAGTTGAATCTTATGTTAGTATATGTTGAATTGTATTAAGTTTATAAATTTTAATTTTATTTACGGAATTATAATTCACAAAATTGTGACGGATTTTTCCAATCGCAAAGGGCAACTTTTTTAGTAATGAAAATTTATGAGTTTTGCAAAAACAATCATGGATCTCCTAGAATTGCTTGAGAGAATTATTGTACTCTTTCAAAGTTTCTCTCACTTGCTAGGATTTGTATTTTGTGTTGAATAATGAGCTTTAATCACCCTTTTTTAATAAATGCTTGATGGGAGACTTTCAAATTGATTTGAACTTCCATGATGGTTACAAATATCTTTGATTTGATTGGTCCATAGACATAGACACTTCATCTTTGGCACTTGTCAGTATTTGATTTGAGTATAAAATAAATTAATATCAGTGTATTAATTAAAGTTAACTATTTATTTTTTAGAATTAAATTCAATAATTTCAAAAAATAGATAAATATTTTAAATTAATATTTAGCATATTATTTTGCATGTCTCGCTTCTCCATTGACTAAAATTAATATGTGTACATACATGTTAATCACGATTTATTTAACTTTATGAAAAGCATCTTAATATCACATCTCTTCAATTGTAGTAGTACTATCAATCACGTAAATTTTGCTTAAAGTTGAAGTTACTAGACATTAATTAGTGGAGGACTTATTGATATTTAACTTTGGAATGTAATGATCTTATTATCTCATTTCTCAATTTTCAATTTGCAAAAGTAGAGAAGTAAAAATATGTTTGTCTAATCTTGCAAAGAAATCATCCTACCATATAATATATATAAGTTGTGATTTTTTTTTAAATGATTGTGCATATATTCAATATTACCATTATATTTCCTATACCCAATTTTGTGTATCAATTTTTGATTCGATACATAGTTTTAGATATATTGAAAGTAAATTTTGTATATTGGGACATTATTGCTATAAAAAGCAGCAGTAAAAATCAATATTGTCTATTTTAAAAGATAGAGTATTGTTTTAGGATAAATTCAAAATCAAAAAGCAGAAACTATAAACTTAAAAGTTAAAACAAAAGATCATTAATCATATAACCTTTTAGGCATCTTTGCAAAAGTTATTCCAATCAAAAAGGAATTTTTCACATATATTACTACGAAAATTTGTAGGACAATATCATATGTCCATAATTGGTTTCATTTTTCAATTAAATAAACTTTCATGTTGTCATAATTATAATCACATGTTTGGAATCTTGAACATTATTTTAAATGAGTTTGATAGTTAAAAACTCGATAGTGATTTAAGTGTTTATATAATTGTGAGAGGTATTTATTAACTGATATATTTTTTTATATTTTTTTGTGATATTTTATTAAATTTAAAAATTAATGTCAGTATAATCCCAAAATACTAGTTACTATGCAGTCAAGTAGAATTGAAATATTGAAAAGGCCGATATGATAGCCCCATGTAATAAGCTCAATAGACAGAGTCAACTTGATTGTCAACGAATAGTTCAGTCTAGAATAGTTTGAGTAAACACATAGTAGACATAGAGTTAAAAGAATCTCCAAGTTACGATACATATATATATATATATATATATATCAAAAGTAATTAGAGAGAATAGAACATCCAACTGAATTGCTGATGACAGTTACCAGAGTCCAAGAAAATCCCTATTTCCATCTGAAAAATAGATAAGATCAATTAATGACCTAATAGTTGACAGATGATTGCCAACGAGCTGTTTAGTCTGAAATATGCTGGGTAACATGTAGTCAACAAAGAATTAAAGAAAACTCCAAGTCACGATATAGATCAAAAGTAATTGAAAAGTAGAGAACGTCCAACTAGACTGCTAATGATAGTTATGAGAATCCAAGAGAATCCGTAAAATCAAGGATCTCCGTCCGAGAGACAGGCATGACCAATTAACGATTTGGTGGTTGAAAGGTGAATGTTTGAAAATTTTTGTTAGGAAGAATTCCAGCACCAACAATTGATTGTGTCGTAGGTCAAGTGCTTGAAAATAAACGGATAATTTGGAGTGAACAATAGACTATCATTGAAATTAAAATTTGTATTGTAAAAATTAAATTTTTTTACATTGGAATTCAATTTTTCCTAGTTTCTTTTCTTTATGCACTTTTTATTATTTCTTTCCCCCCTTTTTCTCACTCCAAAATATAGGTAAGTGCCAAGAAAGAAGGCAATCCCGCAAAATTAGCTCTGGTAGAAGTCATGACTGATAAATATTACAATTATGGAATTACTAGCAAAGAGGGCCCAAAGTGAGATATCTTTTTCTCTTCTGAAATTCAATCAGGTTCATAAAACCAAAAGGGAGAAAAAAGTGAGAAGGACTACTTGCCTTCTGATTTCTCCCATCTGCATCACATCATTTTGTACAACTCAAAACACACAAACACACACACACATTGAGTGTGTGTAATAATTAATCAATTACTCTATTTTTGAATAATCACTTGAATAATTATTATTGTCCTTGAGATTAAAGTAATAATAGGAGAAATATATTCAAACTAGTTATTGAATTCATCATTGGCTAAATATAAACTTAAATGAATATTTATTTACTCTACTCATCCAATGTTTAAATTAGATATCAATAATCAACTAAAATCTTAAACTTAGATTAACTTGAATTATTTTTCCTATAAATTAAAAAAAAATATGTGAGAGATGGCTAAAATAACAGCTAATTTGAACGTAACCATACAAATTTCCTATTATTATGAAATATTTATGCTGAGCTATAATTATAAATTACTGCCTAAAAATATGAGCATGACTGCAAAGGTTTCCTATTATTACAAGATATTTACACCAAACTGTAATTAATGCCTAAAAATTTGAACGTGAAAACATATATTTTTCACTATTACAAAATATTTGTATTGAGCTATCATCAATGTTTGAAAATGTGACCGTGACCGTAAAAATTTTCAATTAATGCAAAATATTTACACCTAGCCATAACTAATGTATGAAAAATTTACCATAAATTATAAAAATTCCCTACAATTATAGGACTATCAGTTAGACACTGAACCCCTCCACCACCAACTAAAAAAACAAGTTCCTTGGTCATTTATTTAAAGCCCATAAAGGAATGGAAAAGTACCTCACAAGTAAGAAGTGGTACCATTGCAGGAACAAAACACAGTTGGCATTGGATCTAGAGCTGGTGGCTGCCTTAAATGAGACTCTTGGAGGGTCACTACAAAGGATAAGAAGTAGGTCTTTGATTATTAGGGGAAGTTAGTTTTGAGTGTGACATTGTTTTGTCCTCTTGAATTGAAAAGTGTTGTTGATGGGGGGGCTATATGACCCCAAAAGTTGGATGGAATCAACACTTTTTGTGTTAATCACAAAAATTCTTTGTCAGCTAAGTGTGCTTGAAATGTCATCTTTCATACATTAGATTGGGTAATTTTTTTATATAGTTTCAAGGGCCTCTTTGATTTAATGGAATTTACCATAAGTCTAATTTGGATGTTTAAGAGATAAGTCAAGAATGACACTTCATTTATTTCAAGTTTATGGCTCTTGTCTTACTTTTGAGAAGATCTGAAATAAGTTAGGGAATGTTTGGGTATGTTTTCTGTTTGATTTTGTTATGTATTTTAATAGAATGAATTATTGAAAAACGTGAAAGTTATTTTTTGGTATATTTTGGAGGAGATATTTTTTAGTGTAACATTCAAATTAATGTTAGAGAAGGTGTGTTTTGGAAGAAAAATAAAGATATGTTTGATTATATTTTCCCAAAACAATATTGTTTGGGAAAACATAACCAAACAAAACCTTAAATTTTTTCCTCTTGAAACTATCATTTCAATGAAAGTAATAATGTGATGCCCTGTTTTTGTTTTGATCATTTTACTCTATCTCTAGTTATGAAAGGGCAAAACCAAAAGAATAGGTATTGTGATGTGGAGTGGTTTGCTTAGAGAATTTACTGAACTGATTTAGATAGTCTTGATCAATTTATTCAAGAATGATATTCCATCTATCTCAAATTTATTGCTCCCTTTTTTTCCTTTTTGGAAAAGAATTCAAGATAAGACCA
>JACGDI010005705.1:220561-261576 GCA_014898725.1 Jacaranda copaia
GTGATTGTTTTGGCAAAATGTAACCAAACGTAGCCTAATTATTTTTAAAATTTCAAAATCGAACTCCAAGATAATTCCTTAAAATATTAAGAAAAAAGTCGAGTATTCTTAACCTATTAAGTGAAATATTCTTTTAACCATGTATCGAACAACTTAAAAAATCTAAATTCAATACAGAAAATCACAATATGCATAGAACTTTAGTCCCTTTTTATAGCAAACATTCATGTACATGCATAAAGCCTTCTTGCTAAATAGTTGCAATAAAATGAAGCCAACTATTCCTACAACCTTATTTCACTATATCGTTACCATGTAAAATAAAGTAAAAAAATACAAATCGAGCTCGTTTTTCAGAATTATTTTGACCTTTATTTTAGGACCATAAAAGACAAATATTTCATTAAATTATGGTGGATGGAATCAATTATAATATGCAATTTTTTCTCATGTTTTCTTGACTTGCATTCGACCTTTTCTAAATTGCTTTTTTGGTGGGGTTTTTCTTTTTTTAATACTAAATTTGAAAATTCATGCAGCCAAGTGGAGTGTACATAGTCATTTTGAAGTGATCCTTCTTTTGACTGAATTGAGCACTTTTTCCGGATTATGCTGCAAAGCTTAATTACCTCTTATTGCATGGGAAAAAAGCATATATATATATATATATATATTATTTACCTCTTTTTGCATAACATTAAAACTATGTTCTACCTTAGCAAAACCAAACAATGTACCTAGATTTTGCTGTTCTAACATATGGAAATTGTGTTCCAACTGTAATAATGTGCGTGGATTGCGCGGTTGATGAATTACGCTATTGATCTCTCTTGGACAAATAATGTGGGTAATTTTTCAATATCACTTTAATGACACGAATGATTTAATGGTGTTTTTAGAATTTTTTATTTTTATTCGATCTGTACCAACTCGATCTGATTGTAACGTGAGTCGAACATCGATTAGATTAATTATCAATTATACCTAAAGAGTTAAGACAATTAGGTTACTAATAACCTATTCATAGAATGACAAACACATCTAAAAATGCTTTTCATTTTGACATTTTTCGGTATGCAATTATAGCTACTACCTTCCTTTTTTCAAACATTGATTGGGTATCAACGACTTTTTGATGTGCAAACTTCGAAAATACAAGCCCGCATTCCATGATTTCAAGATACAAGTTCGGATCAATTTGACTTAAGCTCATATCCACTTGATTCTTAATTAAAAAAATAATTTTTTGAATTCAAATACATTATGAAATTTCTATTATGTTGATAATAGTACTCGTTCATCATTATTTATTCTTTTTTCTTTGTTACTACATATGATTGCAAGAACTTATTGTCACTATCTCGTAGATGTGCATTGATAAATTTTTTTGTTGAACTCATTCAAATACATCATGAAAATTCTAATATGTTTATAGTATTACTTGTCCATAAATATTTATTTTTTTCATTTTTTTTTACTACATACGACATTAAGAACTTAGTGTCACTATCTTTTGGATGTGCAATAGAAATCTTTTGTTGAGCTCATTTCAAATACGTCATGAAAATTTTGATGTATTAATAATATTGCTTATTCATAAATATTTTTTCTTTTCCTTTTTAACCACACACTACTGCAAAAATTTATTGTCACTAACTTTTGGGTGTGCATCGATGAAAAGCTTTGGTTGAACCCATTCCAAATACGTCATAAAAATTCTGAATAATATTAATAATATTACTCGTTCATAAATATTTAATGCTTTTTTCTTTTTTCTTTTACTACATTAGCCACTAAAAATTTATTTTTACTAGCTTTTGGAGATGCACCAATAATTATTCTTAAGGAGTACCTTAAGGATCATCTCACTAACTCAATAATTGCAATTGATTGCAATTTCAAAGTAGTACCATATAGTTTGTGCAGTTGTTCTCCTTAATATGGGGCACAGTTAGAGAGCAAGGGAGTAAAATTTACTTAGATTTATTTTCTCTAAGTTTGCACCCTTCTTTTTGCAAGTTAAATAAGTGTTGTCGTTCTTAAAAGCCTAAACCATGATGAAACCCTTGTGCTTTTGTCCTTGCACTTTCTGCATTCTTAGTTTGAAATTAATGTTGTCTTTGAGGCCATGAGGGACCCCTTGAGCCAAAAAGGAAATGTGAAATGGCTGGAAAATAAAGAAACCCCAAACAACTTGTCATTCCAACTATAATAATGCATTTCTACTTTTGGGCGTTGTCTAAGTTTCCAGGATTTTGCTAAATCAATGGGGTTTTTTTGCTTTTGCTTACTATTTACTCAAAAGATTGTAATCTCACTCACTTGAGATTTTTGGGTTCTTTCTTTCTTTCTTTGGTTTTTATAAAAAAAGTTGAGAATATTATCTTTCATTAACTTTGAAGCAAAGTGAGGGGTTAATATTTGTAAGATCATCACGAAAAATCACAGGCAATTAGCCACATAGTCCGGTAAATTATTGACTAAGGGATAAAAATAGATGATAATGATGACTTAAAGTGAAATAATGGCATCTAATTAATGTTGCTTGAGTTTGAACCGAGGATTCCTCTTGAAATTGTTTAATTCTGAACTGAAGTGGCGGATTTTCGCTTCTAAAATGTGCTTGTTTTGAGAGAGTGCTTGAATAATTAAAGTATCATTCGATTATTTTTTTTCATTATGAATACTGACATTTATAATGATTGAGTTCTGGATAAATTGAGTCTATTATATTCAATCATGAGTGACGTAATCTTAATAGTTTATATTTATCTTTTACAATAATTTTAATTATGTGCCCATAACACATGCAAAATACACATCAATAGTATATGATTTAACAATTATAATCCAACGGGGCATATATTCAATTGGGATGCATGACATGAGCTAACGTGCATATATACGTCCACTTATATGCCTAGTTAATTTGCTTTCTTGTTATATTTAAGTACAATTTAAAAGATAAAAAGATTAATATTGATTTTGTCTAAAAAAATAGACCGTGGTGAAAGTTTTTCCTTCTTTCTTTCTTTTTATCTTATCAACAATTTATAAGCGTTGAAATCTCGCATATATAATTGTGATGACGGTATCATTACAACAATTTACCACTCAACTAAAAGTTAATTTTATATAACTTTACTGAGTTATTTTCCTATCCAAACGTAGCCTAGAAAAAATATCTTACTCCCAAGAAATAGTTACATTGCATTGTAAAATGAGCAGAGGTTATGGTAAGCATAATTGTGCATATCCACGAGCGTACGGATGTGTTTGTACCAAGAAATATCTAAAGAGATCTTTTCTTTTTTGAAATATGTTGCAAATCCGTATACTCTGCACCTGCATCGCTTGAGTTGACTAATCTTACTTTAGAACATATAATTTAACCTAAAAAAAACTGAAATTGATCTTCTTCAACGGTAGGCATTCCATTTATTTTAATTATTTAAAATTATATTCGAGATATAGCTAGCAATGTTAAGGAATATATGAATTTTCGATATGAGAGAAGTTATGACGGTCCTTTGAATTGTCAAAATTTTACGAATGAATTGAAAATTGATATCATTTTAATCTCGATTCAAAAAATACATATGTCTATATATATATACACATACATATACATATAACTTGTGATATCAAATGTTATTTTTAATTCTTTTTTTTTACTATTCTCATATGCGGTAAAAATATATTTGAAAACATGTCGAAACAACACAAGAATGTGTATTCAATGATGTGCGATAAAGAGAAGGGGCTTTTTATTTTGTTTTTTTTTTTTGGGGGGGGGGGTGTTAAAAGAAAACCGTTGCAGTAGGTTTGAGAGAGCCACAAGAAAATTGAATTTTACCATCTTCTGTTTGCACTTTAGATTTAGAAGCAAAGTGGTTGGGGACTATGAAGTGGGATTTCCATTTATGTGCAAGTATTAACATGTGAAGGCACATGTACAATGGGGTTGATTGATAAGGAGAAGAGAACTATACATTGGTGAGATCCTCTTAAATATCTAATCCTCGCCAACTTGGACCTACAAAAACTCTTATTTATCCCTAGAATTTAATGTCTCTTGAAGGTATAATATATTTGACGTAAAAAGTTCGTGGGAAATAAAACAACGTTTTTGGACGTGATTATAGAATATTGTGAAATGTCTTACTTAAGTCATAATTACTGTTCAAAAGACGAGTCCCTCGATACAACCTATCAACGTGTCAATTCGATTGAAGCTTGTGTGGCAGAACTGATAGGTTCATAGACTATTGTTGCAAGCGCATTCAAACCCGTGACCTTGTTGTGAGAGGTTATAGGCCAGGCCAGCTAAACTTCCACATGCAATTCAACAGTATAATTTTACTTAATAAAGGGATCAAGAAGAGAAGCACAATTTTTTTGTACTATTGTCCCTCTAAATTTATCTTGCAATCATATGTAGCAAGGCAACATGGGGTCATTTTCTGTGCTATTATCATATACTTATAGCCCAGATTAATAGGCTAACCAAACACCTAGAGCTGCTGTTCAGTAACAACTATAACACCAAAGATTTGGAAGTTAGATTATTGCTCTGAATTCTGAAGATGCAATGTTTCAACTTTGGAACAAAAAGGTCAAGATAAATGTACCTGTGAAGGCAGCAGAAAGGAATCTGCAAGGACAAAATCATTATTGCCCTTGGCAGCATGAGAAGATGGTCCCTTTTGAGAGTGACATATTTCCTCTCACATCTTACAATAGTCAGCTGTCAAAAAAAAATTTTGGGCATGGGGAACTTTTTCTATATGACTTGAAGATTTATTATGCACTCTGCTGAAGCTCGTGGATATATATATATATATATTACTATCTTGCTTTTAACATGGAATTTTCACCCCTCTACTTTCTTCTCTCCTTCTATACCAGTGTACTTGACTTAGAAAGGCTGGGGGGTGGGGTGGGGTGGTGTCCCAGTTCATGTGTAGCTCAGAAGTCAGAAGCAAACAGATTCAAGAAAAATCAAATTGCCAAGCAAAATGTGCAACAATAATGAAGCAAATAATTCTATAGTTAACTCTAAGGGGGTAGCCTCTTAAAGTAAAGTTGCACAAGTGGTAATGGGAAACCATATATCAAAGAATGGTCCCCAAGAGGCCCATGCAGGTGTATAAGAAAACAAAAACTTATTAATGTTGCTGAACCCAACTTGTATTTTGTGTTCAGAAACAAACCTACCCTCAAGCTCCAGCCAGATTTTACAGATGCCAAGTTCGTATCTGCTATATTGCTAACTTCTATGACAAATACTCTTTTTCCAGTGCAACGTTTTTGGCTGTTAGGAGGACTGAATAATAGGAAATGATATCGACAGCTATTATTTTAAATCTGTCGTGCAACCCTAAATCCTCCCTTTCTTGCTTTTTTCGAGTACTCAAAACTGTAAAACTCGAAAAGAAGAGAGAGAGCACAACTCAAAGAAATGGAGCATCATAGTTTCATTCAGATGTATAATATACGTTTAGCTATTAGAACATCTATGTCAAATATCGGGAGGGCAAAAGACAAAAAGATCATATTCAAGCCAACAACAAACTGTTCTCAAGGTGTAGGCAAACTATACCAAATTATCGATGACTATATAGTGTACACACGCTAATATCTTGTAATAACAAGACGGGAACCCCACTGGAAAGATTTCAGATATCTATAGTCTAATCCTGGATTGGGCTGCAAAGAAGAGAAATGAACCATAAATATTGACAGTTGCATGAGATGGAAAATATACCAAACCTAAAATATCATGGACGTCCATCAAATAAGATTTCACAATTTTAAGGTGCAATTACTGAAAGAGAATAGATCTCACGGATCCATATTATCAATCTTGATTTCCAAGAGTGCTTCAATGATTTCTCGGCAGATTGGGCATTTGTTTGACTGAAGTCTCAGAGCCTTTGCACAGTTGCTGCACATACACTAGAATACAAAAATGTTTTATTTAAATGATGACTGAAGATTAAAAGGATCTAAGAAAGGTAAGATTAAAGAAATGGAACTCAGGGAAGACACTCACAAAACTAGAGCATCAGCATAAGCACAATCAGAATAAGCACAAGAAATAGTAGTTCCACTTCTTAATAAAAAAAATTGAATAAACAATTGAAAGCCCAACAAATTCAAAAGGAAGAAAAAAAAAAACCATTAGCATACTCAGCATTGTTTTTGGAAGAATAGAAACATTCATTACCAAGGTTCTATAAGGTGATTGTCAAGCTTTGGCAACATGAGTTAGGGGGTGGTAGGAATGGACAATGTTTGTATAATATCTTCAAGAACGGAGTACTATTTACAGGCAGTGCTCCTTTAGTTGGCTGCATTTGTGTGCATGGCTGTGTTTTGAGAGAGTGAGAGAGGAGAATAACAAAATACTCCTTATTGATTTACGAGAATTTAAATGCAGCCAAATTAACACTAGATGAATACTTCATATGTATATTGACAATTTCCTGTTTGTGATTTTATATCTGTTACCAATTAAGTCTGAACCAACATAAAGACTTTCAATATAAGAACCAATAAAATAAAATTGTATCTCAGAAAGAACAAAGGAACTTGCATCAAGGTCCAAAGAGAATTTCTAAAGTAGTGCATCAATACTGCTTACTGGTTTGCACTTGCAGATAGAGCAAATGGCTAAATGAAAACAGTATCAAGTATCTCAAGACTATAGATTATCATGTGGAAAACACTTGGTGTGTAAATGTCAAAGGTCCAATTTCATAGAGAGCTTGAGATCTGGAACCACTGTGGTTTTATTCTCAAGTAATTTATTCATTGTGGTTGCAGAATGAATCTCAATGCATGAAGTACAGCTCCTCTATACCCATACATACAAGCATGCAAGAGAGGCAGCTTACTTGTCCCTGGCCATACTGCCCGGGGGGAAAATTTAGAAGTAGCCCCTGCCATTCCTTTCTTCAGTCAGCATGGTGGGGCAAACTTGACTTGGCTGGTGCTGGGGGGGAATAAGGAATCTATTCCCTAGGCAGCACTCAGCAAGCAAAGATGCTTTCCTTGAGAAATAGTGGACATAATATTCTCACACGAGGAGGCATGCTATAGCCCCACAGGTGGAACTCATGTTTCTAAAGCAGCAATACTAGGATTATCCATAATTATGTAAGTAATAGTGGGGATCACCATAGCTTGAACTCTAAGAGGATGCTAGTGAGGAAGGTCAAATGCAGGACTACAGTGAATCTACAACAAGAATTTTAAGAAATACTAAGAAAAGAGAGGTTATGTTGCTAATTTACAGGAGGGCGTAATATGAATTGAGTAGGCTCCACTGGAGCTCGAGCTCAAAGAGGTGTTCTTAAGCTCATGAGCAGGCTAGTGAGCTTTTTATTATTTTGAAATATTATATATATATATTTAATTTTATGTAAAAATGCATTAAAAGTCAAATAAGTAACATATTCAAATGATTTTTATAATTCACTTTCTTTATATATAGTAAAGTATAGTAATAAATATAGCCATAAAAATTATATATATTCTTGCTGAGATTTAGTAATACTCGTATATCTTTTCTACACATATGTCCAATTGATGAATGTTATATTTTATAAATAATTGTGAATATAAGACATATAAGGATATTTAACTTATCTTATCAATTTTCATAATCATTCCCTTTTTTTTTTCACCTTATGCAAGTTATTTTATTAATTTCAATGTACAAGTATTAACAGCCTTTTGCAATTCACTCCAAAGTAAAAAATTTCTTTTGGCAAACTAATTTGTGAAAATAATGTATTCTAAAATAATGAAAACCTTATCGTATTTATTACATATTTTAATTTATTAAATATATATCTTTTACCAGGATATGCATAGATGTATATATAGTCAAGTGTTTTGTAAATCTTAATAATGTTTGACACTATTCATAAAATAAGCTAATAATCTAAACAAACCATACACCCACATTTATAACCTATACAAATAGATAGCATACTAATTTTAGATATTTATATAATTTTGATTGTAGAAAAAAAATATTTCAAGTGATATATATACTAAGTACTAAAGTATCAATACTATTTAATATGCTCGATCTTGCTCACAATTTACATCTTATATCTTTTTTTTTTTTATTTATATGTGTAATATTTTTGTGCGTACTTAAATTATATGTCCAGACAAGAATAAAATTTTATGAGAGCTATTGAGCGTAGAGAATAGATTAAAGTAACCAATACGTTGTGCTCATTTTAAAATTAACTAATGTTTTACCATATTATACTACAGGGCATTGGTAAGCAAAGTTGTACATGTGTCTTGGAAAACCTTTATCAGCAGACACTCAAATTACAACCCCACATAGTCATATTTTCGTTCACATTGTGAATTTATCTAAAGATATTTATGTTTTTGAGTTGAAATATTTAGTAGCTTTAGTTTTCTGTATTATACTCGACAAATAATGTTCTATTTTGACAAATATTTTATAATTTTTATTTAAATCTGAGATTATATTACTATTCTTTATAAACATTAATTGCATATTACACTTTATAAATAACATAATACAGTGACACATATAAAATAATTTTTGCATCATTTTAAAGTGAGTACAATTTATGATATACATTTCCAATGTGCATGAGCCCTATTGTCATTTACATTCTGATTCTACTTGTACATGCATAATCTATATGTTATTCCTTTTCACAAAAAATTGTAATACACTCTTCTATACCATTTTGTCTAATACACTATTGTATACTAAGTATCCAAGTTTCTCAATTTTCATATTTGACTAACCAGGTCCCAACAACTCTGATTGGGAAAATATAGTGATCATTGACAAAAGCAAGAGGAGTAAGATAAAACCCTAAAAAGAATTTCCCCCCTCCTTTTTGCATCCTGCTGCTTTGCCTCTGTCTGCATCTCAGTAGTTTCTGTTTTCATCTCTCTCTCTCGTTCTATATATATATGTGGGTGTGTATGCATATGTGTGCGTATGTGTCGTAATTTCATATATTTTTTTATCACTTAAGAGCAAGTTAGTCCATCATTGGTGCTGTCCATTCCTTCTTCACCCCCTATATTTTGTTAAATAGATAATATATATATATAGTAATTAAATACTTTCTCCACCATCGGGGCTCACTGTGATTGAACAATCTTCTCATTGTCTCAAAAAAAAAACTCATCTCAATAAAAAATTGCTTGAGCTTGAACTCAAGCTCAGAATAGAAAATGATTTGAGCTTAAGCTCGGGCCTTTAGAAACAGGCACAATGAGCTCGAACTTAATTTTTTTGAGTCGAGACTAAGCTTGAGCCCATGTATTTTCAAAATCTAAATTCGAGCTTGAGTCATTTATAAGCCTACTTGACTAAAAGAGTACCATGCTTTAATTGAATAGACATAAAAAATTAACTCAGAATCTTTCCCTTACCATATGTCTGCATGGAAGCACTGCTATATCCTTCGGTTCAGTCATGCAAATGACACACTCTTTCCCTGATCCATGATCATTGAAACCCGTGCCAGATTTTCCTAATCCATATATTTCTCGCAGTTCATAGCAAATATCATCAGTCCATAGTAACTGCCTGGTTACTTTAGCAGTAAATTGTCCCTCCTGATTTTTCGCCAGGACTACCTGAGTTATCTGCATCTGGGACAATGAATGCGCCAAAAGATAGCTTCTATCATCAACAATATAAGGAGTTGGGCAAGTGTCAGCAGATATTACAATTGGAAACACATCATCTCTGGATGATGGATTTGAAAGATTATCCAACGCAAAAAAACGTAAGTCAATGCCTGTTCCTGAAGGCTGTCTAAATTCCTGGTGAAGTCCTTTTCTGAAAGGGACTTTTATGGGAACATAGGTTTCAGGAAATAATGGAACAACTCTGCAGGTGGCCTCTTCCTTGGCGAAGTAATAGATTGTGATGCTGTTGGTCAGAAAGCATAGTGATTAGAGCAGCCACTAAATGCACTTAAAATAAAAGAAAAATGGTCGATTATTCAATACAGCATGCACTTGGCGAAGAGGATTACACTGAGTCAATAATATCTAGTCTTTTAATCTTGTGATATCCCATTACAAGATGAATGTTGCCCATATCACATAACGAAACAAGACAGTATGCAAAATGGTAGATACCAGAATGGCACATTCTGGGGGGAAAAAAAAGAAAAGAAAAGGCAAAAGAAAAGTCAAACACCGATAATATGGGCCAAATAAAAAGGTTCATGATCAGAAGATCATAACAAGAAGCATCATTTCAGGACTATATACTTAAGAATATTGTTGGTAGAGAGACATAAAAATTGAAAAAGTCAAAGTGAATGGATGTGCTAAACATTTGACAGAAAAAGATACTCTTCCACTTCGTCTGGTCAGTGTAGGGAAAAATGCGTGCATAAATAGCAACAAATAGATATGTCAAAATCGTATATAGGCATGGTGCTTTTCTCATTTATGAACAACAAAAGCATAGCAGCAAACTGTTCCCAATCAACAGAAAAAATATTCGATAATCAGAAGACAGCCACAAGTGCACTTGTTTACATGAAATCCAGTTTCAAAAGTCACCACAAGAAAATGAAATTATCAGTTGTGCCCCTCTCCCAACTCTATTTGTGATCAAGCAATGGATCGATGTTGAGGAACATATGTACAGGGGAGATGCACTCAAATGCCAGAATTATTCCTTCCAGCGTATAATATGGAAAACTTTCAATGTTAACATCTCCGCTTCATGCGACAGAATTTTTCCTGGGAAAACAATCAGGAATTCATTAACTCTACCTTCCCTTCTACACCAAAGGTACAAAATTGAAGCATAATCCTACTGGGATGATTTGGTTATCTAATGCAATCAAGTGTGGATTATGAGGCAAAGTCAAGCCCAAGGTTGAGGTCCCACCAGTATACGTTCCTAGTTCAAGTTCCATCAAATGTGTGTAACATCTAATTCATATAGTTTCTTGTCCCATTTTATCTCAACTTTGATAAAATAGACATATAGTTGATTACTAACATGAGTAACAGTGAATTATAAAGTTGTTATATTAAACTCTAATACTTAAATGGTAAAAAGTTTGTAAGTCAGCCATCATGGAAGAAAGATATGGGGCACCCTTATCCCCAAGTGACTATTAGTGATGACAAAAGCATTCTTACTAAAAAATGTGCATTTAGCACATGAAGTTCTAGGGTACAATGGGGTCTGGAAGGGATACAAGTCACTCTTCGCCCAGGAAAGCAGGGAGGCTGTTTCTTTGACTCTAACAACAAGACCTCCATCTTAAATGGATCAACCTTGCTGTTGCGCCAGTTGTGCCCTTGCATTTAAATTTTATTTCCTCTTGAGAATTTGGGTACAAGGAACAAGTTGCCTAAGCCACAAAAGGGTCCACTCAAAGATACTCTCAAATCACATGATTGATAAGTTGTATTTGTATCTCATCCGGTCAGTTGTTGTAGAAAGGTAAAAGGAGCAGTCAATTGGCTATTAACACTAAGACAGGGTTAAAGGCACCGGATTACATTCACAAGTTGAAGCAAATTTACAATTTTGCTAGTCCGTGAGATTCATATGTGGTGCAAAAAGGTAAGAAATGGCAGTCAAGAGTTGCTTCAAACATCTTCGCCAAATGAACCATTCAAGTCAATTCTTTTCAATGCCACATCCTGATGATAGCTGAGCATAGTAGTGAAACTGGTCAACTAGATGGATGAGATTCAAATAGCAACATTTCTGCTTAGTTAATTCCCATATGAGGAATTTCAACAGCAAAGTTGTCTGATTTATTCAAAATGTATTTTAACTCTACAGGTCAATCTACAGTTTAAGCGACTGAACTGTGGCATGCATTTTTGTGTCAATATCAAGTTCCATTTCACATATAACCAAAGGTAATCAACCCACATTCACTTCCCTTAGCATGCAACTAAAATTACAACTACAGCCCAAGTAAAATTAAGCATACATGATCCCACCAAACTACATAAAATTAATCAACCAAGAAAAATGAAAAAACACAAGTTTTCAACGAAAGACAACAAATTGTATAAAAAAAATCGTACCTTCCATCAACCAAGGCATCAAAAACAAAGGAAACCAAGTAATGATCCGGGTTCATTTCATCAATCTCAAGCCTCAAAGAATCTTTATGCACATTCACATCACTATTCACAACTTTGGCCTGCTTCTGCTCACCACAGGGCGGCGCCACCACCCGGGGCTGCGGCAGCGATGGCTGCAACTCAAAGGGACCAAAATAGGGCTGGCCCACAAGAGGGTTGGCGTGGCTGCACACAGTGTAGGCAGCGGAATTGTAGTACGGGGAATACACCGGGGCTGAAGAAGGGGAGTGCGCAGGATAAGGCGGAGCTTGCATAGGATAAGGGAGGTAGTAATCCAGCGGGTGGGGATACAGCGGTGGCGGGTAGGGGTGGGTGGGGGTCCTCCTTCTGGCGGTGCTGCTGAAAGAAATACCCATTCTTGTTGGGTGGGATTTGGGGAAAGGAGGTGAAGGAATTCTTCAAATGCAAGTCCAATTTCATGCCTTTCATTCTCAAGAATTTTCCTTTTTTATTTTTCTTCCTTGAGGGTGAATTTATGGGTTGCATTTTTAAATTTTAAATTTTTTTATTAAAATAAACGATTGATTTTTGTTTTATTTTAATATAACCAACTGTTAGTCTATCTCACAATTTATTTATTAAAAATTGAACATAAATCTTTATCTGGTCGACTAACTCCAAAACAAACATTCATAATAATAAATATTTATTCCATCAAACAACAATAAAATAAAATATGAGCATCAAATTAGATATTCATACCACACATTTAATTTCATCTTATAAATTTAATTCCTTTCAAAATTAAAATACATGAATTTTATTTTGATTAATACACACACAAGCACATCTAAGTTTTATTTGTTTTTGAGCATCAACTAAATACGAGAAGGATAACACTCGATTAATTGGTCAGTGCCATTTTATATATGAATCTGACACATAGATATATACATACATGCCTAAATACACAAGAATTATATATTAAGGAACTACTTAAAGTGGATTTAAGATTATTTGACTATGATTAACAAAATGTGACATAATTTTTGTGGAGATTGTATTGGTCCAACTGTAAAAATTGGATTTTAAATTATAACAATATATGCCAACTTATGAAACATATCAACAATCATATTACAAACTTTGCTTTAGCTTAATTATTGATTATGACCCAAATAATCAAGAAATCTAATTATTGATTGTTTATTGTAATTGGTTAGAGATCATTGAAAATCCAATTATTTACCAAATTATTTCTATTGGACCAGTTAGTATTATTCAAAATACTCCATTTTATGTGTAAATTTCAGTTGATGTTATTTGGTGAAGCAAGTGGTTATAGTTGAGAATAGTAATCATGTTTTTGCAAGTCTTGAAAGGCAATTGATTCTCCATTAGTTGTAATGCACCAAGCTATTAGTTAAAGTGGCTCATGCCACAAAGTTGCAATAGTGGTGGTTGGTTGGAAAGTGAAGGAAACAAGCAAAGCAATCATCCATTGTTTAACTGAACTCATATGACTTCACAAAGAATAATACATGATTAATCATGTAGTAATCTAGGAGGAAGGATGAGATCTTATCCCACATTGAGAAATCGAGGGGTACAAAATTAGGATATATAGTTACTTTTTACTGTTCCTACGAAGCGTTCTTCATGAATAAAAATTCTCATTAAATTTGTTAGTGAGACAATATTTTGATATAGTTGAATCTTTATTTTTGACGAATGATTTGATTATCATTATTGACATTGTATGTGGAAATGACTATGTGTCTCTTCTTATATCCCTCGATTGAGAAGTTATGAAAATATTTAATTTGTAGCACATCAAGAAATCAAGAGGTATGAGGTTTAAATATAAAATCTTCTTTCACTCTTTCTTTAATACACAGTTTAAAGATAAACTCTTTACAACATATGCGAAGAAGATAATATCTTTGACTTTCATATTTAATGACAGAAGTGGAAGAAACCCAATGTTATATATGTTATTTACAGCTATACTCCAATATAAATTAATTACAAAATAATCAATATTCATAAAAGTTGCTCAATTGTGATTGGCTGCAGCCATGTGGAGTTGGAGATTGTGCAAAGCCCATTTCTTTACCAAGTCAAAAAGTCACCCTCTCCATTCCACAAGCAAAGTGACAATTTGGGCCATAAGAAAAGCATAAGAAGTAAAGTATTTGTTTAATTTAATGAGGGTTTTTATCTCTAAGTTTGCAACTTCAGATATTTCTTATTTCTGGAAATGCATGCATAAATAATTCAACAGAAATCAAGTGTAGATTGCTTCCACAGCTCATGCACATTGCAACACTTACATAAGAAGTTGTCACAACAGATATTATACTCACAATTTATTTCACCTACTTTGTTTTCCCAACACAATTCCTTTCTTAGGTTCATCCCATTCCAGAATATACATCAAATTCTTGGAACATTATAAAGATGAAAATAGGTAAACAATTAAAAAGAAAAAAAAGGAAAGAAAAACTCTCCAAACATGAAACTAGGGAAAGAACTTCTAGTTATAGGAATAATGGATTTACGAGGGGAATAAGCATCGACTAACTTTGTGCTAGCCAAAATCTCAACAGAAATCAGGCCTGGATTTCTTGCGAACTGATATACATCCCTTCTGATGATCTCTTAAAACTCTGATTTCTGAAAAATCCCTCAAGTCCTCAAGACTGATATATTGCTGCTTAACCATCCTGGAGAAATCACATCCAGTATCATGTATCCAAATATAAGGGTGGCAAGTTTCATCATAGTAATAAAGCAAACTCTTTATTCCCCCACCACCACTCCCCTTAGCCTTTCCAGGCATATAAGCCTTGTAAATTTTTTTCCCCTTCAATCTTTTCGACGAGCCAGGCTTCAAGGTGTGTACTTTCTTCAGTATTGAACCCACTCTTATTTGAAGTTCAATAGGCTTATCACTGAAATTCCAGATTCTTGTTCCAGGCCCAGATACTTGAGTGTGGTCTTTGCATCCATTGAAGCATCTCACAACTGAAACAAGACTGAGACTCCTCATAGGAATTTAGCAAGAAAAATGGCCTTTTCTTGAACTTTTATAGTGACAAAGATCATATATGAAACAGCCCTTTTGATGTTTTGATGATATAATGTACTGTGCTGAAAAGGGTACTAATAAATCCTGGAGTGAAGGTTCTGAAAGTACTTTAAATAGATGGTGAAATGCAATGTTCTGAGGCAAGGAATTTTGGGTAGGGACCCCCCCAAAACTTCCAATTTTCTACAGTGGATGAAGCAAGTTTTTTCTTTTTATTTATTTATTTTTATTTGCACATTACATCAATCAAGGGTTTGTTAGGACCAAACTCCAAACTTCATATATATAAGTGTGAAGACGATATCAGTAGATTAATTGACCACTTAATTGATGAAGCAAGAATTTGGTATAAGAGAGGATAAAATTTCAGGCAACAACTTTTCTGATGTTGTTCATTAAGAATGGTAAAGAAATGGACCATGCACTCAAAACTTGCATATGATTTTGCTTCATGTATCATCATTGTGCCCTTGCCTTTATGTTTACTTTTCTTATAAGTTTGAAGGGATTTTTCTTCCTTTTTTCTCCTTATTTTGTAGCAGTTGGACAGCAGAAAGCACTTGTGCATGGTGGTCTAGACCCACCATCCATTTGGTAGGAGCCAGCCACAAAATCCATTAGTTTTTAGGTGTCTGTATAATGCTGAAGATATCAGATATTGGGTGGAAACTTTGTGAGAAGGCACAAAGTTTCTTTGAATTCACAGCGAAAAGGTGGGGTGGGGAGAGAAAACTATTTACTACATTTCTCTTTTTTGGCAAAGTAGATCATAAATAAGGATTTTATCATGGATGTTTGCAAGAACTTTTATTTTTAAAAAAGTAAAATTATAGGAAAACTTATTAAAAATGAAAAGTGC
This sequence comes from Jacaranda copaia, assembly GCA_014898725.1. Classification (NCBI taxonomy): domain Eukaryota; kingdom Viridiplantae; phylum Streptophyta; class Magnoliopsida; order Lamiales; family Bignoniaceae; genus Jacaranda; species Jacaranda copaia. The sequence goes on from JACGDI010005705.1 coordinate 236,608, forward strand.
TTGAAAATATCAGCAAAAACTATGTAAGTCAGGTGAGAATTACTTATCTTAGCTATTAATTTTTTAAAACATTAAAAACAAAAATACCACTTTCAAATACTTCAGAACACATAAAATTCAACTAAAAATTTAAAAAAAAAAAAAACACTTTTTGAAGTTGCTGCAAAATAGTCCTATGCTGACGCTAATGACTAAAAGGTGGATGACGAGAAATTTCATTCAAAATGAAATCTTGTCTACCTTCTTTCCTTCTGTTTGTCCTTCAAGGAAAAAGGTAATGTCAAAACCATAGTTCAGAAGAAGTTTCCTCTTCATTTGCTGTTGGTTCCCTTGCTAAAATCTATGATCCAACCAGAAAATCAAACAAGCAAAGAGCTATATTAAGCAAGCTCATGTTGCTTCATAAACCATAGTAGTATCAGGCCGGCAATTGCTTGAACAGCAAAATTGTATTGTTTTATTGAACTTTATCTATGACTATCTCAGAAGTATTGAAGTATTATAGGTTCAAGTATAGCTAAACTACCAGTCTTAAAAATATTCCGGCTGTACAGATGAATATCAAGCATCGCTCAGAAGGAGAGCCAAGTACAAATAAGCAGGCAGCAGGAGCAGAGAATTTACATCTAAATGAACTACTTTTCATGATTGTCTTGAAGGGCATCGATCTTGATTATCAGCGGATCATGGAGATTTAGGGAAGGGTCGGCTGTAATGGGCAGTTGTGGCGACAAGATATCACCATCTAAATCCTCATTCTCAGCCAATGCTTTTTCTAGAGCAGCCTTGGCAACTCTTGTAACACAAATCATTAACACCACTGCAGGTAAACACAGTTTATATGACGTTAGCATACAGTATCAGGTGATCTAAGATTTTTTTCCTCCATTGTGACAATATATATATATATATATATATATATTTACATATCTGAGAGAAATCCATCTGAAATTGGAACCAACTAATTTTTTATCATTCAAAATGAAAGAAAATTTCATAGCACCAGTTTTAGTTTCAGCAGAACAGTTCTTATAGACTTTTAAACTTAGCATCATTCATGTGATAACCAACATATTTAAAGGTTGCACGTTCCATAATAAACAATGAACTTTCAGATGTAAACATGCGAGCTGGTCAGATTCTAATTACTTATAGTGGTCAGGCGTGTGACATCAAAATAGTCAGTAAAAAGTCACTTCAAACTTACCAGACACTGCAAGACCCGTTAGAATAAGTGCCTGCATCAAAGTAAAGGCTAGTGTCAAAGAAACAGAAATTGGCAATGACATGAAGCTGTCATAGAAACTATGGCTTTCCAACACTTCAGCCGGTTCAAGGATGGAAGATGAAATTTGCTTAAATATCAGTAGATGTGATCGTAATGATGCACAGTGTAAAGTAAATTTTAATTGAAGATACAACCATTAAAATCTCATATTCGTTTGTCACAACCTGGACAATGTGACAAAATTCAGCAACAGAGTTCAACTATGTTTGTAATGATATACTTTCTACAGATTAAAATCGAATAACAAAGTAAAGTTAGGGTATTTTTGTTTGGATATTTTAGGGTATGGCCCCAATAGGGTATCACCCTACCCATTGACAGGCCTGTCATGCTGTCCGCAACAAAATTCTGGACATATTTTAGAAACTGTTTTGTCCAGCACATTTTTCTTGATGTACTTTTCATGGCTCATATGTAAAATGTGGAACATATAGAAACTCATCACCCCATATGTCTTTTCCCTGGAAAATTTTTGCTCCAAAGAGATGCAAAATATGGAAGTCCTTATTTATCATTGCCTTTCATTTTGAAAAGAATATTTATTGTTAAATAAGAATTAAGAATAAGCTCAACAAATTAGCGTCAAACAGAACAGCGAAAAGCTCTTACCCAGCGGGTTTTTGAGAATTCATGCCATCCGTGTGTTACATCTGAAAGATCCTTCAAAGTTGTACCAACATAGACCAAAGCAAAAGTAATTGGCTGCAAAGAGAACATCAATGGCCGCATCATAAGCAGATATATTGAAATATGTCTATAAACACAAAAGGTACATGGCCTGACAATCTGATAAGAAAACTTCAAAACCAAAAGGATTTTGAAACCTTTAATCTAATGAATATGGAATCACTAAAGTGGTATAGAATAAAGTACATACCATCATGCCCAACCATGAAGCTAGCATGTATTGAGCTATAGGTACTGGAGTCACAGATAAGAGGTAGTTCAACATGTTAAAGGGAAGTAAAGGAACAAGCCGGAGCAACAACATAATCTGTTCAAAGGCACAAGACAAATTCAAGTTCATATAAGCACAAGATGATTTGTATACATCAGATATTAAATCAAGGAAACAAATCCAACCAGAGTAACAATAAGCAGCAGGATCAGCACTAGCTTAATACGTTAAGAACAAAACACTGAATTGAGAAGGCACACAAACCTTAAATCCTGATCTATTAATTGCAATTGCAACTGCACGGAACTTGGGATAGTCTTTTAACTTGGAAATAACATATGACCTCCCTATCTGTTCACAGTTGAATTGAAAAAGAAATAGAAAATGAATATCTAGTAGAGGAAATGCTCTACCATATCGTAAAGGCAATATATCACAACAGTTGAGGTAAAGATACATCTTAAATTTGAATCTTAGCTCTTATGACCAAAGAAAATAAATAGTGCTATGAGGTTAAAGACACATTACCAAAAAAGGAAAAGAAACAACACTTACAGTCCGCCCAAGAAGAAATGCAGCTCCAGCACCTATTGTTGCACCAATAGAATCAGCAATAAAACCCACAGGCAAGCCAAAGAGATACCCACCACCCAGCTGAAAAAAGATAATAAAATACCAAATAGGTTTCAGTTCAACAAGGAAATATGAAAAAATTCAGCTTATTTATTATAGATCTTTGGAAGAATTACAAAATCAAGCAAATCAATTGAAAGATGTTAGATGGTATACAACTAAATTAACAATTAGAGAAAGAAAAGTAAATCTATACATGAGGGTGGACAGAGAAAATATTTGCAGAAACTGAATTATTGTTAGTTCGGAATTCATGCCATAACCTGCAGAGAACTAACAAAGGAATCTGGCCAGAATTTAGGATAAGTTATGGTTGAAGAAGGCAACCCTAGTTTTGAGGTTGATGAGGGTAATCAGTTATGAGGGGACTCCTCTGTTTGTATGCTGCTATTTTCAAGTGGTTGGTACGGGTGGATGGGGTATCATGGCCTACAAATAGCATCGCAATTTATTAAGAGTTCCATTCTTTTCCCTTCGTTACCCCTGAAATGAGCTTAGGCCAATCGTGATGGTGGTGCCAACTCAACAAGCTAGTACCCGAAAGCTAGAAACATTGGTTTCATTAGTTGAAAACATGCAATGTAAAACATTGAACCACTGATAGATTATTCAAATAAATAGATAACAAGAAGACAAATTATTTCTAGCTTTGGTTTCATATATCCAAAATCATAAACACATGATTTGTTAATAAGAACTTGAAATTGGAAGGGGAAAGAAAACACCACCAGAGATGTTAATCCCTAGTTCCTTACCGTCAATACTGAAGCTGGAACTGCCAAAACCGTCAAAGGAATGTATGCAACAGCTCTGCAAGGTTCACATTCCATGAGAGAATCAGAAAAACTTAAGATTTCCCAAACATTCTTTAAACAACTTATCTTTCATAAACAGTACAGAAATAGAATAACTAGGAACTTTATTCAAAACAAAGTCTCCTGTACTGCAAATTGAAAGAGTCGTATCAGAGAAGCAATTTACTCCAGGTTCTAAAGTCACTCCTGGTTATGTCTAAGCTAAAAGAATCCATCTTTAAGGCTACAACTTCAAAAGAAAATGAGGATCAGCTAGACCACTCAGCTTTCTCTTGATTATCACATATTTAATCTCAGCTAATCCTAATATAATGACTGAGGTTGAAATTTTATTTTCAATGTTATGCTTGATCAAAGATGTTCTTGAACAAATTGATCCTTGTATCTGACAGTTCTAGTAATCAGCAGACCATCATTTTCTTTAATTACAAACTGAAATAATAAAAATTGAGACATCCATTTCAAGTACGCTAAGTCTTCCAGTAAAGTAATGCTCCTACTTTGATCCGACTATAAAGAAAAGAAAAAAGTACATATGAAGCAAGTAACTTAATAATGCAGATTGTATGTGGAGTATATACATGGACAAGGTCACATGTAAAGTCCAAATAATAAATACTTTAACTGATTGCAACGCATAGTTTATATTTCATGACTGCATTTTTTAACAAATTCTGATAAACCAAGACAAATTAGTGAAAGATGAAGATGGTTTTTGAACTTCTTCTATTCTACTAGTTGAAGTGAAAACTGTGTAATTTTTTTTCATTTTTCACATATGCTGCCTGACATCCCAAAACAAGAAAGGCCAACAATGCATTCATCTTTAGGCACAACACAAAAGACTTAACCAACATGAGCACATAAAATTGCACTTACAGCACTAGAGGGCCCCAAGGACCAAGATCTTGCTCTATCCATACTAAGAAATCCTTCAGTATCTGGAGAAAACAAATATTATGATTAAACCAACTGGATGAATAACAATCTTTCATACATTTGAAGCACATATAAATGCAAGGTTGCTGCTATAGTAACAGCTTTCAAGTGATCATTTCTCGCACAATTAGTTAACCAGATTGACATGTAGAGATTAACTGAAATCACTAAGTTATTCATGCAATATGCATCCCTACGGTCATCTGAAAAAAAGATCTACATTTGTCCAATTGGTTACTTCTTATCTCTTTCTAGTGTTAACAAAACTTATAGGAAGGCTCTTTTCTAGCTGACATGAAGTTGGCTGAGTTAGCTCGTGAAATGGGAACTGAGTGTGTTACTGGACATCAGCTTGACAATACTAAATTGCTAATGAACTATTTCAAGGACAAAAAAAAACGAATATCGAAGAAATATCAAGACTCTATTAGTTGACCGTCCAAACAAATCAACCACACCAGCTGATATCAAAACCGATCCAGGAAAACACCAGAACAATACCAATTAGGCAAAGCAACAAAAATGTCCACATAATAGAACATCTACATCAGTCCAAGAAATCCCAACATCAACGGGGGGTGGGGGAAACCATCCAAAATGACAGTAAAACCAGTCCAAGAAAACCCCAAAACAAGCAAAATACAAAAGGCCAAACCACAAAATTTCACCTTCTCAATAGGGAGAGTAAAGCAAGCAATTACAATAGCCCCAATCAGCACTACAAGCAACGAAATTTTCAACAGAGAAACCCAACTGAATTTCAAAGCCATTATTATCGAATGCGGGGAGAAAAATAAGATCTTTTTGCGCCAAGGCCTACACTCTTCGTCTTCTGGGTCCTCTGGTAAAGCTTGCTTCAATGACAAGCGAGGCCGCAAATTTATTCCTCCTAAGTTTGCCAGATTGAATTGAAAAAAAAAACTAAAAAGAAACAATCTTTAACCACCTAGAGAAGAACCCTTCTCAGAAATGACGAGGATTTAGCCCATTCGATTCAAAGATCAAACTCATTTCCACAACAAGCGATTTTCTGCTGAGATTGTGATCGTTCTTTTTTCGCCAGTGAGTTACCAATTACGATTCCCCTCGAAAACTTAAAACTACGCCGTAACTATTTTCTGGCAGGTGTGTTTTTTTCTTGTTCTTTTTCTTTTTCTTTTTTTGCATAATTAAATAATTTTTTAATCTGTTTAATTATCAACTTATTTTGGAAAAAGCTTAGGCCCAAAAAGGGGGTGGATGGGCCAAATAGTCCATTTTGAGGTCCATATTGCATCACTTGGTGGGCCCAAACACAACCCTCAAAAGTTTCAAAAATAGATTTTTTACTTTTGGGTCTTTGCCTTTTATTTTACTTATCTACCAAAATGCACTACTTAGTATATGTAACAAAAAATATGTTTTACTTCTCTACCTTTTGGTGTTGAGTTTATAATTTTGCATAAAATTTGATAATATTGCTGTTATCCTTGTAACCTACATTTATTATGCTTTACAAAAGTTAGTTAGAAACAATAAATTATGGTCAAAAAGTTAGTTGGCAACAATGAATTGTGATATCTTTAATTTGTCATTTGTTACATTTTCTTAAGTTAGTTAGGCACAATAAATCATTGGATCATAGTTTGAGGGCAAATTTTGTCTTTCATTTATTTATATTACCTTGACTTTTTAAAAGATGACAACAACCCAACCTTAAAGAAAACTTATCAAAAAAATTTAGCATCTAATTCATTTATAATTCCAAAATTTATTACAATCTGAACTATTCTAAGTGGGATGAATTTTGGTTTGATTCGAACTTATTTGAGTGGGATGGATTCAGGTTTGATTCGAACTTATCCTAATTCTTAATTTTTTCATTTGTACATGTGTCAAATGGCTATCAAACTTGAACCATATACACATTCTTTAAAACAAAAGTAGTTGTATTGTCATAGTGTCCATAACATATTGGAGAAGAGAAAATACTTCTAAAGAAGAAAAGGGTACATGTGGCCTTTTTCAATTGTGCCCATATTTATTTCTAGCAAACTTTCTGAAACTTCTAGCTCTAAGACAACCTCCCTTCAAGACTAGAGAAGACAATCTTCAAGACACAAGAATTCACACTGCAACTTTATGACAGTCAATATGACAGATAATCTAATGAAAATTTCTACATTGCCAAACACCCCATTACTTTATTGAGGACAATATTAATTGGTGCTTTATTTCTTATTTTTTACCATAAAATTAATAATTATGGATCAAATACAGTCGGCATATATTCATGAAGTTGAATAAGAAATAAAACATATATTGAAATATACGAACTAAAGTGATATAATTTACATATCAGCGACAATTCAAAGAATCATACGAGAAGTCAATATAGTAACACAATATTGTACAAGAAAGTATGGCTATATATGGTGTGTATAAGAAGACCCCAATTAGGCCTCAAAATATTTGCTACTATTTTCTGAACTCTACCTGAGAGCATCAACCTTAGTTTCTTGGATTATACCAATCCAAGAACCTACCAATTTCAATGTTGCCAAATGCCATATCTATCACACCAAATCAGCCACTTCTATGCGTGGATGAGATTGACAATGTACTAACGCCATCACATAGAGCATTCATCAACACATGACCAAGCATAAGATCGACAAAGTATTGGTGCCCAATCTCTCCGTCCCTCCACTTCATCTTCAGGGGAGCACGGCCATAGTGAACCCCATCGTTGCACCGGTTGTCATAGTGCCACGGATAGGTCATATCAAAATCATCGATGACACTGTCAAGAACACCATATTGCCTCAACTTATCCAACACCACACCATTGAAAGCCTCCATCTTGTGAGGATTAAACGCCAACTTTCTAGCATAGCCACCAGTTGCAACGGTGGTCCTATATATAACTTGAGGCTGGGTCAGCCCTCTTCCCCTCACGCCCTCCGTCACCTCAGCCCAAAACGCAGCAGCATAGTCTGCCCCTCTGATAAAATTTCTGATATTAGACCAGAACACGCCGTCATGTAAGCCAGAGTTCATGATCATAGTGTCCGGAACAACATGTCCGGAAAAGTACCCCTTTAACGTCTGTCTATACTGTGGGTTGATTAACGAATTCAGGCCCTGATAGTTGCCAGTATCATTGGGATGACCATTGAAAATGCTGGTGAATCTGACCGTTTGGGATGGACTTCTTGGATTTGTTATGTTCTTATCAAAGATTCTTGGAATAGCAGGGATATCATGGACATCTAAAATGAAGTGAAGGATGTTGCGGATGGTATCACAATGGTTTGAATCCCCCCACCAGAAGATCCAGCGATTGTTCAAACAATTCCAGGCTTCTTCAGTAGACCACAATTTGAATGAACAATGAGTTGAATATATCCATCCATTGCTCTCTAGCAAGCCCAATGGACCATCACACCATGGATGCTGGCAAGGAAAACTCGGCTCCTGGCATCTATATCTGCCATCATCACTAATTGGACAACTATCGTTCCTAGCATGACGAGTCCATCTACCAGACCAGACATCCTTGGAATAATCAGAGTTCTTGCATTGCATTAATTCAGGCAGCTGGGATGCAGACTTATGGAATTTGATTGGAATAACGCGAAGAGCCTTATCAAACGCGAATCTTGTAGGGGAAAACTTTAGGCCTTCATAATGCCTGAACAAGAGGATAATGGTCAAATTGTATTCCCCTGCAAAATCCGGGTGGATTTGAAGAAAAAATGTGTAGTTTCCATTTCCCATGTCTTTAATTGGAGGCCTAGACTTCCATTGTTCACCAGAAAGATCAGTTTCAAAATAATCACCTCCTAAACAATGCGGCATCCCTGAATCATCCAATGCCTGGAAAACAAATTCATGTATATCACCTGTGGACAATTCAATGTTCTTATTACCATCCAACCTAGGAATTCTGACATCCACAGTCCTAGAATCCTTACAAGGTTCACCCCCTGGAGTTAACCATCTAGCAAGAAGATTGGATGAATAATTTGCCTCAAAATCAACAGAAATCCAAGGCTGAATTGCAGCAGTTGAAGGGCTGTTAAACCCCAGGTGCTTTGTCAAATTTTCTGAAACTGGAGGGCTTTGGGCAATTCTATTGTCAAGATTTTCATGGGTTTTTGCCAAACTTTCGTGGGTTAGATTCAGATCAATCTTCTGAGGCTTTTTCAAATGGGTTTTGGTAAAGTTTAAATCTTTATGGGATTTTGACAAAATATCAGAACCATTGAGCTTCAGCATAACAAAATCCTTCTGGAAAGTTTTCATATTCAACCCATCAATCCCCCAGAGAATCAAGATTCCAAAACAAGCCCCAATCATCAGAATCTTGAACCACCAATGAACCATGGGATTTGACCTTAAAACCCATGCAGAGTTTGAAGCTTTCTCCGGCATCTGAGAAACAAAAGCCAAGGAATGTGAACAAAGGAAAACAAAAATAACAACCCAAAAACAATATCCTAAAACCTCAAATATACAGAATATATGTAATTAAATTACAAAAGGGAATTTTTCCCTTTCCAGTAGCTGACAAACACATCACTTCCCAGCAAAGATTCACATACCTGTGATGTTTTCTTGAAGAAATAAAACAATGCAGTTGTAATAAAATGACCTCTTTGCTTCAATTTATTGGCAAATTACAAACTGTCAAGGCCTTTTGCCAATGCAGCAGAATAAAATTATTCCCTGTCTCCTCTCCCTCCCTCCCTCTCTCTCTCTACTGCGCGCATATATATATGTGCTAGCTATTTGTAATGTTTGGAGAATCATAGAAGAGAGAGAGAGAGAGAGAGAGAGAGAGAGAGAGAGAGAGAGAGAGAGAGAGAGAGAGAGAGAGAGAGAGAGAGAGAGATCCACTGAGTTGTACAATGATAAAAACAATGGTTACAAAAAGCAGAATGAAAGCTGGGAGAAGACTAATTTTACTGCACATAAATCATAATGTTCTCGAAGTTTGTTAAATTACCACGAACACATCAGAAACAATCTCACACCGACAAGGACAATGGCTTAGGATTCTTGAGGACCATGAGGACTGTGATGGAATCAGAATTTTTCATTAGGAGGAAGAAATTTCGAATTGTCAAAAATAAAATATATATTATTTCATTATATATAATAATCATTCAAAATATATAATTTCAAAATAATTGATACAATAAAATAGGATATATTTTCAATAAAAAAAATAATTTAATAATTTGAAAAATGATAAAATTGTAATATTTTAAAAATAGCTGTCCCAATCTCCCTCGGCCCGCTTCCGTCCATGCATGAGGATTTGAATGGCGTATTTGTCTTCTTCATTTGTTGCATTTGCATGGTTTTTACAAGGCATGGTGCTGACGTGGTCCCCAAAATTAGGTTATAATATTTTAAGTACATTATTATATCATAATATCAATAGAAAAAGGAAAAAAAAAAAAGAATTCTTCGATATAGTATTTATATATTCGTTCCATATATGTCCGTCAACTATTTGTTAGAGACTGTCATCGTAGCAACCCATTCTGCAAATAATGCATTTTAATTAATTATTGTAATATTATCTATTTTTATCTATATATTCCTACTTGTTTGCTTTGTTAGTTAGGGTTTAATGCATACGTCTTTTATGGTGGTGATGTGTACATATATATATATAGATATATTTGTTTTACGTTTGACCTATTGTTTTGGAGTGTGAATCGGCCTACAATTGTCAAAATTTAGAATGGCAAATGATGATGATTAGGTTAATTGGTGGAATAGCATATTTGGTGCTAAATTTTTCTTTGCCGTTGAAGAGAAGATACATACATACATACATACATATTTGGAGATATTTTCCAAGTTACCTCATTTGGGAAATGAATGACAAACATTGGTAAAGTCATTGTTTTTGTATGTAATGATTGTTTGTGATAGATTCATAAATCAAGTTAATTAAGCATATGGTTAGTATATTGTTAAAAAAAAAAGTAACAACGTAAAATTGAGAGTGTAAAATAAATAATATAAAAATTTATGTGATTCGCTTAAGTTCGGGCTATATTTGTGGGACACAAAGGATAAGATTTTCATTACTACTTTAAAAGACGTAGAATTACGATAAGTCTCATCCAAGTAGTTATTTCAGATAATAATAATAAGTATCAAGATACGATAACAATCAAGATACGATTTTAGGGAAACTTAATTTTGAAGATCAAATCAAATTCTAATATAACTAAAATACCAACTTTAAGTAATTAGGATACCAACACTACCAAAAAATTATGCATTTGTTACGGAAAAATTGTTACGAAATTAATCTCACAGCTATAATTACGAATTATAGCTATGAATTTTCGTAGCAAATTTAATTTATTTAATTATGAAAAAAATTACTAATTATCAAATTCGTAGCATTGTAAATTTGAAGCAAAACAGATTAGTTTTGTATTATCGTTAAAAAAATAATATATATACTGATCATTAACTACACATTGGTTGTAATGAGGGTTAGTTATAAGAGTATCAACTTTGAACTTAACTAAAACAATTTCATAGTCAAAGTTACAAATTTTCAGCATCAGCTACGGATTGACCATAGTTGATGCTTTAATTTCTTATGGTGCAAATCTTATTGATTTATAACTCTTGAAACACAACCCAACATATATTTGTAACTTATAAAAAATTCGACACTTTATTTTGATGGGTCTTTAAGTAACTAAAATTAAATTTGGGAGTTTAGCATGTTACCCTTCCAAGAATGTTCATACTTTCTACATTTTTTTATTGCAACTACCATCAAGTCTTTTAATATGCATTTTTTATTAATAATTGAAGAGATTATGAGGCTATGACAACCCTTAGTGGGGATCTAATAACAACAAATAAATAAATAAACAAAAAGAACAAGTACAATAATGCACAAGAAAATCCTCCAAGTTTGATTTTATTGATGTCACCGCACAATTTTTTTCCCTTCACAAGATTGTTGTGTTTTTGTGCTATAATAAGGCAAAAGCTTCGATACCCCTTTTTAAGAGGTCAAAAAAGATGTCATCTTTAAAGAAAGGGATAATTGTATTAAATTCCTAATTTATACATATCGTTGTTGATATGCAATTTTACTTTTTAAAGTAATGAAAATGTTCACTAACACTACATTTTACTATTCCGGTAGAATGTAACTAATAGGCATTGGACACGTGAGTTGGAGGTAACGAAATATTTTTGTTAAATTCTACTAGAATAGTGCAAAATGTGGTGTTGACAAATATTTTAATTAATTTTGGGGGTGAAATTGCATATTTTAATTAATTTAGAGGGTGAAATTGCATATCAACAATGGTTGAGGGGTAATGTGCAACGAAGGCCATAGATTGTGGGGTTTAATGCAATTAACCCGTAAAGAAATATGTGGTGGAATACTTTGTCTATTGTAAGAAAGATATCTCATTGCCTTCAACTTCATAAAATTCAGATGGTGTTTGGCTAAAAATTCATTTAAATTTTGTTTACAAATTCTTATAATTTGTAAGATATTTTTAAAATTTATAATGTCTTAGATTTTAACTTAAAAATTAATTTTTTAAAATATTTGAATAAAATAAGATTTTGAAGCTAATAAGATGTTACTAGTAGCAATTTTGAATATAGTACGTTTATGACCAAAGGAGTTTTTTAAAAATTTAAAAATAAATTATAAACTCTTTTTACCTTTTTTTTAAGAAAATTTTATATAAGTTCTTCTTTAAAAAAATTTATGAAACATTTTGTATCATCTTATAAAGTTTCAAATAGTTTATATGTTGTTTTAAGAATGTTATAAGTTCACCTAAACATGCCCTTAATATGATCCAACAGAATATATTTGGAAAGAAAATTAATATTTTATCCTACATTGAAACACTCAACAGTTTTGAGATAATTTATAAACTATTTCCCCCTTGCTATTTTTTGAAATGCCTTTTTCAGAACAAAATCCTCCACCAAGTATGTTTTAGCGGATATTACCTCGATACGGCTAGATCTCTACATCTAGTTTTCGATTTGATTATTATTACGTAGTATGTATTCCGAAGAAAATGTTGTTGTTGTTATTATTTTGAGATAATAAAAATATTTTTCCCATAATCAATCCAAACATTGCCTTTGATTCTTGTGAAGCACGTGATGGCAATATTCTCTGCAAATCAATATGTAGAATGCGACTAATCTTTCAATAACACTAAGCACAGTGACTAGTTCCAAATATTCTCTGAAAAACAGTGCAGATGGATTAACTCTGCATGTCGACCGCACATGTATTCGTCGTGCATCCTTAACTGATAAATAAATACAGAAGAACAATGCAATGAATCTATATTTCATACTCCATGTGAGAGGCAGCTCAGCAAAACTTCATCATCCAAATTCTGGCGCGTTTCTGCTGTACTTGAATAGGGAAAGGGATTGCCTATCTAAAAATATGGAAACGGAGCGATGGCCGTACGACCAGATGAGAAGTAAAGAGTACTTAGAAGGCATCATATTAACTCCATGGATCGTCCCATCCCTTGGGACCGTCCCTTTTCACGATCTCCATTATGGCTTGGACGGCTTCCTCAATTCTGTTGGATAGAGAATGTGTTCCATGTTCAAGTTCAACTTTTTCAGCCCCACCCATTGCCCTGCACAATCTGGATATATAGATTCATAACGTGGAAGAGAGCAGAGCATTAGTCAAGTTTCACAGACAGTGTATTAGTCTATGTAGGATGAAGAGTCGTTAGAGAGAATCATAATTACAAACAGAAGGCCATAAACCAAGTTCAAAAGCTCTGGTTCTTGCCTGCTAACCAGCGCTTTCTTGTCTACGTATTCTGGTACATATTCGTCACCCATGGAAAAAATGACCTACAGAAAGAAAAACAAAAAAAGATTGTTACCTCTAGGATTCGACCACAAATGGTGAAAGGAGAGAGCATATTTCCATATCAGTCACAGCAAACAATACTCTATGCTGGTGAATACCTAGTATGAGTAGATCTTTATTTATACGTTCGTCAATGTTTGGACTTTGGGCAAATCCAGGAGGATGCTTAAAATCAAGGATCTCTATCTGGGAGATAGACACGACCATGTAAACATGTGGGAGTGGGAAGATAATGTGAATAAACAAAGCCACTGTAGGAACTCATTTTCTTTATTTTGAGTTTATTGGATTTATTGTCAGTATCATTCTTTGACTCGGGGCTTAATTGCCTGATGTATGGCGTTTATAGGACACTGCCATGTCAAGCTCATCATAGCCTTATATAATGCTTTGCACTGAATGGGGAAATAAAATTACTCCTCTACCAACAACTATATAGCTTTTAGTTTAATGGCGAGAATTTGATCTTAACAGCCTTATAGAGTACAAGACATTTTTTTCTCTCCTCTTTTCTTAGTATATTTGAGCAACGGAGGATTTTTGCTGGGTAGAATCCCGGAACCTGCAATTGGTTGTATTATCGGTCAAGTGATTGAGAGCATGAGCAATTTGGTGTGTGAAGTGGGTAGGCTTCACAAGAGGAGCACAAGTGAAAGGCAAAATCTGAGTAAAATGGAACCTACCAAGGTAGGAGTGCCAGACATGTGCCCAAGTCGTTGTTTCAACTGGTCTTCACTAAAGTCGGAACTAAACATGTCATCCTCGCCATTGTAAGCACAAAGTGAATGATATCTGCATAGAGCTAGGAAAATCAATAACGTAAAAGAACCTTAAATGAAAATATAAATATATTCTCAGTTAAACGGAATGAAAGTTTTGAATCACTATCACCTATCAGCAGTAATTGGAGAATCTGGATTGGCCTCTCTGGGCATGAATTCTGACCCTCGGCCTTCACTTATCATCTTTGCAGCCAAATCAATCATGGAAGCAGTTTCTGGGAGTGTGGCCTTATATTCCCGGTCACTAACTGGAGCCTGAATAGCAAATCGAGATGAAAAAAAGACAAAGACAAAAGCAAAACTTGAGGGAATACAGAAATACAATAACCTATGAGTATTAAAATTGCAATATAAACGGAAAAGTTACCTGCAAAATGGCCGCACGAACTGCTCTTGAACATGCTGCATTAGCACGCAAATAATGTACAACATCCTGCACACAGAATAAAGTTAGATTTTAGCTATATTATGCCCTCATAAAGAGCAGGCTATGAATGTAATTGCCCATCCGAGTTTCCATAGCTCAAGCAGAGAATTGCATCAAACGTTAGATGACAACTAAATATCAAAGAGAGTGACCTAATTACCTGGCAGCCAGTACTGTGCCCGAGTAGCACCACGCCTTCGGATTCTTCCTTGTTAATAAGGTAACTTATCAATTGATCAAGTTCCATGGCATCCTTTTAACAGACAATCTAACGATTAAAATTTTTAGTACCCCAAGAAACTGCAAGAAATCATTACTCAACATCACATGTTATAGATACTAGAGAAGGTGATAAATGGGAAATGTGATATATCACCGCAACTTAAGATCTATTCGATGAAGCTTATGAACTACGACACAAAATGTCTCTTTTCACCATCTTGTTTTAACTGAGAAGTTAGTAGAAGTTCTAGAAGATGTATAACAAATGAAGTTTCAACACTTTTGCATTTTAGACTGAGCAATTGGAATAATGATATAATTTGATAGCAATTAGATTCTTCTTAATATTATAGCAGACAGGAATTCTAACTGAGATGTTCACCTACCAAACTGCATGGCTGTATAGAGTACATGATCACTAGTTTTTATTGACAAGAGACAAAATTTTTATTATACATCATTACAAAAATGAAACTGCCATCCATGAAAAATAACAGAACAAAGTGCCAGTCTGCCAAGATTCATGTAAAAGGGGCATTTACTCTATCAGACACTAGAAGACAGGAACTGGAAAAGAATAACGTACTTGTTTCAAGCTGGAGACACCATATCCACTATAGGAAGATGAAAACAGAAATTGAACTAATGACCAATGTTCTTTGTCCAAAGCAATTGCCAAAGGCTCCAAATATCTGGAAAGTTAGAATCATCTACTTCGGGATGAAATCAATACAATCAATATGCATTTGATGATACAAATAGATGAAAAAAAAGAAGAAATCAAAACCAGACAGTAGAAAAAGAATGAAACTAGAAAAAGAAAAATGATCGGAAGTGCATGCAAAGATGAATATGTGAACAAGTTGAACAACTTACTCAGTGGCCAAGAATCCATCACCCAGCCCACCGATAAAAATAACTTGCTGTCTATATTCACCTGTCTTAAATGCAACCTGCGAAAGATTGCATCATACCACTTTAAGTTATAACCGATATAAAGTTCAACTAATAAGAGCCAAAATACATCATCCAATTAAGTTGGTAATGAGATATTGGCACATTCCAATTTCCCATGTTTATATATACCTTAAACATTTACTCCTATTTTATCAGCAACGGCGCTTTCTCAAACATATATAATCTAGACATCAAAAGAATCCCCATCCACCTAAAACTAAATTTAGCACTTATTCTTTTAACAAAGATATACTGTTCCCGTACCTCAATTTCGTAGTATAAGTAGAAAAGTTGATAAGAAACTTAAATCCCCCACATTACATATTATTAGCAATAATTCGTTAAAATATATATATTCCCTTTTATCCCAAAACATCATATAGAGACCTTCACAGACTCTATATTTTTCAAGCATCAGTGCTAATCACAATCTATCACAAAGTGAAGCATATAATTAGCTCTAATTCAAGAAAACATCAAAATCAAAAATCAATTCAAGAATCGAAGCCCAAAAGCATCTGCACTGAAGATCACAAACCATCACAATGTAAAGCAAAGCACTGCCATTTAATAAGTTGATCTCTAGTTCAGTTTCTTCATGTTTTTTTTAACTTCCCCAATAACGAAAAAACTAAATGAAATCAACGTCTTCCCAGAACACATTTTCTCATTTCGCCACTCAAATTCAGCTCAAACCCAGAAACAAATAAAACTAAAAACTAGGGAAAAACAATTCCTACATTCAAACTATATCAAATTTCTTCTTTTTTCCCCACCTGTACTGGTTTCGGACCGTACTTAAACATCACCCCACGAAACTGATGCTTACTGTTAATGGGCCCGAAACCGCCGCCATTGTTGGCGGCTGCGAAGTTGTCGGGCACCTTATAAGTGGCCGAGCGGCTTCGCACAATGCCAGAAAACCAAGACTTGGCGGACGACGCCGCTGGCGACGACACAGATCGAGAAGATGGCGTAGAGGGGTTATCAGAATTCTCCATTGTCATTCAAAGAGCCCAGCTTTGAGCTGACCGTGGCAGCATATACATATAAATATATTTTTTTCAATTTTTGGAATTATCGAGGTGACAAATTTCTGTTATTTCTGTTTCCTCTTCCCTTTCCTTTTAAGGGGGGATGTGGGGTTGGCCACTTTTGTCTCCTCAAAGTAGAGAAAACAACCAATGCAGTGAATGCACGAATAGACGTAGTTATATCCTTTGACCAAAGATTTTAGTACATGCTCAATTTTTTATTAAATATTTATTATTAATAAAATATTTATTGGCCCTTAATGTATTTATTTGAGTAATTTTTAATTATGATATTTTAATAATTAGCATTTTTTAAATTATTATTTTTTTTATAAACATTAAATTTACTTAAAACTCGTGTCATGTTGACTCTATAATTTTGAATTCTTTCATGAAAAAAAAAAATTATTGGAGCTACTTATTTGAAAGAGCCGGAGATAAATGTTAAAAGCATCAAAATCAAACCTTATTTCCAAGGAAGTGAAAATTTAAAATCTTGAAAGGACTCCCTCGAAGGAGCCCTAGAATCGAAAGATGAAGGAGAAGCACTCTTTTTGATAGGTTGACTCGCAGTTGGTATAAAAAAATCTTAAAGGAAAGTGTATTTTGTATATTGTAGTTAGGTTAGGTTAGATTGAGTTGAATGAAAGATTTCGAAAATTCCAAAGCTTTTTCTTACCAAGAATTGAAGAAAAAATCTTAGGGCCTGTTTAGTTTCATTGTAAAAGTCCATTTTTATATTTTTTATTATTATAAAAATAAAATATATCAATTTTTACACATTCTCATTCAATATTATTTTTATCTTTATTTTCAAAATATATTTTTTAATAACTTATATATATATCCTCCCAATAACATGTACATCTTCTTTCTTTATTTTGTTATTTCTATCTCTCTTTACCTATAATCTATTAAAACCAATGTATCATTACTTTTTCAATAATTTATCAAAATACGAATTTATTTTCAACTCATTTTCACTTATTAACTTTTTAAATTTTAAAAATAATGAAAATGAAAATTGAAAAAGAAAGTAAAACCAAACGGGCTTACCACAACCAAAGAACCACGAGATTTGTTCAACGACTTGGGCTGGCCTTCTAAGAATTTGGGTGTTGTACGAAACAACAATTTGGGCTACATCTTATTGGTCTGGGCTTAAAATGAACCTAATTCCAGTAATTAATGCCATCAAATCTAGGGCTGTTAATGGATCGAATTTTAATTTAAATTCGATTTTAAAATTTTTATTCAATTAAAATATTCAATGGATCAAATTCAATTACAAATATCGATAATCCAAAATAAGTTGATAGGATATGAAATTATACAATCCGATCCGATAAAGATTTGAATACGAATTTTATTAAATATATTATTAAATTGATAATTATATAATATAAATTATATTAATGAAGATTTTTGACTGGAATGCAATATATGTAATATTATAATTGATAATACCATGATTTTTTCACTTCCTTGAAGCAATTAATTTAATAAAGTAGTTATATATATATATATATATTTCATATTATAGTCCAAATACACAATTTATAATTGTTTATGTACAGTAAAATATACATTACCAAATGATCAATTTGATACGACCACCATGAATTATGCCTTAAATCTTTAGCGTTTGCAATGATATGATAAAAAGTTATGAAAAAAAAATCTAAATTTGAGCTCTCTTAACTTTGTAAATACTATATTTGAATTAAAAGGTAATCTTGAAATCTTATATAACATGTCTTATAAAACGGTTCTTTTTAATAATATAAAAATTTAAAGAACACAAAATTTTTTGGACTTTCTTATCGAATCGGACTTTTTATAGGGTTTCGAATTTTTATTGGACCCGAACATGGAATTAACATTCATAGATCCTATAGGACTCATATTCAAATTTAATTATATATACATATTATTAAATTTGGATTCGAATTATCATGATTTGATCTAAATTCAATCCGTTGGCGGTCATAGTCAAACTCGAGTTCCCACTGTTATTGGGCCCATGACATAATCCACTAAAATCATTGGGCACATCTTGAAAACATTACTTTAACTTTGGTAGTAGGGCTGTCAATGAGATTGTGGATCGGATCAACTATATTCGAATTCGAATTCAACCTGATATCCTATATAATTCTTATTAGTTAGTATTATATTTGAATTCGATGGATATCTAAAATTTGATAAAAAAAATTTGACCTAATTTAATATTTTTTCTTCTCCTTCCCTTTGGATTGTACAAAAATATTATATTTATAAAGTAATTTATATCATATTTGAATTTTTAATAACTTTTGGTCTAGGAGTTAAATATTTGAATGCTAAAATCCTATTTCACATTATAGTAATATATAGATGAACTATTAGATATTATTATACTTGATATTTTATCATTGTCCCTCTTATTTTTTAGGCTAAAGAGTTAATATTAATAGCATAATATAAACATTAACATAGATATTATGTCAATATAATATGTTAAAATCCTTATTAATATTATATATAAGAGTATTAATTTAACAAAAAAATTATTAAAATTTGGGTTTGAATCTTTAACGGATCGGATTGCCTAATTCTATATCCGATCAACTTATTTTGAATTATAGATATTTATAATCATATTCGATTCATTGAATATTTTAATCAAATAAAATTTCTAAAATTCGAATTGAATTCAAATCAGATTCGAATCAAAATTTAATTCATTAACAACCCTAATTGGTAGCATCTACATTTGCTACTAAAAATCAGACATCCTAAGTTTTCATTTTTCTGAGTTTTGTGAAATTAGTTCATCATACAAGAGAGTAATCTTCTTTTTATTTTCTAAATATTTTTATTTACATTTTTCTGATGATGGAATTAAATTTATGAAATTATGAAATATAATTAATAAAAAGTTAGGGGCCCATTCGAAACTTCAATACACATAAAACATTACCATTAAAAAAAGAATTGAAAATTTTGCAAACTATTTGAGTAGTGATTAGTCTTGATCGAATTGGACTCCAAAACCTACTTGAATTTTATAGAATTTTTTTTATTACTTGAAAATAATATTTTTAGTTACTAAGAATTTCTACTATTCGCCCTTAACAACACTCCAATTATTCCAAACTATTCTTCATTATGGGAATATATGAGCTGGACCCTCTAATTTTATCAAAATTAGGGTTGAAATCATTAAGAGTTCATTTGAGCTTAATTTGTCATGAACACATTTTTTATCTGCAAAATTTGGAATTCAACTCAATCATGACTCGAAAGTCAAAAAATAATGAAACATATATAGAAAGACAAATTTACTCGATATATGACTTGTGTAAAGTTTATTTAATTAACAATCAAACCAAACTCAAACATAAAATCTAAAACTCAATAATAATTCAAAAGATTTAGACAATTACGTATTTAACTCGACTTGATTTATCTCATCGTAATCAAAAGATTCTTTTTGGTAAGAAGTCGAGCTAGACCTAATTTGACGAAACAAAACTCTCTTTCCAACACCTTGTCGATTGTACTACTTCATTTCTAATAAGCTGATCGGGTACTCTATCAATGATAAATTAAGAGTCATAGTGAAAGATATAGTGATAAATTGCTTGAGTGAGCTTACAAATTGACAAATCAATTCATTTCAAAGAGAGTTTGATCTAATTGCTTTTTGAGCGTATTAATGATAGGTAAATAGATAAATAGAAGCAACGTACTATAAAATTTTTGGTGGACTAAATGTCAAATTATTACAAACCTATCCTAAACTTCATTCAACATAACCTTACAGCTTGTATTTGTCAAATTACTTATAATGACAAATCACGAGGCAAAGCACATTTGGAGTTTAATATCCTCTTTTGTCTCAAATTTTTTATCTTCATTCTTTCAAACGCTCCAAAATAACTTAGGGCTCGATATCTTGTGTTTGGGGTGAATTGTAGAACATGTTTTGAGAGAATAGATTTTTAGAAGAAAATTTAGAGAATGTGTTATGTATTTTTTATTTTTTTTTGTTTTGGGAAAATATGAAAAATGATTTGAAAATGAATTGTTTGTTTCTTTATGTATTAGGGGGAGACAAATTTTACTGTCAATGTTAATTAGTTGCTTTTTAATTAGGTTTATTGAGTGAAAATAATTTATATATATATATATATATATATGTAATGATTGAAATATGGTTGTAGGGTGTTCTGTAAATGAATTATGAGGATTTTTTGGATATTGAAATTTTATTTTTTGGGAGAAGAATTGAAGAATGTGTACTTATTTTGTAATTGTTATGGGAGAGTAGAAATTTTGAGAAAAACTAAAAGAGCATAGCCTTAGGCTATGTTTGGTTACATTTTGCCAAAACAAATTACTTCCCAAAATATCCCTTCAAATCAATTGGCTTATCACAAGAAATTCCATAAACATACAAATACATATCATAATATTTTATCATTATTTTTACAATTAAAAAATCATATTTAATCATCACATGTACATATTACATATTTTATTATTATTTTTACAATAAAAATATTACTCAATTCCAGTTTCATTCCAAAAATCCAACAAAAAAGTATTAATTTGATTTTTATAGTAGAAATTGTCTCATCTCAAAATATAAACAAACCTATCAAAATTTCTCAAAATATTTTTTTTACTATAAATTTTAAAACATAAATAAATGTACATCATATTCCTCAATGCGAATTTCACATTCCCTAACCTCACTCCCGAAACTCATTCTTCCAAAATAAATAATCCATAACATACAATTCATATCCAAACATTACTTTAATTTTTCTAAAATAAAACTTGATTTCCCATAAGTAATCTCTTATTTAAACTAATAGTATGGCATCATTTATTCTAATTATCACTCGAAAGATGACATCGTGATAACATACCATCTTTTCTTCAACTTTTATTCAATAACTTTATATCAAATTAAAATTTGAATTATGATATTAAGTAGGATCAAAATAATATTAATTATTAATCAAGTGTAGTCAAATCATATAACTAAAAAAAATTGATGAATCAACTGAAAAGATGGCATGCCTAGTTTTGGACTTTTAAAGTGAGTGCACTTAGATGGAGTGGGGTCAATTTTTGGAATCATAACAAAGGTGGAGCCAAACTACCAAACGACCCTTCAATAAACTAACAAAACAGCTATAAGTGACTCTTAACTAATAGAATATATATACTCTTAATCAAAAAATAAAAAGGATAAATATATATACATTATCTTACCAAATGGATCTGCACGGGGGGCTTCTTTGTTTAAAGGTGCAATTTTGATATAAAAATTTAAATTATCAAGCAACATTGACTTGCTCATGATTGCTTATTAACCTATTTTTATTCTTAGAGATATTGATGCAATGATTCTCAAAGATAAAAGTTGTATACGATCAAAAGTCGAATTGAAATGACTAATCCTTTTTCTTTCCTATAAGAAAAGAAAATCATTCAACTGCGTATCTTTCTTTTAAATTGTTTGTAATTTGAGT
Organism: Jacaranda copaia; assembly: GCA_014898725.1. NCBI lineage: Eukaryota > Viridiplantae > Streptophyta > Magnoliopsida > Lamiales > Bignoniaceae > Jacaranda > Jacaranda copaia. Next base: position 259,042 of record JACGDI010005705.1, read on the forward strand.
CTTATGAGTCATGTTATTTTGATTAAAGTGGCATGATCATCTTTATATATTGATCCGAAACCGTTCAAAAGGTATTTTTCAAGATTTTTCTATTTTTAAGTTATTTGTATATATTAGGAGATTTCGATCAAATAAAACATTAGGTCTGAATCCAAAATCGAAAAGTAGGGTTACAATTGTTGAGGGATTTCAGCAAACATCTCAATAGGTTTAACTGGTGGAAAAATACGAAAGTCAAATAATTTAAAATTGATAAGTAAGTAAAATGAATAGCTTTGTCTCATTAATATGAGTATGGTATTTATAGTAGGCACTCTTATGTGTGCTTAATCAATGTTTAGGATTCCACGGACTTGTTGAATTGATAGGTGATTCGATTTGATTATGTGTGCTTAATCAACACTTAGGATTCCATGCACTTGTCGAATTGATAGGTGATTTGATTCGATTATGTGTGCTTAATCAACACTTAGGATTCCACGCACTTGTTGAATTGATAGGTGATTCGATTCAATCTGCTCAAAAAACGCATGATATGGAGTGTTAAGATATTATTTTCTAATGCTAAAGGTAAAATGATCTACTCGAAGGTCACAACTTATCATACATACATGACTAAAGTTGCTTGATAAATTTGAATTTAACCAATTTGTTGTACATGCAATGATTAGTACTTGTATAGTTGGCTTATGTAGCAAATTAATATTTCAACCATCTATAAAAATTTATCAAATATTTAGTATCATGAAACGATGATTTAATGGCATAGAGTGGAGATCATGTACTACTTCCAACAAAAACTAGTGACACATATATGATTAATTTTTTTTTTCAATAGAATTGATTTATAAATGAAATCCAAGGTAGTATAGTGGTAGACACCTTTTTTTATACCTAATGTTCATTATGTTCAAGTGGTTCTTCCACATTTAGATTTGTTTCAAAAGGATTCTCTCATTTTCCCTCTTACATAAAATTTGTTTTGACTGCCAAAATTATCATTATTTTAGAAAGCTTTGAACACAAAATATATGCCATGTTGATACTTCAAGATATTGTTATAATTTCATCTCCTTATGATTGCAACAATAAAGTAAGGGGTTAATTTGGAGTGTTTTATTTGGAAAATTTTAGTGAAACTATGGGTTGTAGCCCTGTGGGCTTATGTTTGTGCATGCCAAAAATGAAAGATTTGTTATAATCAATATAAAGTGGAAGTTGCTTTGATTGTGAAAAGCACATATTATTATTGTCTTTGCACATATTTTATGTCTTTGGACTTTTTTTTTTAAATTTTTTTAAGCTAGTTAGATGTAGTGTTATAATTATCTTGTCCTTGTTACAATCATAATGAAAGGAAAATGCATAAAAACTAGTGGCATATATGAATGATTAATGCTAATTATGAGTGTGGGATCCTTTGATTGTGAAATTTAATAATGACTTTGTTTTTCGTTGAGCAAATTAAAGGAAATTTATTGGTTTTAAGACAATCAAAATCTTCTATCATGTTAAGGTTAAGAATGTTGCTTGACTTATCTCATCAAGTATATATATTTATATATGAACAAGTCATAATAGTTGATGTAAATATTAATGATTAACAAACTTAGGTGAGTGGATGTAAAAATTACTAACAAATTCACATGAGTGGAACATATAAGAAAGTAGAAATATTCATCAAATGTCAACATCCTATGTGAAAAAAAAAAAACCTATCAAGGAAGGGCAATGGAGAACTTGAGTTGTTAATTAACTCTTATCGTATTTCTGATCTCATATATTATTGATAACAATAAGTCACATATAGTAACATAAATTTCAAATCATTTTGTATTGGGATAAACTAGTTCGTGATATTTTCTAGAAAAACTTAATTTCATAGCCTCTTAGTATTTCTAAACTACCCTTCACAGACGACGGATAACGCAATAAGCATCATTAGGAAAATGTAAAAGAACTCTATTTAAAAAGTGCAATAAATTAGAACCTGAGCTGTTAATGAACTATCATCATATTCCACGTAAATAATAGTACACTAACATAAATTTCAAATTATTTTAGAGTGATATAAATTAATTGGTGATAGTAATCGGTCCAAATTAAAGAACTTAATCTCGTGGCCTCCTATGATTACTAGGCCATCCTTGTGACCATAACTAAAACATTTTTATTTAAAAGGAGAGAACTTATAATAGTATTGAGGACTTGTGCAAATTCCCTTTTGAATCTTGAAAACTTCTATCCAACTTTTTGACGCCAAAGTCTAATCTTCCAATCCCGGGAAAGGAAAAGAAAGAAATAGAAAAGCTATGTCAAGTTATAGAATTTATGATAGAAGAATCTATGCCAACTTTAAGCACTTAATTATTAATCCGCCGCACAATAAAACCTAAGTGTGAAAGCATAATATGAAGCTTTATTAGCAAAAATATACCCCCTAATATATGCATATGTATGTTAAGTAAAACTCTTTTTCGTACAACAAGTGCACGTCAGTCATCGTACATACTACTGATCATAGCACATTCAATC
>JACGDI010005705.1:280604-297712 GCA_014898725.1 Jacaranda copaia
AAGCTATTAGCACATCCACCATTGCGAAATAATCCCTGTAACATAGTGCTATAAGTAGCAACTGAGTATTCCAACCCTTTGCTAGGTATTTCAAAAAAAAGATGCCAAGCTTCATCGACATTTCCCTTCTTGAAATATCCATTTATCAAAGTATTATAGCTTACAATAGAAGGTTTGAGGCCCGAATCCACAGCTAAATCAAAAACTTGTTTGGCTTTCTCCATTTGTCCTTGAAAACAATATCCATCCATCAGGGCATTATAAGTGATAATATTGGGACAAGTATCTAATTGCGTCATAATTTTCAAAATATCCTCAGCCTCCTTCACCATTCCTTCCTTACAATAAGCATCCACTAAAATGTTACAAGTAACCACATCCGGAGAGATATCGAGAGCCAACATCTCATTTAACAAGTCCTTCACCTCTTTCCATCTACCAAAATTGCATAGGCCCTGAATCATTGAATTATACATTACAATGTCAGGTGAAATACCCTTCTCAGTCAATTTGGAGAAGAACTGGAGAGCATCATCAACCATTCTATCTTTGCAAAGACTGTCAATTATTGCACTACAAGCATAAACATTGCCATTGCATCTTCTTTTCTCCAATAACCCAAGCAAATCACAGGCTGTGAGAGTGAGCCCAGCTTTGCAAAGCCCATTTATTACAGTTGAAATCATAATTTCATTAGGCTCACATATTTTCTCTCTCAACAACTTTTTAAACAATCTCTCTGCCTCAGCGACTTTATCTGCTGAGAAAAGCCCTTTGATGAGAGTGCTGAAAGTGACGACATCAGGTTGGCAGCCACGCTTGAAGAAGCTGCCTAAGATTGCAAACCCAAAATCAACTCTATTCAGAAGGCAATAGCAATTGATAGCGATGCTCATTGAGGCCTTATCAATACGAATACCCAATTGACGCATTTCGTCGAACAAAGAAAGGGCAACAGAGTAGTGTTTCATCTTAACAATAACACCCAGCAAGTTATTGAATTTAACAACAGAAGGCCGAGGTCGCATTCTCAACATAACACGAAATGTGGAAATAGCATCGTCTAAGTCATTTTCACAACAAAAATTTAATCTGGGTTTGTCTGAAAACTCTCCATCTCTGGGCGTGGCACTATGAAAAGTTAAGCAGGACCAAAAAAGCGGATCATTGCTTACCGAGGTCAGCCCAGAGGCATCCATTCTGTTGGAAGATTTATTCACAAAACCTCTGCATAAGTGGGCAATTTCAGCAGCCGCAGAGCTCCGCCTCATCTTCTTTAGCTTGATTTCGTCGATGGGAACCAAAGAAAACAGAACATATCAACTGCCATTAGGTCCTCTAAGTTTCAATTTTTAAAAGATGTTAATGTCCATAACCACGACGTCCACAAGAAGCGCGTTTAACTATCAATGCGGTTCATGTGAACGTGTGAACGTCCATTTTCTTATCATAATATTTTTTATTTTATTTAGATAGTTATCTGAATTTTTATTAAAGCTGATCTTTTTAAAGAAAAATTACATTAAAAATGGATATATTAAATTAAATATTGAAAATAAAAAGAAATTATAGCAGGCAATGGAGGGATACAAAGAGAAAATTAAAAGTTGAGAGAGGATGAGAAAATACAAGAAAAGAAAAACTTAAATAAAGTTCGTAAAACCTAGCCTATGTTTTGGAGTTGACGTTGTTGGATATTTTTGTATATAGCTAATTTCTATTAAAATATATCAACTTAAGTATAAGACAACATGGAGCATAGGGTGTCCTCTAATTGGATTCATGCGGGTTCGAATAATTATTAAGACAGATAAAAAAAATTATTAAAAAAGAATTTATTGTCAATTATATTTAGTAAATTTTTTTGAAAGATTATAAATATACCCATGACAACATATAATAAAAGTAAAAAGGAATAAATAATTTTCAAAAGGTGTATATTAATCGAATTGAGTTTGTGTATGAGTTATTAGAACTAAATCTAGAGATACTAACAATCATATTAGCTTTATTTTTTTTCCACAAAAAAGATATAAGTATATTTGCTTTTGCTGATAATACAATTTCAACAATACTGAATGCTAAATATTCCTTTTAATACCCTTTCCTCCTTTTCAAATTAATAAATGTTATATTTTTAAAATTTTAAAAATTTATATATAATTTAATTATGTGATGCATTTCATGATCATGTTTAAGTATATTTTTGGTTTTGCAAAATTATATGAAGAGGAAATGCTTCTTAAAAAAGCAATTAGACTTAGCTTTCTATGTGAAAGAAATAAATGTTTTTCTTTGTTTTTATTTATTTTCCTATGACTTTTCTTATCTTTTTCTATTTTTATTTTCTTAATTCTTTTTTCTTTCATTAATTACGACTTTTCTTTTCATAGTAAGATGTCAATCGAAAGAGTTTGAACTAAATAAGGTGGCCAATACATTAAAAAGAAACAAAAAATAAAGAGGATGATTAGATAAACTATACAAAAGAGAGAGCAATAGAGAGCATGTTGAGGGTGTTGAGAGAGGAGTAAGTGGATGGGAAGAGGATGAAAATAAATTTTGGATTTAAGATTATTAAGCTTTGTGAAAATACTGAAATTAATTATCAATTATATTACAAAAACACCTCCTCAACTATAAAAACATTAAAAATACTCCAAAATACAAATATATGAATACATAACATTACCAAGACATTCAAGGGAAAAATGATCATTTAGTAAATTAACTATTCAATTATTTTTTAATTTTTGGAGAGCAGACTAATTATTTTATAAGTTTTGTTAGATTTTTCAACATAGTATTTTCAGAAGAAGATTTTAATAATTATGAAAGTTAAAGGAGTGAATTGGTATACACATGATATTGAATTGGTACCACTACTGCAATACAACATTGAGAATTAGTGAAATGCAAACAAATAAAGATTGAATATAGAACAAATCATTGTACTCCTTGATGCATCTTCCATCTTTAACTCATATATAATTACATTACTGTTTTAATTTATAATATCATTGTGTTCTCCTATCCAACAATTCACTATCTAGTTGAATATATATATATATATATATACCCAAATAATCAATACAAAATTTACAAGAAATAACTCTTTAACAAGTTATTGAATTCAAGAAAAGAACACGTTATAAATGTGGAAATATCATATCACAAAACTCCATTCTTCAACTAAGGTGGCCTTCACTTGTTCTCTCTCTCTCTCTCTCTCTGAGCTATGGCTGCTGCTGTCTCCCCATGATGTCTTACTTGCACTTCCATATATTGTACTATCAACCCCTGAAAAAGAGGGGGACAAGAGTTTAGAAAGACACCAATATTGAGTTTGTTTGATCCTAAACTACTCATATGACAAGTTACTTGTGCAGTGTAATTAGATCATAATTCATTCATATTTTGAAGAATCCCGGGAGCCAACTTTGTATTGGGATAAAATATATAAGTTACATTAATTTTCTAGTAGTTGATGGGAAAGACATGTATTACAGCAAAAAGGAAGAAGTGGCAGGCCTAAGTTCAAGGAAATTAAACTTGGCTGCTGGGAACTTTACAATGGTTATAGAAATTAAAACAAAGACTAGATATGATGGACTTACCACAAATGAATTTAGCAACGAACTTTATTCCAAACTTTAGTTGGACACCCAAAAATTGTTTATCTATTCTTTGGAATAACTTCTAAATCTTATCAAGAAGATTGCCATCTTGCATTCCCCTTGCAGTTGATCAAGTTGTTGGGATGATATCTACTATCACATTTTTTATGTTTTATGGAGTTAAAAACGTCTTTCCTTTCTTGGTGTTTATCTTCCTAAAAACTAGCAGTAGTAGTTTAGTTAATGTGGTGGTGTCGTGGGAAGTTTTCACAAGTTTCAATTCGTGGTTAGTTATGTTAGTGGGTTAGTCATCAGGGTCATGGGTCTGTTAGTGGAAAGTTTTACACCCACATTTTTCACTTGTAAAGCTTATATAAAGGCTTCCCAATTTGCTACTAAAATATAGAGTAGAAGCTTAAGTGTTTATCTCTTCCATGTTAAGAATTTATTTTCCTATGTTTCATAACAGTGGTATCAGACCAGGTGAGATCTAGAAAATGAGAGAAACACTGTAAGGTACAGTTTACCCCAGAAAAAGCCATAACTTTGTGTCTTTATCTCTTTATTACCCATGACCTCGTAGAGCAATTTTGTGCCAACAACTATTCCTCACTTTGATGGTCACTATGATCATTGGAGTATGTTGATGAAGAACTTCCTATGGTCAAAAATATATTGGCTAATTGTCGAGTATAGAATTGGAGCACTAGCAGGAGAAATTTTGATAGATGCCCAGAAAATAGAGTTCAAAGCAATGAAGCTGAAAGATTTGAAGTTGAAGAATTATCTCTTTTAGACTATTGGTCATCCCATCTTGGAAACTATTCTTTGCAAAGAAATTTCAAAGGATATATGGGATTCCATGAAGAAGAAATATCAAGGCTTTGCTAAACTGAAGTGAGCACAGCTTAAAGCCTTGAGGAGGGATTTTGAAACTCTGTACATGAAAGAGGGAGAAACTAACTATTGTGCTAGGACCATGGATATAAGTAACATATTGCAATTCCATGGTGAGAAGATGGAGGATGTCACCATCGTAGAGAAGATTTTACGCTCCTTGACACCAAAGTTCGATTATGTCATTTGCTCCATTGAGAAGTCAAAAGACATAGATACACTCTCTCTTAATGAATTGCAAAGCTCCTTGTTGGTCTATGAGCAGAAGATGAATCAAAGTTCAACTTTCGAGGAACAAGCTTTGAAGGCTTTTACTAATAGTCGTTCCTCGAATTTTAGAGAAAGGGATAGAGGTAGTGGAAGAAGAAGAGGAGGTTGAGGCAAGAGAGATATAAGTAATACAGATGGTGGCAAAAATTTACAACCACATATGACTAATCACAAGGTAAAAGCAGAGGACAAGATTTTGACAAATCCAAGGTAGAATGCTTTCGTTGTCATAAATTTGGTCATTATTGTTCTGAATGTTATACTAGGTTGCCTAATGACAAGGAAGAGAAGTTCAATTTTGTTGAGAACAAAGAAGGAGAGAACTTGTTGATGGCAGTTTAAGCAAAAAAGGCACCAGAGCAAGATGTTTGGTATGTGGATACAGGTTGCAGTAACCAAATAAGTGGAAGTAAGTTTTTTTTTTTTTTCTATTTTAAATGAAGGCTTTTGTTCGACAACTAATTTTGGTGATTGCACTAATGTGGATGTGATGGGAAAGGGTGACATTAGAATTAGAATTAAGAATGGTATTGTGGAAACAATATCTAATGTTTTGTATGTTCCTACTTTAAAGAGTAGTTTGTTGAGGCGTTGGTCAATTGCTAGAAAAGGGTTATGTTATCACATTTAGGAATGGTGTTTGTGAGTTTTCTAACCCTACTAGAGAAGCAATTGCTATTGTGAAAATAAGTTCAAACATGTTGTTTTCGTTGAAGATTGAGAGTGTTCAACCTTGTTTGATGGCAGAGGTAAAAGATCCTTCATGGTTATAGCATTTTCGGTATGGCCACTTGAGTTTTGGTGGGTTGAAGATTCTCCGAAAAAAGAGTATGGTGACAAGTCTTCCTCAAATTGCTGTTCCCTTCCAAGTTTGTGAAGAATGTGTTGTTGGTGGACAACATCGCTTAAATTCCCAAAAGGCAAGTCATGCAGAGCAAAGGAACTTCCGGAGTTAGTTTACTTTGATGTTTGTAGACCAATAAGTCCTACTTCTAATGGAGGTCAAAGATACTTTATTACTTCATTGATGATTATTTACGAAAAACTTGGGTTTATTTTTCACAAGAGAAATCAGAGGCTTTTAGTGTATTTAAAAGTTTCAAGGCTAATGTTGAGAAAGAGAAGGAAAAGACCATTAAGACTCTCCAAACTAATCGTGAAGGCAAATATTGTTCCAAGGCTTTTGATGATTTTTGTGAAGCTCAAGGCATTAGAAAAGAGCTCACAACGACTTATACACCATAGCAAAACGGTGTCTTAGAGAGGAAAAATAGAACTATTCTCAACATGGTTTGAAGCTTGCTAGCTAGAGGAAAGCCCCACTCTAGCTCTTCAAGATGTGACACCAAAAGAGGCTTGGAGTGGAATAAGACCAGCTATAGATCACTTCAGAATTTTTGGGTACATTGCCTATGCACATGCCTTAGATGCAAAGAGGAATAAGTTTGATGATAGAGGTGAAAGTTTATTTTCCTTGGGGTTAGCAAGACATCCAAGGCATACAAGCAACTTAATACATTGACAAAGAAGATTGTGAACAGTAGAGATGTTATGTTTGATGAAGAAAACATTTGCGATTGGAATGAGCAGTAGCCAGCTCAAGTTTTAAGTGATGATAAAGTTGAGGAAATAGCTCCAATGCCTCAAATTGGTGAAACTGCTACTCCAACAGCCACTGAAACTTCACCAATAGCTGAATAAACTAGTGCAATAATTGAAGCAATTCGTCATGTTCCAAAAAAGCCTACATGGATACAAGAGTATGAGGTAACTGGGATTGATTGAGATGAAATTACCTATTTTGCTTTGTTTGTAGATAGTAATCCTACATCCTTTGAAAATGTTGTCAAAGAACTAAAGTGGAAATAGGCGATGGATGCTGAAATTAAGGCCATTGAAAAAAAATGATACTTTAGTGCTGACCAATCTTTGAAAAGGTCACAAAACTATTGGTGTCAAATGGGTCTACAAAATAAAGTTGAAGGAAAAAGGTGAAGTTGACAAGTACAAGACGAGATTGGTGGATAAGGGATGCAAGTAGGAGTATGGAGTTGACCACACAAAAGTTTTTGTTCTAGTTGAAGGACACGACACAATCAGATTGGTGATTGCATTGGCGGCACATAAGTCTTGGCCTATCTTCCAATTAGATGTCAAATCAACATTCTTGCATGGAAAATTAGAGGAAAAGGTATTTGTTGAACAACCCTCTAGTTATGTTAAGATCGACAATGAGCATAAAGTTTATAAATTGAAAAAAGTTCTCTATAGACTAAGACAAGCTCCCAGAGCTTGGAATAGTTGTATTGAGGCTTATTTTCTGAAAGCAGATTTTAAGAAATGTCTTTATGAGCATACACACTTTATCAAAATTAAAGATGGTGGAAAAATGCTTATCATTCGCTTAATGTTGATGATCTTATATTTACTGGGGATGATAATACCATGTTTGATGAGTTCAAAAAGTCTATGATGGAGGAGTTTGAAATATCTGATCTTGGGAAGATGCATTAATTTCTTGGCTTCAAGGTAGTGCAATCTAATGATGGAATTTTGTTTCCCAAAAGAAGCATGTGGGAAGTGTTGAGCTTCAAGATGAAAGATTATAACTCTACCGATACTAAACTTGAGTTTGGCTTGAAGCTACATAAAGATGAAAAAAGGGAAGAAGGTGGATAGCACACTTTACAAGCAAATTGTAGGTAGTCTGATGTATCTATTTGCTACAAGACCAGACATAATGTATTCTATGAGTTTCATAAGTAGGCATATGGAGAGCAAAACTGCAATGCACCTGTTAGTGGCAAAGAGAATCCTTTGTTACTTGTAAAAATAGTGATTATGCAGGAGATAAAGATGGCAGAAGGAGCACTTTGGGTTATGTTTTTATGTTTGGAACAAAGGTTGTTTCATGGTTTTTCAAGAAGCAGTCCGTTGTCACTTTATCAAACACAGAAGCTGAATTTGTTGCTGCTACAACTTGTGTGTGTCAAGCTAATTGGCTAAGGAGAATCCTTAATGAATTACAATTTAAGCAAGAAAGGGCTACTATAATTTTTTGTGATAACAATTCTGCCATCAAATTGTCAAAGAACCTGGTGATGCAAGGAAGAAGCAAGCACATTAATGTAAAGTATTATTTTCTAAGGGATCTCTGCAATGATAGAATAATTAAGCTAGAGTATTGTTGAAGTGAAGATCAATTGGTAGATATTTTTACTAAACCTCTCAAGTTGATTCCCTTCCAAACTTTGGGAAGGTTGATGGGTATTAGCACTATGGAAGAATTCAAGTAAATTGAAGCTTGAAAGCTTTAATTTAAGGGAGGGATTGTTGGTACGATATCTGATGTCACATTTTTTATGTTTTATGGAGTCAAAATTGTCTTTCCTTTCTTGGTACTTATCTTCCTAAAAACTAGTAGTAGTAGTAGTTTAGTTAACATAGTGGTGTTGTGGATAGTTTCCACAAGGTTCAATTCATGGTTAATTATATTAGTGGGTTAGTTAGGTCATGGGTTTGTTAGTGAGAAGTTTTACACCTACGTTTTTCACTTGCAAAGCCTATATAAAGGCTTCCCAGTTTGCTAATAAAATATAGAGTAGAAGCTTAAGTTTTTATCTCCTCTGTGTTAAGAATTTATTTTCCTCTATTTCATAACACAAGTAACATGGAAAAAGTAGTTGCATCCACTGAGAAATCTCTTTTGTTCATTTCTTTCAAGGGTGGGATTGCATCATGATCATTCCTTCTAAGGAAACCTTGGACAAAAACATTGAAGGTCGCACCATGAGGTAAGCAACCAATTTTTTTTCATTTTTATTAGAAAATCCTTAGCCTCCTGTTGTAGCCCTTCTTGACCAAGTGCACCAATAAGGATGTTAACATTGGGGCACAAACCTTTGGGAGGAAGTTCATTGAAGAGATTTCTTGCTATGTTAATTTTTCCATTCTTGCACAATCCAACAAAGAGGATAGAATAAGTTACTATGTTGGGATTCACACTTTTATCTTTCGTTATCCCTAGAAATGAAAATATTTCATCAATATGTTAATTCTTTCATAAGCCATCCAACATAGTATTGTAGGTCTGTACATTAGGAAATAATTGCTAAGCATGCATTTCATTGAAAAGCTACAAGCCATCAGCACATCTACCACCACCAAATAATCCCTATAACTTTATGTTAGAAGATTACAAGGAAACAAAACATGGTGCATGGGAGCTATGGCAAAAGTAGGGCTGCCATCAAGCACAAGAAATCGATGGGCGATCGGCAGACCAAAGTCGTCACCATTAACAACAAGTTTAAACCTAAAAAACCTAAAGTTGTCTCCCTCAAAAACCAAATACGCTCTATCGAACGCCTACTCGGTGAAATATATAACTTTCTCACTCTTAAGGTTTTATTAATTGGTCTCTCATACACACAAACACACATGCATATATTTGCGTATGAGAAAAAGAAATGGGGATTTAATTGGTTTGGTTTGGGGGAAAATGGGGTTGTGTTTGCTTCAATTGATGGGATGAGTACAAAAGTATGAGGGGTTTTATTCGTAGATTTGCTCTTGCTGCCTTAGTTGCATTCTAAAATTTAGATATAACTTTTTTTTTCCCTTTTAATTCAGTTTTTGTTGGAACAAAAAATAAAGTGAATTAAGAGGGTGTTTGGCTAAGGTTATTTAAAACATCTTATAAGTTCTTATATCTTATAAAATATTTTTTAACCCTATAAGTTGTTAGATCATGTTTTTAAAACAAGTTATTGAAGTATGTGGATAAAATTAGATTTTAGAACTTATAAGATGTTAATAATGATAATTTTATAATTAAAATGACTAAAAATGAAGGAGTTTGTTAAAATTTTAAAAATAACTTAAGGTCTTCTTACTTTTTTAGTTTTTTAGTTTTTTTAAAAGAACTTATAAGATATTAACATTTTATTTTATGATTTTATAAACTCTTTTTGAAAAAATCTACCTAAAATTTTTTATCATTTTGTAAACTCTTAAACATCTTATTAATTTTATAACCTTGGAAGCTCTTTTTTGGAAAAATTTACCTAATATTTTTTATTATTTTATATGCTCTGAAACATCTTATAAAATGTTTCGGGAAGCTTATAAGTTTAGCCAAAAACCCTCTTTAAGTCCTTTTATCATCTTCAGAAGTTGTCTTAACATTACAGATAGAATCAACTTTGAAAGAACTAACTTTACTTGATATTATATTGGAAAAGAGATAACTGCAAATGAAATATATGGACTCCAGAAGTCAACGAGTTCAAAGAATAACTGTAAGTGCTTTTTAAAGTTTTTTGTCAATGTCAAAGGAGGATAAAATATATTAAAGCTAAATGCCTGGATTCTAATAAAAGCTCACCTTGCTAAAAATAGAAGACAGATAATTATTATTGTTGTTGTTTCAACATTAGTGTGAAGGTATTTTTGTGGAGTTGGATTTTGTTGATGTCTTTAAGTATAAAATGCCTTGGTTATATTTACTTTAGGCTGAGGGTTACCAAATGCTGTTTTGGAGTTCATTTAATATCAAGTTTGATCATTTTCTTCATGTACAAAAGGAAAGAACTTAGTTCACCTGTTAAAGGTATGTGTGAAAGTTGATGAAATAATGACTGATTTTGTAGAACTTTTGTAGCCTTTACTTAACTTCTGAGTTCCAAATGAATCTTAATTGTTTTGTTAGAAAAGCAAGTTTTTTTACCCTTTAGTTCACTTTTCTTTCTTTTTTTTTCCTGGGATTTTCTTTTGACTTTGTTGCTAAGCTTGTATTGACACAGTATCATTTGCTTTGTTGTGTTTATATGGACTTCTTTTTTGGTTTGTGCGATAGTCTTAGTCAATTATAACTTTATATGCAGGATCTGCCACCTGAAGTCAAGGAGGCCCAAAAGAAGAAGTTGGAGGAACTCAAGAAACAATAAGAGATTCACAATTGTCTGGCCATGAAGCAGAAAATAATTTTGCATGGCAGAAAGATCATATTCTTTGGTAAGAATTTTCCCTGTCAGGATCAGTCAATTTGTTTCTTAGTTCAGATGTACCACAGGCAATGTGATTATGTTGTAAGTGAAATAGTAGTTCGAATTTGTACTGATGGAGAGAAGAAAGATTGAGAGAAGGATAAGACAATTGAAAAAGGAGCAATGTGCTTCAACTGGTCAGGCCCAGGAAGCAGAGATTGCTGAGCAACTCTCAAAATTGAAAGAAGATCTTGAATATGTTAGGGTAAGCTAAAGATTTTGCTTTGTTTATTTTATTTTTTTTGTTCTCACTCCTTAGTATGTGTGAATCTATTTTAACTTATATAATATCTTCTTTCTCAAGCATTTTATTTGTCTTTTGCAATCAAAATTAGTTTTATTTCTCTAGTCTTCGCAAATTATTCATGTGGACAAGAGAGGAGTAATGTCAATATAGGAAAAAATTGCAATTTTGGTCCCTCAACTATTGCCTCTTCTAATTTTGGTACATTGTGTTTGGGGGTTAGCACATTTGATTCATTTTCTATTAATTTTTAGCAAATTTAGTCCAATTTTTCATAATTTTAGTCCTTTGGATTGAAAATTTTGAAATCAACCCACAATTATCCTATTCAGCATCAATTGAGCTTAAATTTGGGTATTTTGCACCATTTTTCAAGTCCATACCGCATCAATTCTATTTTTGCTGCCATATCAATTGAAAAGGCTATTTTTTTAAAAAAATGACATATGAAAAATTATAAAATATTTAAAATAATTTCAAATTATTGTGGCAATTGAATGAAAAAATTTGAAAAAAAATTGTAAAATAATTGCATATGAAAGATTCATGAAATATTTAAGATAATTCTAAAAATGTGAAAATTAAAAAAAGAAAAGAAAAGAAAAGTTGACAATATTTTTTTAAAACAATTTTATGTGAAAAAATATGAAACATATAAGATAATTCTAAACAATTATGGCAATTGAAAAAAAGCTAAAAAAAATTAAAATAATAACATGTGAAAATTACTAAATGTTTAAGATAATTTTAAATAATTGTGGCAATTGAAAAAAGCTGAACTTTTTTTAAGTAATAGCATGTGAATATTTTTTAAATGTTCAATATAATTCCAAATTATTGTGCAGTTAAAAGAAAAAATTTGAAAAAAAAATTGTAAAATAATTGCATGTGAAAAATCATGAAATTATTTAAGATAATTCTAAAATGTTAAAATCGAAAATTTTTTAAAAATAATTTCACGTGAAAAATTTTAAAATATTTAAGATAATTCTAAATAATTGTGACAATTGAAAAAAAAGCTAAAAAAATTAAAATAATAACATGTTAAAATTACAAAATGTTGATATTCTTGTTGATATTTCATGTCTTCCTTACATCACATTAAATGTGTAGAACTTATCTAGCTTGAACTTGTGTAGCAGAAACAGGAGACGAAGATGATGGGCTCTTGGATCTAAGTGATGATGCTTTCTCCTTCAGCGGAAGCTCTAGTGATGACGCTAATTCTGGTCACGAGTCAACACAGAAAAGCACGAGGTATCTTAGTTTTGTATTTCAGTTTTGTTTAACTTATGAGTAATGGGCTGCTAATGCATCCTCAAGTTCTTAAGGCACCTGTTGAAATAAGTTTAAGAATATTCATGCCATTATGTTGGATCAGTGGATAAATATACATCTAATGAAGCTTGGTTGGTGGACAGGTTACCATTAGCCTAAACCTTTCGTGTCCAGAATGTACAACTGCAGCTTCTGTCCGGCTGAGTGTTGGATTGAACTTTTGCTAGTTTTGAAGTAGAAAACAGGCACCTGTTCTTGTTCCCCATCGAAATGAAATTTTGTCTCTTAGCTGACCTGCCGGTAGAATCAGCATGCCCACACTGCATACTGAAGCGCATCTAAAATAAGTCTTTGCCTTTTAACCCTCCTACCATTAAATGGTAACAAGAAGAATTTCTCATTCGGTCGGCAGGGAGAAAGCCTCCAGTGACTCACCTGAAGCAGCATCTTGGGTCTCCATTGATGAAAGGAATAAGGTTAGCAGCCGGGTTGTGAATTTGCATATATAAGTTGATATCTTAAGCTGATGGTTTTTCCTGGTTAAATTTCTGTTTGTTCAGAGGCAGATTTCTGCTCGTTCTTTAATGCCACCTCCCAGCCCATCTGGGAAGCCATTTTCGAAAAATAAATCAAGATTAGCACAGTCTTCATGTAAGAAGTCATATAATAGAGCTGAAATAACCACACCTCCCAACACATCCAATAGCATTGGTCGATCTTCCTTCAAAAAACGAGGTCCTGAGGATTCAGCCACTGGAAACAGTGGTAACCTTACTTCCAACTCTGATGCAAGAAAACCTCCAAGAAAGAGGAGGCCCAAGAACAAGAAGCAATATCGTAGTTGTCAATCTCAATAATTGACATTTTTGTTGTTTTGACATTGCAATTCTTACTGTACTGTTTATGTTCTTGAAATTTCAGCTGTTAGTCCCTCGTCCATTAGCTGAACCTTGCAAAACTTCTGGATTATTTATAGTTGTACTAAATATTATATTTAAGTGAAGGACAAAGAAGTTGCTAGTTTGACTAACGATTACTTATTTGTTCATCACTTTTCTACTTATATTTAATTTTTAATTGTGCCTCATAATGTTAACAAATATTATATTTGAAGGAAGGACAAAGAAATCACTAGTTTGACTAGCGATTATTTATTCATTCAAAAATAAAATAAAAATAATTTTTTAGCCAATTGCTTGTTAATAATATTAATAATTATATTGAGAATGATATTACAAAGATTTTGTATAATAATTCGATTACTAAAAAAATTTATGATATAAAAGATCTTTGTATTCAATTTCGATTTGGAACACGTATTCTAAGTTTGTAAAATGTAAAATTTATATTTAAACTTTATATTTGTATAGCCTTGGGTATTTTCTTTTATTAAATGTTTAAATTGTGTTTCTTACCAAAACTAGTCGCAAATGACATTTAATTTTTAGTTGTGTCTCTTGATATTGACAAATATTATATTAAAATGAAGAACAAAGTAATCGTTAGTCTTATTTTCTTTTTAATTGTTTCTCATAATATAAAAAAAAATATATCATATTTAAAAGCAAGGTGTATAGATGAATAATACTAAGAAATCACTAATTCGACTAACGATTATATTGATTTTTGTGTAGGGTATATTTGTAATTTACTCTACTCATCATTCATATACATCGATCAATTTGAATTTTACTACATTAATTCAACGATTGTAAACCATCTGGTAGGTATGACACCTACCTGATGGTAAAAAGCTCGAAGTATCTTCAGATTCTTCATCTTTCATTTATGTTAACTATTCTGAAATTTGACTCTATGTATAGTCCATGCAATTTAATGAAACCATGATTATAAAAATTTGTTCTTCCAATATAGAGGTTTTATTATTAAGGTACTTCCCACCCAAAATGTCATTCGGTTGTAGATATTCTCCAAACAAAGAAAAAAGAAGAGAAAATGTTGAACTAATAAAACATAGAAAGGAAAAGAAATGAAATATCACTTAAACTTAAGTTTGAGAACTTTGAACAAAAGACTTAGAATAGTATCTGTAATGCTGTATTAGCACAAAACTATGTAATTAGGATAAAATTAAATTGAATCCCAATAAGTAATAAGGGTTCAGATGTCACTTGGACCCATCCACCACTTGACCCAATTGATCATTTCATATTACTTGGGTATTATGTTAGAAAACATACTTGAATCCATAACTAAATTTAGTAAACTTTTACTAAAAGGTACGTCCAATCTTCAACTAATTTATAATCTTATCTTAACAATTAGAGAAATTAGGTGAGCATAATATCGAAGTTGACTTCCACGGTTTCTTGCAAATTGATTGGCCTTCCAACTCAAAGAAGGTGGTGAACTTAGTGAAATCGAATGAAGTCGAGCTTTGAAAATTATCAAGATTAAATTTGAGTTCAAAATATATATCTGAAGTTGAATTGAAGCTCATGCTGAACCTACAATTTTGTAGAAATTAAAATGTTTGGACAAAGTCATGCTTGAGCAATTTGTAGAAGCTACTAGTAAGATATTGTGAGTAGGTAAGTTAAGAAGTACTTCAGTAATCTTGTAACAATAGCATTTTATCTTTACAATTATAAGTTTTAAAATTGATTGATTTGTTTAACATAACAAACCTAGTTTGAAAACATTTTTTTCATTCAATAAAATAAGATTTACAGCTCTTAATTTAGTAAAGAAAATGATAAAACATATGTTCAAAAAAGACAAACTACTGGAACATGACTCAATTAAAATTTAGAACTCGTTCAAATTTATTTCAATTAATAATCAAAATAAACTCAAATTTAACTTACTTGAAATTCGATAAAAGCATAAACAAGCTTCACTTTCCATGGAATTCATTTCCACACTTGGGAATAACACTCAAGATAATTCAATTTAAGAACTGAAGGCATAAGTCGAATTCTCACAATATCACAAAACAAGGAAATAGTATTTTAGCTTATTTATACAACTTAAATCTTATCTAGGTTTGTTTGAAAATTCTCCTCATTTTTAACTGACAGTATAAAAAATTAAGCAGCACAAAGGAAGCCAATCATTACTTAAAGAGGCAAGCACAGAAGCACCCATGTAAATTGTGGGAAACCAAACTTTATTTCGGCTGCCGAAAATCAACTATTAGTTCTTTGGTAACACCTTCCGAATCTTATAAAGAGCACCATCTTGACATTCTCCTGGCACATGATCAAGTAAAATAGAAAAAGTGGTTGAATCCAGTGAGAATCCCCTTCCGTACATTTCTTTCAAGAGTGAGATAGCGTCGCCAAACTTGTTTGTTCTAAGCAAACCCTTCACAAAGACGTTGTATGTCACACTATTACGTAAACAACCACTGTTTTACATTTTCACTAGCAAATCCTTAGCCTCCTGTGTTAATCCTTCTTGACAAAGTGCACCAATAAGGATGGTAAATATTCTAACATTAGGTTGCAAGCCTTTGGAAGGAAGTTCGATTAAGAGGTTTCTTGCTATGTCAATTTTTCTAGAAATAATTGGCTAAATTTATTTAAAATATTTTTGACACTTATGCAAGTTACTCTAGAAATAAACTATTGCATAAATAAGCTTTTGAATCTTATAAGGTGTTAGCGATAATAATCTCATAAATGTTCATTTACTTAAATTTTTTTAAAAAAAATTGTTAAAATTTTAAAATAAGTTATCGTAAACCCCATCATCTTTCACCTTTTGCTTTATAAGAAAAGGTTATAGCTAACCACCTTGAATGACATATTTCCTAAGTATAAGAGGCAAAATATGATCTTTTTTTCTCTGCAACAAGAGATGGGCATCAAATTAAACTTTCCCCTACTATTTTTATCTTTCTGTAATTATAATTTTGAAATTTTGTTTCAATTAAGTATTTTGTCTTGTGGATTTGGGAAGTGGAATTTTCTCGTCTGAAATGCAATGCAAAATTTTGTAACTCAAGAACAAATGCACCCGCTACAATGATTACATTCTTTTGTTCTTCTCGTTTCTTTGGTAGAACAAAGAACATCGACTTAAGTTTCTTGCTAGTACTTAAAAGTTCATATTATCATCACTTAAAAAATAAAGACAAGACAATAAATTTTCAACAACCATATAAAAGCCAATAGTACAAATATAGAAAAAAAAAATTATTTTTTTCACTTTCATCTAAAATTTCATTCCAAATTAAAGTAACAACAATTTTGGGCAGAAGAAGTAAAAGATTTACTGCAATCAACATGCGCTTCAAGTGCAAACTTATCAATTTGTCAACACTCAGAAACATTGAAATGCGAACAAATGAACCTTCAAAGAGCCAAATTTTAGGCACCTGAGTCAGGATTCCACAGTGAAAATCACTGGTCAAAAAAATCTTCCTTCTTCAGCTAAGGTGGTTTTCACTTCCTCACTTGCACCTTGACACACTCTAATGCCAACCCAAATGATGGGGGATCGGATAAGTTTAAGTAGACTCCAAAAACAAGTCTGTTTGATCTTAAAATGAAAAATCAAGTAAGCCAACTTATTTTTGGGGCAAACAAATGAAAAATTACATAAATTACATTAACTTTAGAGTATTTGATTAAAGTCTTAAAAGAGCAACTTGCCATCCTATGATTTGTTTCGTTCTTGTTCTCCTTCTATTTCTTGATGCTAGTCTGTTGAGGGAAAGAGAGGTATTTACAATGTAAAGGAAGATGTAATAGGCCTAAGTTGAAGGAAAAATTAATTTGGCTGGCTAGG
>JACGDI010005705.1:297812-315812 GCA_014898725.1 Jacaranda copaia
ACGCCAAGCTTCATCCACATTTCCCTTCTTGAAATATCCATTTATCAAAGTATTGTAGCTTACAATACAAGGTTTAAGGCTCAAATTCACAGCAAAATCAAAAACTCGTCTGGCATTCTCCATTTTTCCTTGCAAACAATATCCATTTATCAAGGCATTATAAGCGACAATATCGGGACAAATATCTAATTGCGTCATAATTTTCAAAATATCCTCAGCTTCCTTCACCATTCCTTCCTTACAATAAGCATCCACTAAAATGGTACAAGTAACCACATTCGGAGAGATATTGAGAGACAACATCTCATTTAACAAGTCCTTCACCTCTTTCCATCTACCGAAATTGCATAGGCCCTGAATCATTGAATTATATGTTACAACATTAGGTGAAATGCCCTTTTCAATCATTTTGGAGAGGAGATGGAGACTATCATCAACCATTCTATCTTTGCAGAGGCTATCAATTACTGTGGAATAAGCATAGACATCAGGTTTGCAGCTTCTTTTCTCCAATAACCCAAGCAAATCCCGAGCCGTGAGAGTGAGTCCAGCTTTGCAGAGCCCATTCACCACAGTTGAAATCATAACTTCATCAGGCTCACATATTTTCTCTCTCAACAACTTCTTATACAATCTTTCTGCCTCCACGACTTTATCTGCTAAGAAAAGCCCTTTGATGAGAGTGGTGAAAGAGGTGACAGTAGGCTCATACCCACGCTTGAAGAAGCTGCCTAAGATTGCAAACCCAAACTCAGCTCGATTCAGATGGCAAAAGCAATCAATTGCAATATTCAAGGTGTAGTCACCTACAGGAGCATTCCGCTCAAGCATTTTATCAAACAAGGAGAGGGCAACAGAGTATTGTTTCATCTTGACAACAGCACTCAATAATTTCGTGAAATCAACAACAGAAGGGCGCAGTCTCATTCTCACCATTTCATGAAACAAAGTAATAGCATCATCCGGCTCACGTATACAGCTAAAATCCAATCTGGGTTTGGCAGAAAAGTAACTAATTTGATGACTGACATTACGAGAAGTCGAGCAGGAAAGAAGAAACGGGTCATAATTTAGGGAAGAAATGGCAAAGACAGTGGATTTATTTGAAGATTTAGAAAAAATTCCTCTGCAAATCACCGAAATGGCAGAAGCAGAGTGTTTCATCCTCATTTTCTTCAACGAGGTTTTGTGGGAAGAAACAAATACTCACAGCTCAGAACTATTTGCCGAGATCACCATTGGGAAGAAGCTCGAAATCCCATCTCTGTTGAGCCCAATTCTAAGCTGTGCGAATTGTGTTTCTCCATAGTCCATCCATTTTTCTTCAGTGAGGGCGAGTCTGGCAGAGAGAAGAGCGTAAAGGGCAAACGATATATAAATGAAAATAGAAAAAGGAAGAAAAAATTGTCGTGATTTTATTTCATTTTGTTTGAAAAAGAGGTTTTTAACTATAATTAAATTATATCAAATGGTCTTTCATTTAGTGATCTAAAGTATGGGGTTAGAAATTTAAATTTATTTAATTAAAAAAATAAAAACACCATTAAATGATACTAATTCAAGAAAGAATTTTTCAGTCAAGCAACAAAATATGACAAAAATATGTATAGAATGGTAGCATGAATAATATAAAATAATTATAAAAAAATAAAATGTATATATAAAATAAATAATAAATAAATAATCCGACATAATACAATTGTGTTTTTAAGTTTCTCAATTATATTATGATTACTTTTTGCCCATTTTAATTTTAATTGGCATGATATTGCTTTATCAAGCCAATTTTATTACTTTTTTTTTTCTTTCCTTTAATTTAAACAATATCTTAATTATTGAAAAAAGAAAAGAACTTTAACAAAGAAGATTGCAACATGATCCCTTATTGTTCATCTCTTGAATGACTTGAAGGAATGCAGTAATTACACCACCATATAAAGAATTCATGTTTAAAATGTTTATATATAATTATAAAAATGCAATTTAATATATCTAGAATAATTTTATTTTACTTCAACATTTATTTTGCCAAAGTTTAATTATTATAATTTTTTAATAAAATTTATCCATCAATATAGAATAAATTAATTTAAATAAACATAATCTTTATATTTCTGTATTATGATCCCCAAGCTTGGTATAGGCAATTGCATTTAGCAATAGGATTGATAATTTTCAATTAATTATCTCTCTACAATTCTTGTTCTATTTTTCTTGTGTAGAAATCTACTTGAGTTGAAGAATAGACTATTTGCTTTTAGGATTTAAATAGATACTTGTATTTATCTAAATCAAAATGATTGTTTTTAAAGATTATGTTGTAACATCACCTAATAATAATTTTATTATGGGCAGCTAATTAATAATTAAAAAAATATAGAATTTATACATTTTTTATTTGATCAATTAATTAATGTATTGGGATACTTTTGGTCCTTAGGAAAGACTTTATGAAATTTTCCAACTTCCATTTTGTGTGACACATTTTAAGGCTCATTTGAACTCTAATTTTTGGTATTTCATTGTTAGGACATAGGCAAAACACATTGGTTCTGTGTTTTTCATGTGGTTTTAGATTTTGTGGTGGCTTGAGATATATGTTACATTTTTATTCATTTTCCTCCTTGATTTGATTACTATAATTAATATTAGCATGTATCAATGTGATGCACCAAAATTTTTTTAATAAATTTCTATGAGAATCGTGCATTTTTTCTCTAGATCAGCGCAATCCAACATTCGACCTACTAAGAATCGATTGTACGATCCAAGATCTCTTCTATTGTCTAATGATTCGTGAACATTTAATGTGATAAGTTGTGCCAACGCATCATCTTAAATACCCCCCTCTAAATGGGTACATACTGATTCATAATTTTCAATTTATATTATCTCAACTTCATTCTAACATCTACTTAGCTATCAAAAGATTATGGTTAGGACCCATCGAACAATCCCCTAATAGTGTGCTATGTTTTACGTTTTAAATTACATCATTCTACTAGATCTTGTGACTAGAAAAATATAAATACAGTGCTCAAAATTTAATCTCAATTTCGACTTAAAATCACCGTACAGGGCAAAAGTTACCCTTAATGTAAAATCTATTAATGATTAGTTCTTTAAAATTAATCAAAAGCATGCTCACATGGCAGATTCTAAATTCAAAGACAAGGGAAAAGAAAGAGGACAAGAAATGCTAACATTTTTATCTTCCATAGCATAGATACTAAGGGTCATAATTTGGTGTGGCACTACCTGTGGTCTAGTCACTATAATGCAATAAGGTATCATGACATACAAATCCGATTTCTAAATTTTAATTAACATGCCAATAGAATTGAATTATACCTAATGAAATGTGATGGTGAACTACCAAAATTTAGGGACAAAAAACGAAGTGTATAGATATATACTTCTGTTGATAAAGTTATGTTTTTTAAGTTTTACATGTATGATACACACTTTCTCTTTATTTTTTAGCGAAGTTTTTTGCATCACAATATTTATTTTATTAATAAGTCTGAAAAGACGAAACATGCAAAAAAACTACATTTATAAATGAAAGAATCAAGGGTGTGGAAAATAAGATATAAAATAAAAAATATATGAAATTAACTATATCATGTATTAAAAAAAAAGAACTTGAATTCTTAATAATCAACAAACCTTTTCTGCTCAAATAAGGAAGGAAATCTTATTGACTTCCTATTAATGGGGTGAGTTTTATAAATGTCAAAAATACTTTCAATGAAGGGAATCCACGTCTTTTTGCAACATGGTCAAATTTGGGTCACATGACCATAAACTCAACTTGAACTGCTAATTTTGAACGATGGGAACATATTGTGTTAAGTCAAATACTATTTAATTGAAAATTGACACCAAATATAAATATTTAAAACCATTTCATTTGTAAAATATGCTATTCAAATTCACTTAAACTTTTATCTCCAATTCACCTTTGTTTCTCTAATCTATTATACCTGATTTAAGTATTTGAGAATTTTTACTGCGTCATCCCGCAATGGCTCTAATGACATTGTTGTAATTTTAGATTTCATACCTTTTGAGTTATCCAATATGAACAGTTCTACTCGAGCACTAAATAGTTCTTGACAACCTCTAAATATCTCTTTAAAGACAATCTTTATTTTATTTTTTTAAACAATACACAACCAAGCAAGCATTTGGAATTTAAATAAAGTTAACTTCCTTGAATTTTATAATTCTTAATTCTTAACGCTAACTTACACTACAAATTTAAGTTTGTTTTATATCATATTAGTTAGTTTGTATTATGTATATGAGCTTAATATATAGCCACTAATTATTGATATTCTAATGCACTTTATTTTACTTCCTTTGCGACAGATACTTCTTTGGGGGCAAATAATATTGACGAACAAATACCCACTGTTACCAAATGCCACAAAATATCCCAATCAAAAGGAATAGAAAATTTCTCAAGAATCTATATTTATTTATTTATTTTATTATTATTATTATTATTTTTATTATTATTATTTTTATTATTATAGGGTGGGGGTTGCCTTTTTGTGCTTTTGCTCCCTTTGCAGGTCATTTTACATTCTAAGAAAATTCTTATGCTAAATTACTTATTTCGTCGCCTCGTTTAGCATACACGTATCGAATAATTCCTTGTATTTGTCTTATAAGATTTCTTTTTTCTTTTATTTTTTTAATTTTGAGAAATGATTAATTTCAAAGATCACAAAAAAAGTCATTATGAAAGTATCAATAAAGTAGAATTAAAATGTTTGATGTTAAAAATAGCTTCTGCTTGAATTGATGTTGGAAATTGAAATACTTAATTTTTCTTGGTTTTAAATGTTGTGTATCAATTCATGCAATATCGAGGCCAATGAGTTTGAGTATTCTGCTTGAAGAGTAGATTCATAAAAATGAAATTCAAAATTATTGATAGGGACTCGTACAAACAATGGAGCACGTAATGCAATTCAATCCAAAACGAAAAATCTTATTAAAATTTGATATGTCGTGAATCCTCTTATAAGAAATGGCTACCTTTGAAAATATGGACACAGCTTGTATAAGTATTTTTTTATGTATATGGTTACAATAGTGGACAATCTCGATGTGACTATAATGTAGTACTTGATGAAAATCGGTAATGACAAAATTGTTGTATATAATTTGTAAATATTTATCAAAAAATCAAAAATCATATTATCATATTGTAAATTTTTTTATAGTTGTCAAAATAAAAGCTAGCGGTATTTTAATTTTTCTTTTTTTTTAAGGGTGACTTTTTCCTCTAGTTTACTTTAGAATGTAACTAGAAATTAAGGCAAAACTAATTCCCCCAACCATTTCTAAGAAATTATTCTTTTAAAATTTAATATTCGGATTCACCTAAATCTAAAATTAAGAAAAAAAAATATTTAAAAAAAGAAGAAGAAGAAGAAGAACACACACACACACACACACACACTTGGCCTTCACTGTTGGGCTTTTGGGTTCTGAAGGAACAAAATCTTCAGTCCAGGTATTGAACACTTATTTGGATCCTACTGCTGAGAGCCCACAGCAAGCTTAGCCCAATCTTGTTATTACAGACCAACTGTAAGATTATGTAAAATATGCACCGTAGACGATCACTCCAACTTTCCAGATGGCCATCTTCTGCTCACCCTGCAAACCCCTAATTCCGTGCCCTAATTTTCAGAGAAATTACGCAATTCAGAGACCTCTTTCAGCAAAAATTTCAAGTTCCAAAGCCTCCAATTTCGAAATTACAAGAATTTCAATTTTCGCTCCAGCTAGATGTTGCTCGAGCTTGAGCTCTCCAGGTGAATTGGACAAAGCGGCTCGCTCCAGCGTAATAATCTTCATCAAGGGTACGCATTTTACATTGCTGCTAAAATTTTTAAGATATACTTTATTGCTTGGCATATATTCTTGATAAAAGCAGCTGTAAATCTGGGAAATAAATTTTTAATTTTCAAAAATTTCTTTGTAGTTCATTTTTACCTGTGGGTGTGAGTATGATTATTCCTTTTTTCTCGCATTGTGAATGTATGGGGTGAGATGATTTTGTGTTTTAACGATATTAGCTTGAAGGATAGGCTCTTTGTTCCTCCAATGGTGGCTGATTACTTTTTGTACTATGAGAATCTCTTGTGATAATTATCCGCACTTGAAATATATCTTAATATCTATAGTTTCGATAGAATGGCCCCTGTGTAAGGAATATATTGCCCCCAATTTTTATGAGAAACAAGTCCGAGTAGTCATTGAATATAAGCATGGTATGGATGTTATAATGCAAGAGTTGTAGTCTTCACACTAAGAGTACGAATGGAATTGAGAGAATTTAGCTTTGTAGCTAAATGGGAATGGGTTGGGATTATGAAAGAATTGCAGTGACTATGAAATATGAATATCATGTAGGGTGTACTTTTTTGGTTCGGATATGAACCATAAAAAAAGTATCTATTATACCGATCACAAGAATACTAGTTATAGTACCTATTATCCAATAATGAATCCTTCCAGTAGTATTGGCCATTTACTCCACTCCTCTCCAATTTATCGAGTGGTCATGCTAGAGATATAAACAATCATGGATAGTTATGAGATGAGATGCTTTGGAATGGGCGAAGAGTATGTCTTGCATTGTTATTAAAGGCAAGAGGTGGCTGAGAGGCCCATTTTTAAGGTGAGAGGTGGGCGACCAAAAGGCGAACAAGAAGCCAATTCTAAATATATATATATTGCAACAATTCCCAAAAACATGTTCTAGATGAAGCTTGTCTAGAACTGAAAGTCGACATATTTTCAGGCTGAAAATAAAAAATAATATATTTTGATTTTAGAATAACGAAAGAGTAAACAAAACAAATGAAAAAATAGGGGAAAAAAAGAAAAAGAAAAAAAAGAAAAGAAAAAACTGAACATAAAAAGTTAAAAATAAAAATACTGTACAGATTTTAAATGAAAACAGTAAAAAAAAATTTAAAAATAAACAAAATAATTACAAAAAATATACTTAAAACAGTTAAAAAAAATTAAAAATTGTAGCTTGACCGACTCTCGGCGGGGGCAGCAGCGGAATGGGTGGGATCTGGGCGGCTGATTGTGAGTTGTTTGCAAATGGGTCCACTTTGCTTTATTTTATTTGTTTTGTTAGGGTTTCATTTTTATTTTAAGAACTTTTCTTTTTT
The DNA here is from genome assembly GCA_014898725.1 of Jacaranda copaia. NCBI lineage: Eukaryota > Viridiplantae > Streptophyta > Magnoliopsida > Lamiales > Bignoniaceae > Jacaranda > Jacaranda copaia. Next base: position 305,021 of record JACGDI010005705.1, read on the forward strand.
GATTTTTAAACCCAGCAATTTATTGAATTTCTCTTTCTTTTTTATAAAAAAGGCCCAGATAAGTGAGGCAAGCAAGGTGGCCCGCCTCACTAAAGAGGCGAGGGGCAGGGGGGCGCCTCACCCAGCAAGGGCGAGGTGCCCAAGCTGTGCCTGGCTCGCCTTCAATTACTGTGATGTCTTGAGTTATTCTTTATTTTCGTTCCTTTTCCTAGTTGGAGAAATAGTTGGAAAATAAAATAGAAAGTGCAAAAATTAAGTAATAACCCTCAGTAAAGACTGTTATAATTCAATTCAACATTTTGTTCGCTTGGGTTTGATGGATGAACTGCATTGTTGATATTGAGTATTGACCCCCCAAAAAAGGCGGTAGGTATAGTTGGGCAGTGAACAGTCAACCAACTTACTGTAAAAATTGGATGGTCATTTTATTAGGGTGTTATTTTATTTTATTCTCTAGTAGACTGCCTAAGCATAGAAATTGGCGTACGTAGGGCTATTGAAGGTGGCATTCTGACGCTTTTCTATTTTGCTGATATTCGTTTTAAAAATAGGCTTTCCGTTTCTTCATTCGTAGCTGTTCATATTTGTACTTTTGGTTCGGTTAGTAGAATACGAGCATTTATTGGATGTTATAATGCAGGAGTTATATAGTCTTTGCACAAAGCATACAATTTGAATAAGGAAGATATAGCTTTGGTTGAGATCAGGAAAGAATTGCAGTCATCGTTAAATTTTACATAGGGTATATTTTGATCGTCTTTATTTTATTTTATTTTTATTTCATGAACAAATTCTAAAATTTGCATAAACAGGACTGGCACAATCAACTTCAGAGGGAGCGTTGAAAACAGCATTTGCACAATTTGGAGAAGTCAATCGAGGTGCAACTCAATCTAGGCCTTACTAACCTGTGTACCTTGGTAAAACTTGTTATCTTTATATCCTTGAGAGTAATAAGAAGGTTCATTTTATATATGTTGGCAGTAAAAATCGTAAATGATAAGAAAACTAAGCAATCTTTAGGATTTGCTTATGTCTGGTTTACAAGAGACGAGGATGCAGAAGCTGCTGTGGACGAGATGAATGGACAGGTAAGCGTCCTCTGTCTTGATCCAAATGACTTTCATGCTTAGCAGTTTTCTTTACCTGGAAATATTTGGCTGCTGTCCAGTTCTTTGAGGGCAGGTTTATACATGTGACATTCGCAAAGCCGGGGTCTTGCAAACCTCGTTCCAAGCCTGATCCTTACAAGTTTTAGCAAACATGCTGATGTTACCTTGACATCTTAGGTTCTTTGGAGATATGGACAAGAGTCCGGTTAGATGCTCCATGCAATGCTCACATTGAATCGAGAAATAGAAAGAAAGAGTCGGTTCAAATCCTCTATTTCCATAAGCGATTCATCTTTTATTCTACAAAACACTTACTTGTAAATCTGATATAGTTAAAGTATATCTATAAAATGGAATAAAAGATGAAAGAGCAGCAAATTTGCATTATGCGGCATACGTTTTAATAGGAATAATTTTTTAGACATTCTTGCTATTATTTCTCATAATATGTAGAATGCTGTAATAGGATCAAAGGTTGTTGATCTCTGGTCTTAATTAACGTTGTTGTTAGACAAATTCTTGGATATGAAGAAGAATAAGATCCGGAGGATTTGGAATCTTCCCCTGTAGCACTACAATCAGCACAAGATCCAATCTCTTCTGTTTTCTTTTCTTTTTCCTTGTACTAAATCATATAATATTGTTGTATACAGCTGGCGCCATGTATTTGTTTGTTGATATAATTATAATATTTATCAAAAATCCAAAACTACTGTCAGAAAAAATAATTATTTAAGAAATAGATAGGTTCTTCCATCTGCAGCCTACAATATTTGACCATGCTTTTCTCGACGGTCCGGTTGTTGGGTTTTGAACTGTTTGTCAGTATTTCATTTCTACATATCCAAATTGAAAGTTTGTAAAAGTTTGAATTTTTTACTTTATATTTTGTGCATGAGATTGATATAAAGTATAATTGTGTCACTTTAGTGTATCAAATTTTTATATTATCATATATTATCATTATAGTAGTATAAAATAATATATTTTTTCAATTAATGTTAATGTTTTCTAATTTTATACCAAATCAAAGAGTCAAAGACTCTGGTTGTTCATTATCGATTGAGGTGGTGTTTCGAAACGAATCATTAAATCTATATGTATTGGTGAATAATATGTTTGGATTTTCATATTTAATAATGAATTTGATTGTGGTCAAATATATTCATCAATGCATGTAGGTGATGAAGCTAGTGTTTATTGAATATGATAATATTAAATAATTAGATTTTTAAAAAAATAAATGTCGAGAAAATAAGGTGCATTGCATTGTGAGGGAAATGTTAGATCTATTTCTAAAAAAAGCAAAAAAAATTGAAATTAAAATGTTGGAGTAGTTTATGGTGCAATATTGATGTACATACTTTATATGCGGAATGCAAGTAAGTATTTAATTTGAGTAGTTTGATTTAAAAAGTAAAATCATAACCATTCTTTTTTATAATTAATTAACAACATAGAAAGTGTATTTTTTATGGTGGATTTTAATTATATGTTGAGGGTTTATTGCATCCAAATAGTAGCTACCACTCGTAAAATTTTATTTATTTTGGGCTCTACTCCATTCAATGCCTTCGTATATATTTTGGGCCCCTTAAATTTGATTTTTCTTTGAATAACTTTTTCATTAAACCCATAAAATGTAGAATGGGCTTATTTATATTTATTATACTAATATACCATATCTTATTATTACTATAAATATGCCTTCGTTTTAGTATTTTTTTATGCATTTTTATTTTTAAATTAATGAAAAAAAAGGTAATTCAGTTTGCAATGGAAGTGTCAAATAATTACACATAATATAAATTAATATACTTCAAAAATTGCGTTAACAAGTTGCTTTAGAAAAATGCCAAAATTTATTCTCAAATGACATTATCAAATTAATTCAAAATTTTAGCTATAGTATTTTGTTATTTTTTATTAATATATTAACTAACATAAATTTATATTTATATTTAGATTTCAATATTATTTACAAATTTATTTTTGTATTGATTACTCTCTACTACTAATATTGGACTCCGCATGTTTATATATATATAGATATATGTGTGTGTATTTATAATATTATTTTTTTATCTACTACATATTTATATATATGATATTATTAAGTATAATTTTTTATATCTTATAATATGGGTTTTAATTTGTAAATACAAAATAATAAGTAAAGATAATTTCATAATATCTGAATTCAAAGTTTGTTGTTATACCTATTTAATTTTAGTTCATTGTTTGAAAAATAAAACTACTATTGGATTCGATTTAGGTAGAAATCAATAACCTATTTAGCGTATTTATTTATTGGAGGATAAATGATATACTTACTATAATTGTCAATAGGTATGACTTTATGAGATATTTAACTAATATATTAATAATTTTTTATGTATTAATAAATTATTTATTCAAATATTTTTTTAGGTCAATATTTACCTTTTGATATGTTGTCCAATTTTTTTATTAAAATTTTAAGAGAAATTGATATATTTTTTATGAAAAAACCCTCAAATTTGATTGATATATGAAAAAACCAACAAAATATAAATTATTCACTTAACCTTCACTCAAAAAATTAAAAAATAAAAATAAAAAGCCAAAAAGTAAAAAACCTCTATAAAAAGCCTTTTAGAATAATAAACATTTACATATATGTAGATAATAGATATACATATATATATATATATAAAACCCCATTCCACCCCATTCCACATCCAGCCGCCGTAGCCACTGGCCACCTTGGCCAGTCCGGGGCGGGGGTGGGGCGGCTGGCGGGGAGACAAGAAAGATAACTTCTCTTTTTTCTTTTATTTTTATTTTTATTTTTTTTATGTTTTTGTGTTTTTTTGCCGGATTAATTTTTAATTAGTTTATAAATCAAATAATTTTAAATACATTATTAAAGTATTAATTTAATATTATTCAAAATTACTTTTTTATTTACATTTAAATGATTATATTATATTTTTTCTATTTATACACACATATTAAGAATTCGATAGGGCTTAAACTCTTAACCTCTCATATTATGTAGAAAACTTATGCTACTGAATCATAGGCCACTCGATAGATGATTATATTATATTAACATTATGAAGTTTAAAATTATGATTAGAATGAAAAAAAAAAATATCTGTCTCATATTTTAATTATTTTTTTAAAAATATTTTTTAATTATTTTTTTAAATATTTATCAATTACTTAATGTATTAAAATTTTAAAATAAAAAATCAACAAATTATTGTACAATTAGTGATAACTTATTGTAAAAATATGCATATCATTTAATTAAATAATACCTCATATAAAATAAATACTATCATAATTCATTGTAGACATAGCCTAAAATTTATTTATTTTAATTAAAAAAAATCTCTCTCTTTTTTCTTTTTGGGATTAATAATCCCAAAAAACTATATCTTAAACTCAGTCTAACAATTTCTAAAATCAAACCATTTTTCTAAAATAATAAAAAAGAAATAAAAGAAAAAGCTACTTAGCCAGTTAATTCTCAAATCAAATGCTCTCTCTTTTCTTTCTCCCTCTCCAAGAACGCACCAACCATCGCAGAGCAGAAGCTTCAGCGGGAGGGAGAATCAGCAGAGGACTGTGGTGAAAAGGCAAATCATGCATCCGATTAATGCGGTGGCGCTGGTGTCAATGGCGATCAGTAAGAGCGGCGGCGTCTACGGAAACGGCGGTATGCTGGGGGCGGAGATAGAATTCGGGACGGTTTTGTGGTTCATGTATGCTGGGATATCGTGCTTGTTGGTTCTGTTCGCGGGGATAATGTCGGGTTTGACATTGGGCCTCATGTCTCTGAGCCTCGTCGACCTCGAGATCCTCCAGCGGAGTGGCTCACCGTCTGAGAAGAAACAGGCAGGTCGGCCTACTTTCCCGTTGGAACGGATTATTTGATCTTTTTCATTGGTTACGATTGAATTCTCGATATGGTGATGTGCAAGACGATGTCGTTCTTTGTCTTTTGTTGTGATCGGATATGTGTTTCCGACGATAATTGCGTAAAGATTGTTTTTCTTTTTTAAAGAAATGGACACTAGATTTATTGACTTCGTGTAGTTGATTGTTTTTTCTTTTTCTGTTTCTTCTTTTTTCCTTCTCTTTATGTTCTGAGCATTATTGTTAATATTGCTGTTATTATTCTTTGTTAATGTAATTGAGGAAGTAAAGATTGATTCTTGTTCAGGCCACGTCTATGTTATTCTTGTTATAAATTTGGAGGATTCCATTTTTTTATCAGTTTTTCATTAAACTTTTGCAAGAAGTATATCTTTTTCTCCCTTGGGTTTTGATGGTAAGCTTGTTGTTTTCAGCTATGATACTTCCAGTAGTTCAGAAGCAGCACCAGCTTCTTGTGACGTTGCTTTTATGTAATGCTGCTGCAATGGAGGTGATTTATTATGTTAATATTATTTCAACTGAATTTTGGAGACATTCAATTCAAGCAGCGGCGGCGGGGGGGCTATAACTATGTGTCATACTATCTCTTGGCATGAATTGAAAGCAAAATGGTTTCTGCAGAAAGCAATAAGGAAAAAGCTGCAATTTTAGATCACTAGTGTTGTTGCGGAAATGGCACCATAATTTATGATATCTGCCTTGTAATGAACACTAATACTTTGGTATTAATCATGGTTTCATGTGTTCCATTTGTTATGATATGTTATTTAATCAGGAGAATATATTTTCTGTGTAACAGTGGTTAATGTGGTTTAGAATGTCAAGAATAATAGGTATTGTTGGTAGATGGTCGAACTAGGTTCTGGATAAAAAAAATTGAAGGTGAAAAATGCAAGTGGTCTAACTATAAGTTATGCCAGGATAGAAAATTTTATTTTGAGCAACAGAAAAACAAAATAGGAACAAAGTTGTGTGGCCTAATTTATATTGTTCAAATGTGTGTAAATGGATTCATTTGAGAATTTTGTATTGCTTATTTCATTGAAGAATGTGCTAAAAGTTTACTTCTGTATCATTTTTGCATCTTGCAGGCACTTCCAATATACCTGGATAGGATTTTCAATCAATATGTTGCAATTATACTCTCTGTGACGTTTGTTCTATTTTTTGGAGAGGTATTACCGGATTTTTGGACTGAAGTTTTGAACTGTTGATCATTTTGTATCCATGGTTACTTCCATTCTGATGATTCGTTCTCTTTTAATTTTATGTTGTCAGGTTATCCCTCAAGCCATATGCACTAGATATGGACTTGCTGTAGGTGCAAATTTTGTTTGGCTTGTGCGCATTCTGATGATTATATCCTACCCCATTTCTTACCCAATTGGAAAGGTAATTTTTTCATCAGCAAAGTGAAGATGTTTTGCATGCTACTGTGAATTTGATTTGATGGAGTCATTAAATTAATAATATTCAGGAGAACCAATTGAAAACAGCATGTTCAAGCATTTATTAAAACCATGAGAACCTGTTACAGTATATTATTATTTCATGGAATTATGATGTTGCTGAAAGGACACAGCATAAGATGTATGTGAGATATTCTGGTGTCTGCATGTTGATGCTTGAAGTTGTGTCAGACTAGCCAACTCCCACCTGTCTTGATTTTCCTGATGGTTAGTCTGAAATGAGCAATTTTCATTTGACACTTGAAGATGGTGCCAACTTGCTTCAGTTGCACAACTAGGATGTGCATCATACAATGTCTCCTTCCATCTGGGAGCTACTTATTTTGAAGTTATCATAAAATAGTTGAGTTGTTCTATGAATTCAGATTCTGGATTGTGTTCTGGGACATAATGAGGCACTGTTTAGACGAGCTCAGCTGAAGGCTCTTGTCTCTATCCACGGCAAGGAGGTAAATAATACTTCTGAATAAATTTTACTGTTTCTGTTTTCTTTTTATGATTGTTCTTGGTCCTCATAATTTTTATTTTGGGTGATAGTAATCTCATTCTATTCAAATCTTTAATACGCTGAAACTGCCAATTTTATCTCTTTGCCATGATGCAATTTTCCTTGAACTTTATTAAGCAATCATTTCCTTTGTAGGCTGGCAAAGGTGGTGAACTCACTCATGATGAGACAACAATTATTAGTGGAGCGCTAGATTTGACGGAGAAGGTATGGCTGTATGCTTGGAAACTTTGACTTGTTCCTTTCTTTCTTTCGTTTCATTTATTGAGATAATGGGTATACTTTGACCTGAATACAAAATATTCTCTGAAGATGGGAGACACGGAATTGCTGTTATTTTCTCCTGAATACATAGTTCCTATGGCTGAAAAGTAATTGAGACTACCAAAGAAACTATACAGAAGTTTTCGACCCCAAGTAATTGAACCTTCATTAGACTCACTGTTGGATAACTAACACAGACAAATACTCTTCATGCTCTTCCAAGAACAATTTTAATTTGCTCTTGTTGCATTCCTCATAAGTTAAACTGTATCATACTTATAAATTTCAGTTGCTAGTTAGTGACCTGTAATTTAATACAACTTCTGTATTTTACTGCCCTCTTAAATTTAACGTTATAGCTGTATCTTAAGAGTCTAATTTTTCATTTCTTCACTTATTTTTCTGCAACTGCAAACAGACTGCTGAGGAGGCCATGACACCAATTGAATCAACATTTTCTTTGGATGTGAATTCAAAGTTAGACTGGTAAGAACTGCTTGCCAGGTGACAAAGGTTTTCCAGCAGTTTTTAAGCAGGATTGCATCCTGGGATCTAGTCACCTAACTTTGTGTTTTACTTGTATAAATGATGTGAATATTAGATGAATTGAGTTGGAACAACCGTAGGGTATGTAATTCTAGTCCAGTGCCAACTCACCTTGACTGTGTGGTTTACTAGTATGTATGTCCACTTGTACAATGTGGCAAGTTCACTAGTTTTCTTTATTCATTTAATATAGCAAATTTTGTCAACAAAAATTACCAGTTAGATTTGACTTTGAGGCTGGACATACAGTTGGTGATGTACTTTATGATGACAAAAAGGCACTAAAATAAAAGGTGAAGTTGGTGACGTACTTTAAGATAACAAAATGGCACTGAAATAAAAACTGAAGTTGGTGAGGTAATTAAAGATACAATTGGATGCTTTATGTATTTCTGTTGAGGGTGATTACAGTTTATTTTTATATTATGCTTGAAAAACACATACGATTGTGCAAACTAGAACTTTAATTATTTCGTGACAGGCATTAATCAAGAATACTGGGTAGTTGTTCATTGATATGGCAGTATCTTGTGGTGGATCCCAATAATCCGTCTTTCTGAGAGTTACTTCTCAGATTCTGTCACATTGTTTCATATGTGTGCAAGCATATCTGTTCTTTTTGAAGGAAAGAATATCTATGTGAAATTGTGACCTACACCGAAACATGAAACACGCTTTAAAGATCCTGTTCCAGTTAATGCTGTCTACTCACGAGGACATTTCTTCTACTCTGTTCTAGTTATTGATTCAAGATAAACCCTACATTCAATTTCGCCTCTCAGGGAAGCAATGGGTAAGATTCTTGCTCGTGGTCATAGCAGAGTTCCTGTCTATTCTGGTAGCCCAAAGAATATTATTGGACTTTTACTGGTAAACTTCTGGAAATTGGACATTTTCTTACTTTCTACGCAAACATATATAACCTTTCAAATATTTTTACTATTAGGTAAAGAGTCTTCTCACAGTGAGAGCAGAAACAGAGACCCCAGTAAGTGCTGTTTCTATTCGGCGAATTCCACGGTATGCCATTGAATTTTTTAGATGCTTATGGATTACAGTTTCATCTATGAAGCTTGAAGTATTCATTGGAACAGTTTCTTCCCAGTGTTCCTGCAGATATGCCCCTGTATGACATACTCAATGAGTTTCAAAAAGGTAGCAGTCATATGGCTGCTGTGGTGAAGCCCAAAGGGAAAAACAGAAAACCTCCATCTATTGAAGAGAAGCCTGAGGAGAGTGAAGTTGCAAATGGGAACTCAGACTTAACTACTCCACTGCTATCAAATAACAAGGAGAAGCCCGAGAGTATTGCTGTCGACATTGAGAGGGTCCCAAGGCCAGCCTCCAAGAGTAACCTGACATATAATGATGCAGTTACTAATAGATTCGCCCCTTCATCAGATGACCCTGAGGATGATGAAGTTATTGGTATTATTACCTTGGAAGATGTATTTGAAGAACTTTTGCAGGTAAGTTTTTTACCACTAGATTAGCTTATTCATCCTTATGCTGCATTTTGCATTTTGCTGTCAGCTTAATTTTCTTGTCAATACAGGAGGAAATTGTTGATGAGACGGATGAATTTGTGGATGTACACAAAAGGTAATTCAGACTTGGAGGCTTCAGTTACATTTTGCTTGGTGATTACAGATGAAAATTACATAGCATTCTTTCATCCTGCAGGATACGTGTGGCAGCAGCTGCAGCTGCTTCATCAATTGCGCGTGCCCCATCAAGTCGGAGGTTAACTGGCGCTAAAGGAGCTGTAAGTAAATTCTTCTGATGCTCACTTGTACAAGTTTGCTTGATATTAGAGGAAATTGTTCAACCTTGTCTGCAAATATCTGGACCTTCAAACTAACATGTAATGGGAGCCTTCATAGTCACGCAAGTAACTATTATAATATTCCTAGGCCTGATGCAATTTTCCAAACTATATGAGATCATTCATGAACTCATACTATATTTATCTCATGCATGAAAAGCAATAACAATACTCCATAAGAGATAGCTGGCGCATAGATTTACCTAGTGAATGTGGTTGTTGAATTTTTCAGTAGTAATAACTCAAAAAGTAGCCAGGTTGAATACTTTACGGTTGTATTTCACTAGAAGTGAATACTGCCATTTGATTACTGTGGGAGGCTATAAATTAGAAGGAATGCATGTCACACCTTATATTTGGTGGATTTTTGCTAGGAGATGTTAAGATACTTCATATAGAAAGCATGGTGTTATTGTCTGTAATACAGTTTGAGACATGGTAACATTAAAATTATGGAAAACATTTTTGTCCTCTGGCAACTTAATAGTAAGATGTTATAGTCATTCATCCTTTCTGGCAATTTCAGGATATCAGTCAATTTTCTGAACCTCTCACTCTAGAAGGGAAGGAAAAGAAATGCATTTGAAATCCTTTTAGTAGGATCATGACTTATTTGTACATTTGTCTTTCCATCCATGCTTGAAATTCTTAAAATTTATTTCTAAATTCACTCAGGGAGGTCAAAATAAGCAAGTACAGACCCCCAGGAAATCAGGTGCAGATGACTCCATTTCCGCTAGGATTGCAAAGTAGTGTTGGTGAGCCCCTTCCTGGAAATAAAAAGTGATGACTTCAATTTTTGTGCCAGACCTCAGACTCTCCAGAGAGGTGTTATAATGTTAGTGAAAGAATGAAGACTAATCCTAGTGCAATAGTATGGTGTAACTTTGGTATTACATATTATTCGTTACAAGTGGACCCAAAATTTTGCAATATATGAAAGTGGAATCAGAGGTTGCTAAGTGCAATATAATGTTGATTTGTTAAGGTTTTGGCATAATGCTTGTTTAGTTCTCTCTGATGTCCGCAGAGATTGTCCTCAAAACCAAAGAATATAAGGCTATGTTTGGTTACATTTTCCTAGAACAATTTTGTTATGGGAGAACGAAACCAAACATGTGCCTTCCTTTTCTCCCAAAGT
>JACGDI010005705.1:318291-346881 GCA_014898725.1 Jacaranda copaia
AACTATGAAGTCCCAAAATCTTCTTTCATTTCTTAGAGGGTTAAATTTCCACCAAAATCCACCTAAAAAACACTCAGTATAATTACATATGATCAGGCTAGCTAAGCATCCACTACTAAACTTATACACACACAAAGAGAAAATCAAAAAAAAGAAAGAAAGAAATAAAGAACAAGAAAAGGGGTTAATTAATATACATAGAAGATCAAGAAACTTAAGAAAAGACATCAGAAGTACATAGATCTCATTCAAGAATACTTGTCCTCCCAGCAGAGAAGCATAGTAATGCAAACCCTCATGATATATAGTTTACCCCTCATCTGTCTCACCATTCTCTTCCACTTCTCAAATCTCTTCCCCATCTTCTTCTTCTAATCATATATTTGAATCCAACTCTAAATTCAGGAAAAGTACTCCAATATTTATTGACTTGTTACAACAAACTGTTGCAAGAAAAACTCTTCAAGTTGAAGATTTGGATCCACATGCAGCAGACTTTTGAGGGTTCAATTTGTAGGGACATTTTGTGCCCTCAAAGTACAAAGACATCACGTGCATTAACCCTATCTAAATCCACATTAAACACTTTTTTCTATAGATAAATCTGCCGGCCACCGATCATTTTCGTCAGCCGTGGCTTCTAGCTAGCTTAATTTATCATGATCCTTTAAACCCCACCTCATTATCTTTTCTTGGACATAGTCTTTTGCTCTTTGTTTTAAGATTAGATGTATATATATGTGTTGGCCCTCTTTAAGTTTGCTGGGAGCCCACTAGTATCTTCATCCCATTTAACAGGAGCCTCATCTGAGTTCTAAAATCTGTTGTAAAGGGCCCTTCTTACTGTTATAACAGCTGCTAGCCCTTGACTCATCAAACCCTAATGTTATTGATCATCAAGTCATGGAAATAGTTATTTCCATGGATATTCTCTTGTTATGTAACACACTTAAATAAAATTTTTGTAACCTCCCCAACATTCTAATACAATTTGTGCTAAGAAGTTACATAACTCCACTGTTTCAAAAAATTTACATGTCAATCATTGCATTTTATTGCTTCATATGTCATAAGTTGATATATTTAGATCCAACAATATCTAGTTTTATGCTACGTCAAGGGAGTCAAGAGCTTTGAAATAGTTTTTAAATTGTTTAATTCTTTCACTCTCATATCCTTTTCAGGATTAAATTCCTCACCAAATACTAGTCGCTGAGATAATATCCCAACGCAATTGGGCCTTTATATTTGGCAATAAATTTGGTTATTTTTATTAGTAGTGTTTATATGAACGATGACTAAGTGCCTCTTCCCAAGCCCTTTTGCTAAGAGCTATGATGATCTGTAGTCTTGTCCCATATCGGAGGAGTTGAGGTGTTAAAATAGTTTGTAGGGCAATCTTCCTTTTTTATCCTTTGATGCACTTTTTGTAGTACAAAACCCCTTTATCAAATGTGTATTAGCATGACAATATGCAAAACAACTAAATCTTCGTGTTTGGCAATAAATTTGATCATTATCAACTTCAAAGTGGTCAAGCATAATTAAAAATTTTAAGAACTTGATAGTATAGTATCTAACCAAACAAGGTCTTAATTCTCTGGAGGAGAGTCTGTGTAGTTTGCATGCATATCTTAGTCAAATCAAATTTCAATGTCACAAGCCAAATCAATTATGTCCCATTGCCATGCAAAAGAGAGGCAAAGGAGTTCTCATAGCAAGATAATCTTATCTTAAGTTAAAGTAAAAGAATCAAAGATAAGATCTTCAACATCAAAATATGATCAGAGTGGACCTTATGATAAAAAATTCAATCACTGATAATATATCCAGCTAATATAAGCTCAAAAATCTCATGGTTGTGATAATTAGCTCTGGCCCTCCTTATGAATTTTTTAAAGCCCATACCAATTTATGGACACACAAACAGGGACTAAAGGATGATTACTGTCCAATAACAAGAACACAAGTGGTTGAAGCTGTTTTGACAACAGTGGGACAAATGTTGTTTTCTACTATTGGAATGTTGTGCCCCCTCTTTCAAAAAGAGATTGAGGGGCAAAGTCCAAGAATGGTGGGGGTGGGTTGGGTGTGGGAAGGTCAGATTTCCTGTGGCCTCTTTTACAAGTAGAGTTTGGAAAGTACAATAATGAATCAGAAAAAGTAGTTTTATCTGCAAAATTCAAGATGTGACTAACTGAAACACCTCCATCACAATATTCCCCTTTAAGAAGCAATACTTTGTAAAGTAGACATCAAACTTGGGGATGTGGGGGATGGGGGGTGGGGGTGCGGGTGCGGGTGCGGGTGCGGGTGCGGGTGGGGTGGGGGGGAGGGTCTTACTGTTGATGATATTGCCTGCTTGTTGCACTTGTTTGTGCTTCTTATCTTTAATAATAAGATGAGAAATTTCTAGGAACTTGAGATGTTGCATGGCATCTTTTTTAGAACACTTGGGAAATGCGGGTGAAGAAAGAATTACTATTTTCTTACACCACTTTCAATGTTGTCCTATCCATCTTTATGCATATATATGTACAGCAAGATCCCATTTGTTTGTGTGTTTTGTTTTCTTAAAGATTTCATTCTAGTGATGGAAGGGGCAAAAAACTTAGGAGTTGTTATTTTTAAGAACAATAATACTCTTGGCAGCTATTAGTCGGTAGCAATATCATCATGCATATATGTGTGAGATTTGAAGTCCGAATTCTAACGAACCCTTAATACATGTGTGCTTGTATAAATGAAAAAAAACTCTTAATATGTATGTAAAATTTTTTAAATATGATATCGTGTGAAAATTAGTTAGCGACCCAATTTATCATATAAACTTCTTATTTAAATGATTACAGCTACACTCAAAGTTGGTCTGCAAATTGACAACAAATTACATCACAATGAAGTTAATTCTAATTGAAATAGAATTTTCTTTATAACATATACAACACTAAGAGTTTGTTAAGACTGCAAACCTTACATATATTATATATAAATATGAGAAGAAACCATATGACTTTTAGTTGAAATCAAATTAAAATCCAACTTATTAGCAGCCCTAGCTCTAAAGTTGCAATTACACTTGAGGTTGCTTTATTTTTGGGGCTAAGTAATCCTTTCAAGTCTTGGGGCCATGCCAATTTCTATTGATCTTATTTTGCTTGGCTTACTAGCCCAAGTTCAAGTTGGACTTAATGCAAAGGCCCTAGCCACCAAATTATGGCCTTTGTGCATAGGCCATACCGCCATAGGGCAGTTACCTATGAGAATTGAGACCATTTTCAAAGTGGAGTAATTATTCAATCAAAATAAAATTTTAATAACTAAGCCATCAATTCAAATAGCTTACTAGTCAATTGGTCCGCTGACATCATCTTAACATAATGAACTTTTAAAATGTGTACATACATAAATAAAAGAATCATTAATTAAAAAATAATCACAATTAAATAAAAAAAGAACAAAACTTTAGGTTGTGCTTGGTTTTGAAAATTTTTCCCAAATTTTGTTTCTTTGAGTTGAAAAAATGGAGTGGTGATTGCTTGTGGATAAATGTTCACTCTTCAAAAAACATTCCTCTTCTCCTTATTCCATCTTTGAAATTTCCCTCCAAAATAAATTCTTCTCCTCTATTTCACAATTCTTTGCTTTCTCTCAAAAATTGGATTCTCCTTCCCAAGCAAACTTTTGAAAATTTTCTCTTGCTTTTTCATCCACCTATATACATAAGGTTTAATTCTACATAATTACTTCATAATATATAATTATATTTACACATAATATTTTTATATTTAAATAATTTTTTCATAATATAATTATTTACGTGTATATATTAACATTTAAATTAAATCATATCATAATATTTAGTTATAATTATACAAATTATTTTTATATTAATATATTATTATTTTTTTAACAAAGTTATTTTGATGTATATTTAAGCATTTTAAATAAAATTATTTTCATAGTACGTATATATCCATACGTAATATTTTAATATTTCATAATATTATTTTTGTAATAAATAATATTATTTACACATCATATTTATAATTATTTACATGTATATTTTAATATTTACATAAAATTATTTTTTGAATACATAATTATATTTGCACATAATATTTTATTATTTAAACAAATTATTTATAATATAATTATTTTCATAATATATAATTATATGTACACATTGTATTGTATTATTTAAATAAAATTACTTCATAATATTTATTTATATTTACATGTCAATTTTTTTAGTAATATAATTATTCGCACATATATTTTAATATTTTATAATATTATTTTCTGCATATATAAGTATATACACATTTATTTCAGTATAAACTTAAAATTTTTAAAATTTTAATTAATTCATTCATCGCATAACTTGATTATTATATTTTAGTATGTGTATTATAAGATATTCTAAAGGATATTTTATTTATTTTATTATATTCTAATCAAAACTTATATATAAATATTAAATAAAAAATATTACTTGCACAATATTTTAATTCATAACTCACAACCAATCACTATCTCACAAATTTTTCTTAAAGAAAAAAATTTCACAGCCAATCATCATTTCATAACTGTCATCCATCACATCAATTATAATAATTACACTTTCATCTACCACATCAACAATTTTACCTCACAAACAATCGTCATCTCACAAAAAAATTTCAATCTTATAAACAAAAAAATCCCAATATTTTCTCCAATAAATGAAAAATGAAAAACCAAAACACAAGCAATCACAACATTAAATTTCACCTAAATATTCTTACATCATGTTCATGGAATCATGTCAATATATTTCCATTACTTAAGATAAATATTTACATGGATAAGTAGAGTTATTCAATCTAATTAGGCTTATGAGTAGAAAATGCTTGAAATTATACTATTTGTTTTTTGAGTGCAATATTTTATTTTTTATGCCAAATTACATTATTATATTGTTGGTTTCGAATTTGTCATCGATAAGCTGTAAATGTAGAAATTTATCACCAATGATCTCCTTATTTGAACTATTTATTTATTTAGTTTAGTTTAATTATTCAAAAATTTAATTATAATAACTCCATATTTTAATCAAACCAAACACATGTAATAGTTTATTATTTAAAATATTATGTTCATTTAATAAGTCAAGTTCACTTTCAACTAAGTTTATAGCTTGCCAAGAAGAAAAATGCTCTGGATTATTCCGGGCTTATACTTCAGCTAAAATTACGACAACATAGAAGGAAGCAAAATTAAAGTAAAAATCCAAAAAACGTGCAAGCAGCCAGTACAAGAAAGCCAGCAATCAAGACTCAAGAATTTGGCTTATCGTTGAATAATTGATAAAACTAAACCAGCTCTTTACTTCCGATTTTTGGTTCTCGATCGCATCATCATCATCACCACCTAAGAAAGATATTGAGAAACGATGTCGTGTTTGGCGTCGTGTTTGGCGTCTTGCTGTGCGTCTTTGACGTGTGGGCTCTGCTCATCGGTGGCGTCGGGCATCACGAAGCGCTCTGCAAGAATTGCTTACTGCGGGCTGTTTGGGGTTTCTTTGATTGTTTCTTGGATTCTCAGAGAATTCGCTGCTCCTCTCCTTAAACATTTCTCTTGTAAGTTAAATCAAAGACACACATAACTGAGACTTTTTGTTTTTGAGTGAGATTTTTGGGCTTGGAGATGTGTAATTGGTGGTTTTGGATTTTCTTGGAAATTTTGTGAAGTGGGTTTTTGTTTTATTATTTACCTACTTTTTCTTTTTGTTTCTGTTTAATTAACATGTAATATCTGTTGTTTTTGAAAAAAAATTTGTTCTTTCATACTTTTTGGGTGTGTAGGGAGGTATGGAGGACAGCCATGGGCTCACAGGTGATGAAGATTGCCCTTTCGCTGGGATTTTCTTTTTGATTTGGGCTTATTTGCGGTGAAATTAAAGGAAGGGGTTTGGAGTTTTCCTGTTTGTAATAGAGCAAATTTTGATGCTTTTATGTGCTTTGGGTGTTTGAGAAAGAAAAATGAAGATGTTCATATTCGTCCTGAAAAGGCTTCGCTCAGAAAAGAATTAATTTGTCCCATTTTGTTATTTATTGATGCACAAAAAATTACTTGTATTGGCTTTTCAATTATTGAATTTCACTTTGGGTTACAAAGAGGCAGTATCCGTTGTTTTGGACGAAGTAAAGATTGAAACTTTGTCAACAAATTCTTTTCCGAATCACTTAGGCGGAAGTTCTTGGATTCATTTCATGGAACTCTTAGTGTTTGTGCCCAATTTGCCTGCTTCTATATATCTGACTTTTACATCTTGACTGGTTGCTAATAGTCGTGAATGATTGTTTAAGATTAAGGGTTGTCTCCAATTTCTCCAGTTGAGTATTACCATAGTTGAGACTTTGTTGGATTTGGTTTACAGGGATAAATACTTCAGACAACCTCTCAAACGAATGGTTTCAGATACAAGCGGTTCTTCGTGTCAGCTTGGGGAATTTCTTGTTCTTTGCTATACTAGCTGTCATAATGATAGGGGTGAAGGATCAAAATGACAGACGCGATTCTTGGCATCATGGTGGATGGATCTTTAAGATGGTGATTTGGGCTTTGCTCATCATCCTCATGTTTTTCCTTCCCAATGTTGTCATAAATGTATACGGTGAGTTTTGTCCCTGTATTTGGAAATATCTTCTGGAGAATTTGTTTGCTTACCAGAATAGTTTAATTCTTTATATGATATAGGTGTTCTGTATGCTCATTGTTAGTTTATTTTGGATTCTGATAGTCTCACCGAAGGAGCAATTTTTGGTTGTTTCAAGGAAAAGGGAATAAACCTCACTCAACAACTTCCTTAATGGTTCTTGTGCTACTTAGCCTTTATAGTGGTCCATAAAGTCTTAACCTATGGAAACTGAGGACAACTTCTTTTCTCCTTTGGACATATAAAGAATTCAACATACCTTGTCTGTTTCTGTTGTCGAGGTGGTAAGCAATTGACTATTGAGTATTGACAAAGAATTACCTTTCATGTACGACATTTCCAACTAGGAAAATTTATGGTGGCGCTTTCATATTTTTGTGCTATCTGTTGGTAGCAATTGAATATTGATGAAGAATTATTGATAAAAAAAAATCAATGAAGAATTACCTTTGGTAATCTGCAATCTGATATATGTGTGCATAATTGTCGAATATTTCCAACCAGAAATTCTACATTGGCGGGCTTTTATATCTTTTTGCTATCTTTTGTCAGCATCAATTCCAGGAAGTATAATTTTCTCTCAAACCTTGCATTGAGCCCTCTTATTGTCTTATAGTTACTGGATCAAGTGTATTACAAGCGTATTATTTTATTGGCTGCAGTATATATCTAGATTAACTTTGGCAAACTTATTGTATATGTAGGAGTGGTTTCAAAGTTTGGGGCTGGGTTATTCTTGTTGGTCCAAGTAATAATATTGTTAGATGCCACACATTCATGGAATGATTCGTGGGTTGCCAAAGACGAGCAGAAGTGGTAGGTTCCAATTAATAGTTCTTTATTCTTCACGTTCGTTAAGTTCTTGATCACATTGTCCGTGCTATTTTCAGGTATGTTGCCTTGCTTGCTGTCTCGGTAGCATGCTATCTCGCAGCATTTACATTTTCCGGTATTCTATTCATTTGGTTCAATCCGTCTGGGTACGACTGTGGTCTTAACGTCTTTTTCCTTGTGATGACCATGATTCTTGCTTTTGCTTTTGCTATCATCGCACTACATCCCAAGGTAAGAAAGAACATATTTCTGTTTCTGAATAGTAAATGTATTGAAATTGGGATTCTTAAAAAATCCTTACACGTCAAATCTATGAAACAACTGAAGTATTTCATTACAATGATCAGTTTACATTCAAATGTTGAGTTAAGTTTTGTCCTGAAATTTGAACAGGTTAATGGCAGCCTCTTGCCTGCTTCCGTGATATCCATTTATTGTGCTTATCTTTGTTATACTGGTCTCTCTAGTGAGCCTCGAGATTATGTCTGCAACGGTCTCCATAACAAGTCAAAAGCTGTATCCATAAGCACCCTTATTCTCGGGATGTTTACAACAGTTTTATCCGTTCTATATTCTGCTCTTCGGGCTGGATCATCAACAACGTTTTTATCCCCTCCGTCTTCACCTAGAGCAGGTACTTAAACTGGTGCAATATCTTCTCAAGTTTTCTTGGTTTAGCATATTCCTTTCTAAAAGTCGTTTTTTTGGGCATTTGGAAAATTATGACATAGTTTTGAAGTTTAAAGGTGGAATCTCAATGGAGACATTTTAAGTCACTCGAACATTTCAAAAAAAATCCCTTTCACTGGAGACGATTTGTCTTTTAACTTTTTTTGATAGAAATAATTGAGACACAACGTTTGGTTGATCCTTAACCAGCTTGAGCCTTCATTTAGAGCCGACTTGTTGCTAAGGGCCTGTTTGGTTTTATTTTTATTTCTATTCCCAGTTTCCACCATTTCTAGAAGGTACAAAAAATAAAGTATATCCAGATATTTTGTCTAAAAATGATGATTAGAGTTGGTATAAGATGAAAGTTTAGGTGGTTTATATTTTAATTGTTTCAGAGTGAGAACGAGTACTTTTTATCAAACTGCATTTGAATTTGGTTAATATGATAATAGGATGATATAGTAAGTTTATGAAAAACCAAAAATAAAACAAATGATGTTTTTAGTGAAAAGGAGTAGAAACAAATAGCTTTCTATTTTCAAATATAGATGAAAATGAAACCAAACAGGATGTCTGAATGGTGAAAAACACTGTGTCACAGGAGACAAGAAACCTCTTCTTGAGTCAGATGAGCTGGAATCCGGTAGAGGAGGAAAGAACGAAACAGAAGCCCGGCCTGTTAGTTACTCTTACACATTCTTCCATCTGATATTCGCTCTCGCCAGCATGTACTCAGCCATGCTTCTTTCCGGATGGACCAGCAATTCTGAGAACTCTGAGCTCATAGATGTTGGCTGGACATCTGTTTGGGTTCGTATCTGCACTGAGTGGATCACTGCTGCACTGTATATTTGGTCCCTCGTGGCTCATTTGGTCTTTCCGGATCGAGAATTCTAGTAAGTTTTTAATTTTTGAAATAGAAACGAACGGGGTTTTATGCAATCGTTCTTAGTTCTTGGAATGTATTAGTAAAGTGGTATGTCGGAATGATCTATAAATCGAATGTATGTGTATAGTACAATGTGTTATAGGTTCATTTGGCTTGGGAGACATGTAGTGTGTGTTGTGGATGGATATAAATTTGCCATTATATTGGAATTTGATATGCATATGTATGTATTGTTTTGTTTTGGGTAGGAAAGATTTGTACTTTTCTAGTCTAGATCAAGAGGGTGTTTGGCCAAATTTATTTTAAATATCTTATAAGATGTTTTTTTAAGCTTATAAGATATTATATCTTATTTTTAAAATAAGTTGTTGAAATATTTGGTTAAAATAAAATTTTGGAGCTTATAAGACGTTATAATGATAATTTTGTAATTAAAATGGTTAAAAATGAAAAAAATTGTTAAGATTTTAAAAATAAGTTAAGGTCTCATTATTTTTTTAAAAAGAGTTTGTAAGTGTATAATATTTTATTTTAAAATTTTATAAATTATTTTTAAAAAAAATTATTAAATACTTTTTATGAATTTATAAACTCTTAAACATTTTATAAAATATTTTAAGAAGCTTATAAGTTCACACAAGCACTCTCTTAATTTGGTCGAACCCAACTAATTCATCCTATCGATGCTGCACATAGGCTCCATTTGGTTGCTATGATTGGGTTGGATATAATATTTATCCAATCCAGTTTTATGTTTGGTTTAGAAATATTAAGCTCTTTATAATTTTGTGGTTTGGTTTTCAATTCAACAAAGTAAGAGATTGTGAATCATATCTAAGAGTGGGGATGTGGTATCAAGACCAATATTTTCAACCAAAAAAATATGAAAAAGATATATTTATCACTCGATTATAAATTACATTAATTAATGCACAAGTTTTATTTAATTATTTAATTATTAATTATATGGTTTTTGTTAATTTTTTGCATGTGGTATATAATTTTCATATAATTTCGGTCAATTATTTAAAAAATAAAAAATTACCTAATAAATGTATGTTATCTATTTCATACGTAGGTGTATTTAGAATTTTAAAACATTCAATTTAAAAAAGGGTTATTAATATGAACTTTGTATAGTAAAGTGGTTAAGCACCAAATGATAAAATATTTATGCTATGCATAAAGCACTTACCCTATTTGGGTATGTTTTTAAGTGGATTTTACTCATTATTATTGTTGAACTTTTCTCTTCTCTAACATATTTTCACTTCAAATACTTACTTTTTTTCTTTTTCGTTCTATCTTAATTTTTCTTTCTTTTGCACATCTAA
This sequence comes from Jacaranda copaia, assembly GCA_014898725.1. NCBI lineage: Eukaryota > Viridiplantae > Streptophyta > Magnoliopsida > Lamiales > Bignoniaceae > Jacaranda > Jacaranda copaia. The sequence continues at coordinate 328,721 of JACGDI010005705.1, forward strand.
AAATTTAATTAATGTATTGAGAATATTGAAAATTTTAGTAATACATAAAAAAAAAAATATTTTATTTATTTTCTATTATAAAATTTTAGCAAATACATTGAGTGTGCCAAAATTACTGTTATAAACAATCCTTCAAGTTTAGTTGTGTTCGTACTTGCACAAAACATGTCATTTATGTAGAAAATTCAAAATTAACTTACCATTTCAACTTGCCTCATCTAATTCAAACTTTAAATATGGGTTTGTCTAATATGTTCGGGTGAAGGAAAGTTGTTGGTATTGTATGCAAAATACATCTTACATTATTTAAAGTTATAGATGGGCATTTTAGTCTTCACAATAAAGTTTAAGGTTAGTTTAGTAAACTTGAGTATATCCTACATTATTAATACTTATGAACTTGGGGCTAGTTTGGTTGGGATGATAAGGTGGGATATAATATTTTTATCCCATTTTATTATTTATTTGGTTAGAGTGATCTGTGTTCATATGTGTAATTCTCATGATAAATTAACCTGCCACTCATGAGTTTATGTATCATGTCTACCAAACTATAATATATTGTTAAAAAATCATACAAATTATCAAATAATTATGAGATACCTTAAAAATCCAATTACACTAACAAAAGTTTCTTTTGTTATGATATCCATACTTTCAAACCTAACAACTAAACAAATATTAGATGATATTCACATGTTATAGAGCTTACATATCTATCTCAATCTTATCACACCCAATCACATCATTGCAACCAAACACATCCATAGGGGATAGTACTCATGTATGTAATTTTTCATTTTGGGAAAGATTTGTGTACTTATTAGTATAGACCTAATTTGGTTGAACCCAATTAATCCATAGCATATGGTTATAATTGGTCAAAATCTAGATTATTAAATTGAATGGTAATTTTAAAATTTTACGTGCCAATTTTAATAATAAATTCAAAAAATTATAATAGTAACGACAACAAACATCAAGAGATTTTTTGTAATTTTTGAAAAAACGATAACTTTTTAATAATTACACTAAATTTTAGGGATGATGGTTGCAATTTCCCCTTTGAATATGTTGGTGGCTATTACTAAGTTTCCTTCACAAAATGAATTTGGAGAAATTTGGTATATGGGGAAGTTCTCATGTTTTTTAATATCTAAGCAAAGGCGCACTTAAAATTTAATTTAAAAACGTGTTGCGATCCATATATTCTTCGCATGTCGGCAAATGATTTTTTATGTATAAGATGTTACTAAGTGTTTTTTTTTTAATATTTATAAATAAATAAACAAAATTTATAAAACAATTATATAATTGGAATGTGAATATATATTTTTTAATTTTTTAATTAAAATTCAAAATTCATAACGTAAATAAATGTCATGAACACTACAAGCATTAAAGTTAAAAATAACAACCCAATCTATTTTTAAATAAATTAAAAGCATTGAATCTGCATAAATATATAATTCGCATGATAAGAGCTATTAATTTGCATAGATTTTTAAACTTTTCACAAGTGGGCGCACGATAAAAAAGTGCGCACTCCCCCGGGTCGCCCCCGACACCCCGCTAACCTGCGCACCTCCCCCTCGCTCCCCGACTTTTGACCTGAAACACCTTTCCACCGTACCCCACGCAATCCCCCTTCGGCCCATCCTCTACCCCCTTCGCCCCCTATTTTCACTAACATGCGCCATCTCCTCCTCTCCTCCACCATCACCATGGCCCCTTCCTCCTCCGTCAAAAAACCCACCGCCGCCGCCAAAACCCCGCCCTCCCACCATCCAAATTCCCCAAACTGCCCTTCCCTCTGCCGACACTCCCCCTCCGCCACCCTTGACCTCCTCATCTTCATCATCGTCCTTTTCTCCGGCGCTTTCCTAATCATCTCCTACTTTTCTTACCTCTTCCAATCCCTCTCCCTAATCCTCCCCCCTTTTTCCACTATCATTTCCCATTTCCATTACCATTTAATCTCCAACCCACAATCCCAATTAATCTTTTTTGCGTTATTCGTTGTCTCATTTGTAGCTTTTGTTTTTGCCTTTGAGATCTGTTGTGGGCATAGATCAAGAAGGTGTGGGAAGAAAGGGTGTAAAGGATTGAAAAAGGCCATGGAGTTTGATTTACAGCTGCAAGGTGAAGACTTGCTGCGAATTGGCAACGTGAATAAGGCGGTGAAAGATGTGAATGAGTTGCCGTGGAAAGGAGGCAGTGAGGATAACCCGGATTACGAGTGCTTGCGTGCAGAGTTGAGGAAGATGGCTCCGCCGAGCGGGCGTGCTGTGCTGCTCTTTCGCGACAAATGTGGATGCCCGGTTTCGAAACTTGAAGGTTGGGGGCCTAAACGTGGTCGGCGCCACAAAAAGTGAGTGGAATTTTGGTTGAATGTTGGTTCTTTGATTCTTGATTGCAAGAATAATGCAATTTATTTGGGTTAAGGATTTTGTTGGAGTTTGATATGATAGTGGGAGTTTAAATGTGAGATTGTGCTTGACTTGTTCACTTTGGTTGGTTATCATGGTGCTCAATTTTTTTTGCTATGATGGTGTGGATTCTGTTAGTTGGTTTTAGTTTTTCTCATTTCTTTGTTGCTTAGAGTTTTAGACAATTTGACTATGTGAAATGCATCACAGTTGCTTTTGGTTTCTATTGGAAGGTATGTATGGTTAAATGTGATTGGTTGGCTAACTATGTAGATAATGGGCTGTTAATCATATTGTTGTCCGTCAGATCATTAAATTTAACAAGTTTGCTGAATAGTTCAATGTGTGATGCTAAAATGACTTGTATTGTGCTTAACAATGTTAAGAATAGGTAAATTGTCTTCATCGGTGTTGGCTGTCTTTGTTTGAGGCAGAGATAGGCTTTAGTGTCTTGATAAAGTAGCTGTCAAGTTCTCAACATTGATTTCTCAAGCAAGGCAGGTTGATCTTCTCTATTGTATATAGCAGTTCTTTTTCTCACTTCTTGGTCACTGGTGATCCTAGTAAGTCCAAGATAATGGGTGTTTGCTGAAAAAATTTAGGCGGGGCTTTGCAGTAGTAAGGAATAATGGTTCTGTTGTTGAGGATGTTTAGCTGTCACTCTAGATATCTTGGGAGCTATCCTATATGGATCCAGGACAGTTTTCAGGCAGAGGTAATGAATGATCCACTTGTGGTACCTTTAAATGTAAAGTTATTGACAAGGGAGTTTGACCTTGGTAATATGTGCTTTTCTTTCTTCGTACAGCTAGGTATTTCTAATTATCAAAGCAAACAGACACCCATTTGAAGTTCACATAGCGAGGCAGTGTTTTGCACTTAGGAGATGCAAAGTTTCATTCGTTTTAGATATCCTATCACTTGTTTCACATTCAATAATCAACTAGACTTCACTCTAGTTGCAAAAGAGCCAACTTTGCCATGATCCGTAGTGTCTCAGGTTTTATATTGTTTTTAAGTCTCGCCACTGCATGAGGTTGTTTAGTTATTATTTCTTATTATTATTGATATATTGTAGTTTGAAATTAACTAACTAATCAATAAAAACCAACCAAACTAAGAGCTCTTGGTGAATCACATTATTCAGCAGGAAAATGTGTTGATTTCTGCACCCTTAAGACTTCTCTCAGGCATTGCATTTGCTAGAGGTGATGATCGTGTAGAAAATTACGCTAAGAGTTTGGGTTAATATACTTTTCCCATCATTGAAGAGGTCTCTCTGTGACTTCATATTCCCAAACATATTGAAGTTCTATTTTGATTTTGGACAATTTGTATATCATAACAGTCTGTGTTTCTACTCATTGTGCTTATATGCATCTTGGTAATCCTTTCCATTATATTGTGACCACCTGCATGTTTTTGCATCAGCCGCATATATATGATCGATTACGTTCTTTTCTTTCAGTCAGTTCAAATTTATATATTTGCTTCTATCTTGTTGTCATCTTCAGGAGCCTGGCTCTTACTGGTGGAGGAGATCATCGCTGACTGTGGTGGATATGTCAGTTAGGTCTCATCTACCAACTACCATATCTTCTTTTACCATTAGTTTTATGTTGCTAAAGGATTGTATCAGAAGGAACATTTTTTTTTTCAGTCTCTAGTTGATGACTCTCCTTGAGCATCGTCATAAAGAAACTTAAACTTTCCCACATTATCAGGGAACCTGTACCAAACTAAGTGAGAATTAATAGAAGAATAAGTTAATAGAATTTCCCAAACTTATATCTCCCGTACATTTTGACTGCACCCTGCTTTCAATGTGAAAGCAGCATTCATATTGATCTTTGGACTAGATCTCCCTTGCTGATGGTTTTCTGAAGGTTTTCAATTTCCATGTGACTGAAGCATTGGAATTTTCTGCTTTTCCTCACAATCACAGCAAGTTGAAGTTATCGGTTATGACCTGCTTCTGGGTTGTCGTCTGTACTGAGTTTTGCTTCCAAGTTATGTTAAAAAATCCTCGGCAACCTGTAAGAACGCCCGCGTGAAACAACAGGGAAGTAGTGGTACATATGATCATAGTTGTTGAATGTTTCATTATGTCTTTCCATGTATAGTATAGCTGAAGCCTGAATGTATTGTAAGATCTCTTGTTTTTTTATGCTTAATATATTTATCAGCTATATGGATTGGTTGGAGATGATGCAAGATTTTACAGTCTGCACTCTATCAAACCAATGAGAAAGCTCTCTCCCCTGATATCACAAGATCAAGACCAATGGAATCCTCTCACAGGTCCCATATTACAACCAGAATGCCCTAAACAAAGCTTATCATTATTCAATTCAAGGTTTGATCTGACTTAGCCACAGGGCAGCAAAAGGGTTATTGGCCGGCAATAGTCTTTTTTGGCCGGGTCACCAACTTACATCACAAAATGAACTACAAATGATTATCTTTATTCAAAACATGTAAATCAACAATGATGTTTGTTAATATTACGATGATGCTGATATTGTTATTTCAGAGACTGAAGATTGGAGTAAGGATGGTCAAGTAGTTGGGCCACGGGATGTGGTTTCGTTATTCGAAGATTCAAATTCTTATCTTCAAAAATAGATTTTATATGGATGAATTGCGACTTATAGTTCAAACGGATAATGGGTTTTGAATTAGTTCATCTTTACATAATAATGATCTTCTGTTCCAAGCATTATGACAAGTGTATTGTTAAATATAAAGAATGTAATGATTTAATATTAGTTTTATCTACATGTCATTGAAATTTATTAAAAACTTTAAATTCAATAATAATAATAATTAAATAGGAGAATTGTGATGAATGCTAAACAACTTACAATTACACTCATATATAGTTATTAGAAGCTAATTATCTCTATGCATAGGTAACAATGGCTAAAGGCAAATTTACCTTTTTCTTTTTCCTTTTTAAAGACGAATACATGCAAAATTGGCAATGCAATTGTTCTGCAAAATTTGGTTCTTGTAAAGTTCATAGATTGCATGAAAAAGATTACATTTTTACGTAGCAGAGTAATCGTCTATGAATTTCGGTTCTCTCTTTCAGCTGACACCATCTAATGAACATTGCTTTGGGACCAAAAATCTCGCCTTTCCGCCTTCCTTCGCGCTCAGCCCATATCAATTTCAAACGCCTCTGCACAAACTCCCCGCCAGTCCTCCAAACTCTCTTCAAGGACATCCAGAAGAAACCCAATTCTCTAGAGTTTTCACTAGTTTCTGCACTCAAATCCATCTCATCGTTCCCTTCCTTAGTCTCTCATGGTCAGCGGCTGCATTGCTTTATACTAAAATATGGGCTGAACTCCAATGTTTTCATACAAAACAGCTTGCTCAGCATGTACTCGAAAACTGGGCTGCTTTCCTGTGCAAAATCGATTTTTGATAGCTCCCAGAAGTTGGATTGTGTCTCGTGTAACATAATGCTGACCGGATACGTAAGGTACGGCCATTTGAATGATGCCTATGAACTGTTTGTGAAAATGCCGGTGAGAAATTCTGTATCGTATACAACTATGATCATGGGTTTGGCTCAGAATGAGTACTATGGGGATGCGATTGAACTTTTTAGGGAAATGAGGTTGTCGGGGGTGGTACCTGGAGAAGTGACGATGGCTAGTGTTATCTCAGCTTGTGCGCGTGTTGATGGAGTTAAAAGAAGTGCAAAGCTTTTGCATGGGTTGGTGTTGAAAATTGGTCTTGATGTTCGTGTTATCGTTTCTACTAACTTAGTTCTCCTTTACTGCATTAGTTCTTGCCTTGATGATGCAAGAATCGTTTTCAATAAGATGGTGGAAAGGAACGTGGTTTCTTGGAATGTGATGCTGAATGGTTATGTGAAGGCTGGGTTGGTTGATTTGGCTAGAGAGCTCTTTCAGGAGATTCCTGGAAAGGATGTGGTATCTTGGGGTACAATGATTGATGGATATGTACAACTTGGAAGGTTGACAGAGGTGTTGGCCCTTTATCGTGAAATGAGGCACACTGGGTTGGCCCCTAATGAAGTTATGATTGTTGACATAATTTCTGCTTGTGGACAAGCAATAAAGTTCATTGAGGGTCAGCAATTTCATGATTTAGCAGTGAAGATGGGGTTCAATTGTTATGACTTCATGCAGGCGACGCTGGTTCATTTCTATGGAGCCTGTCGGGAAGTTGACCTTGCTCGTAAGCAATTTGAAGAAGGGAGTAAGGATCATGTGGCGTGTTGGAATGCCCTTATAGGAGGACTAATGAGAAACGGAATGGTAAATGATGCTGGGCTTTTATTCAGTGAGATGCCAGAACAAGATGTTTTCTCGTGGAGCTCAATCATTTCTGGTTATACACAGAATGGCCAGCATAATCTGGCTATTGAATTTTTTCATGAAATGGTGGCCGAGGGAATCAAGCCAAACCAAATTACAATGGTCAGTGTTCTTTCTGCCATTTCTAGTCTCGGCACATTGAAGGAAGGAAGATGGGCTCATGAGTACATCTATAGTAACTCAATACCAGTTACTGACAATCTGAGTGCAGCCATCATAGATATGTATGCTAAATGTGGGAGCATCAGTTCGGCTTTAGAAGTATTTTATCAAATTCGAGAGAAAGCCACTGATATCTCACCCTGGAATGCAATTATTTGTGGCTTAGCCATGCATGGCCATGCAGAAGTGTCCTTGAGAATTTTCTCAGACTTGCAGAGTCGAAATATAAATCTCAATTCAATCACATTCATTGGAGTTTTGAGTGCTTGTTGCCATGCTGGGTTGGTGGAAGTGGGCGAAAAGCATTTCAAAAGCATGAAAGCTATATATGGTTTAGAACCAAACATCAAGCATTATGGCTGTATGGTGGATCTCTTAGGCAGAGCTGGAAGATTAAAAGAAGCCGAAGAACTCATAAAAAGCATGCCTATGAAGGCAGATGTTATCATATGGGGAACGTTGTTGGCAGCATGTAAAAAGTATGGTGATACTGATATAGGAGAGAGAGCTGCCGAAAATTTGGCAATGGTAGAACCATCGCATGGTCCCAGTAGAGTTCTACTATCCAACCTTTATGCGGATGTAGGCCGGTGGGATGATGCCTTTTTAGTGCGGAGAGAAATGCAAAGGGGAAAGCTATTGAGATCATCAGGTTACAGTGGTGTCATGTGATATTCTGGATTGCACTAGAAAGCTTCTCCTAAGAAAATCTGATGAAGCTGCAAGCCAGCACCATAAAATTATTGTATTTTGATTATACCTCTTCTAGTTTAGTTTAAACATGCTGCTAAGATTGAAGCAGCTCATACTTCGATTTAACTTGAGTTCAATATTTTATGTTCATTGACTATAACAATATCTGATCTTGTCCCAAGAATCAAGGTGATGAAAACTTCAATATAAGATCCTCTTTTTCACCCTATTCTTAAGGTGCTTTTTCATGATTATAGTACTCCCCATCACTAGCATCAGTTGAACAATACATCAATGCAGTTAAGCATCTGGATCTTGACATCAGCAAACATATATTGAAGACAAATTTGTGGCCTCAAGTTTCTGAAATGGAGTTGCGGAAAATGGAAGTCAGAGCTGCATAAGGATCTCAGAATTTCCATTTCTGACTACCGGCGAAGACTAGAATGCTACTAATGTCAATAATTGAGAAGTAAAGGTAACAAATGTAACGCTGATAACTTCTCTGACAAATAGATTTCAAACCTTCTAATTTCTTCACAAGCTTTCTACCCAAAAAATATCAGTGGCAGCTAAGTCTCCTGTACAAAACCATCTATTTGAACTACAAAACTTTTGAAGTTAGAAGAAAAAGTTAACATTCTGTGTCTATGACCAGTTCAGCTGCTAAGCCCATGGTACCAATTCCACCAACCCCAAGCAAAGCAAGAGCAAGCTCCTCCTCGTTCCATCGTCTCAGGCCCTTGCTAAGTCGTCTCAACAGCTCTACGTTCAGCTCAAATATCCAAGTCGGCGTGCTTCTCACCATTAAGCTCAAGAAACCAGAAACATAAGCATGCCAAGTAGCTGGATCACAGCCGAGCGAAATCTTTCCGTCAAGGGCACTAGCCAAGAATTCCATATGACATCGAAGAATTTTAGGCCGACGTCTTAAAGCTGATGATGAGGATGAGGAGTCAACTCCCCAAATAAACGCTCCAGAAAGTGCTGCTAAATATGCCAGTGCATATCCTCTCAGCATTGGTAGGATTCCACCCCTATTCCCTTCTTGCTCGGACCGGTGGATAGACATAAACCAAGAGGGAAGAGTTTCCTTAATTAGTGACTGCACAAGCCCCAGCCCGCCAGTCAAGAATATCACAGAAGCCGAAAGAGATGCTGCTAGTTTCACTTTAGTTAAAGCTGCAGCAAGCGAGGGATGCCCATATTTAGTCCCATTTTTGAATTTTTTCAGCCTTTCTGACCTCTCTTTCGGGAGGCAGCCATAGGCTATGTCTTCTACAGTTTGCATCAACAGTGAAACTATCTCCTCTGTTAAGAACATGATGTCTCTGATGGAACGGTAGACTCGTAAATATAGGATACCAGGTGCAACGGGAGAGATCCCACCATTGAAATGGGAGCCGAATCCATGGCCAAGAAGTGCCCCAATGCCACCATTGCTTGATATGCAGCAGCTACTGTAGAAACCAAGAGTGGCACTGAAGCAGCTTCTGAGAAGCTGAACAACAGCATCATTGCTGTGCAGGAAGACAGTACGGGAAGCAGAAAAGACAAGGAAGTCGCTCCAACGCTTCGCCTTTTGGGTCCACAAAGAAGCCACTATTGGCATGCATGGCCATGGGCAACCTGCAGCAAGGAACTCCAAAGCTGGGCCAGCTAGATCAAGAAAACGCTGGGATGCTTTATCAAGCTTGTAGGTTATGGTGAGGCTCACAAATGCAGCCAAAGGCAATGGAAGTGCAGCTGGAGAACTTCCTCCTACATATGTTTTGCAAGATATTAGGGGTTTGGAATGGAAAAACTAGTAGAAGGGCTGTAGTAATTAACTTGAAAGCTTTTATTCTATATTTGTTTGAGTGGTATATGTGAATAAAATACTAGATTACATCATAATATTATATAGATCGTCTGCAAATTTGAATTTACAAAGTTGTATTCTACTTCATTATTAAAAATCTTTTCCTCAGAATTAGTTACATGTAAGTAATAAACTGTTTAGTTTTTATCAAACTAACATCTAAATTAAGCATCATTCCAGTAATCCACATGCAAAGGAACTTTAAGCAAAACTTGAAAGAACTGCTCTTTTACAGATAGACTTGTCATATTAAAAGAAAACCTGCAGCAAGACTGGGGACATCCACACCAGTGGCAGCTAATATTTTCCTAATCTGCTCCTCAACATTGGAGAGATTAGCAGCTGGACTCGGCCAATCTGTTCCATTCATAAAAACTGACTTCCATACTCCACGAGTCACTTCAGCTGAGAAGTAGCTTACAATCGTTGCCAAAGTTGCAGGAAGATAATCAGCCAAATCTTTCAGCCCTGTTTAATTAAACCATAGATTAAAGTTTAAGAAATATACTCAACGCATGTGCGTCAAATAATAGGAATACAGTCGAGGTGCATTTAAATACAGAGTATGTACCTCAATCAATGACTGTATACATATATAAAGTGGCAGTAGTGAGACAGTAGTGGGATAGTAGTAATTCTATGTAATTATGATGATTAAAACATAAAAATGACAGCATTTTAGTAAAAGTACTTGACAGCATACAAAAGGAGTAGGTAAATCCTTAATAGTATAAATATTTCAAATACATCAGACTGACCTGTGCAGAGTTCACGAGGCGACAATCTTCCATGAGCACATGCAGTTAAAGCAGCATCGGCCACAAAAGGGACAGCTTCAAGGATATCCCAAGCAGGTAATTTAGGCCTTAGGTAACCATCTTCACTTCCTGGTCCGGAGGAACTACTGCTCCCAGATGTAATGGTAGTCACGGACTGGTTTCCTCTGCTTACTTTTCTAAACATCATGTTAAGTAATGTATCCACAGTGTGATGGACTGGAGTCCCCTTGACAAGACCAGTGAGAGGGGAAGCTATACAAGCAAGGTGCTGCCTATACCACACTTTAAGTTTGGGAAATGAGTCGACAAATATGGGTTTTGAAGACGAAGAACTTGCAACTTGTGCAAGCCTCCTTCGATTTGGATCCTTGAGTAAGTTTCCTAAAGATACTAAGTAGGAATTCCGGACCAATAAGAGGTATTCAGGAGTGAGTTGGGAGCCTACTGGAGGTACATCTCCTACTCCATATTCAATAGGAGGGTGATTAAATCTCCATAGCTTTAGAAGAAGAGCAAATGCATTTGAAAAAACAACATGGGCAGAAATTTCTTCTCCAGTCGTCATGGTCCATGAGATATTCGGCACGCATGAACCAAAAACCTCACATATTGTCATCAATGAGCAGGCAAGCTCTGGAACCTACAAAAGTAGCACCATTTATCCAAGAACAAGGACAACCTATGAAATTATCTTCTAATGTTTGTTGGAGAAAGAACATACCAAACCATGGAGGGAGAAAATCTGAACACAGTCGACTGGTGCTATCCCCACAAGGAGAACATTGAGCATGGGAGCATAGCTTATCAAGTGGCTTTCAGTCCCAGAATAGTTGGGGGGAACTGGTGGAGACAGCAATCTAGTAATAAAATAAATAGTGTGTTCCTGCACAATCAAGAGCTATGCACAATTAGAGAACTGTTTGATTTGACACATAAAAACTCAGAGAGAGAGAGAGGGCATATAGGAGAGGTAAGTATCTTGGGACTAAGTTTGGAGAATACTAGATAAAGGCGTTCTAATGTATTACTACCTGAATATTCCATCCACGAATCAAGGAGGCTCCACAAAGAATAGTAGCAGCAGCTATCCTTTCTTCATTAGATCCTTTGACTGCAATCTCGAAGACTTTCTCGATCTCTGCTAAGCTTCCATTTAATCCATGAGCTCGAATTCAGTTGCTTTACTCTTGGAAAAATCATTAAGAAATGCTTAAGGAAAGAAAATTGTTTAACTGAAGACCAGGTGCAGCCTTTTAATATACAATGCACTCCTACAGAAATTAACAGCAGCCTAATGAAACCTATGAAGCGAGAGCTTGCAAAACACAGAATTTTTTACATGTCTATTTTCTTCATTGATCCTACATATGGATGTCGGTAACGACTTTAATTCTAAATGTATGTTTCATTAACAGTGTTTCTATTTGCAGTTGATAGAAAAATAAGACTATACTGAAATATTCTAGTAGTTACCTAGATGCAGGAGTTGAGACTAAAGCATTGATTGTCACTGGAGTGAGAGATGCTCCTTTCATAAACGATGACCAGCCTGGAACTTGAGTGGGAACATTGTGGGGTAGTTGGTTGACTCGCCCGTTTACATAACCTGGCCAGAAATAAGCAGATGTGTCCAAAAGATTTCTAGCTATGCATGCCTCAATGATTAAATGATGTAGGGTACCAGCTGCAAAAGAAAAGAGAGAAGATTAGTTGGCAAAAGGGAGAGGGGGAAAAAAAAGAAAAAAGAAAAAAAAACACATAAACATAAAATTTCAGTCTAACTGCCCCATGGACAATCTCATAACTTTGTAACTATATAACATATGCCAAGATGTACAGCATGACAACAGTCTACAACTCCAATTATGATGTAAGCCAAAAACTGTGACCCTCAGTGAGATAGAAATATTACTTACAGCAGTTAATTGGCATATCCGTTGTGCTGATGCACTCTAAGTATGCAGTACCAACATTTATGCCAGATACAAACATCATTGCTTTAGTAGCAGCCTGATTAGCAGCCGGAATGACTGACTGGGGTGGAGTTAGCAAGCTCTGATAATCATGTAGATTCTGAAGACTAAATATCAAATCCATACGTCGCTTCCCAGGAACCTGATGTTTGCTTTCCAAGCTATAGTCAAACTCATCTACGGCAATACTTTCCTCTTCCTCAACAAGATCAGCAACTACAAGAGTTGTGATTGACAATAACATGCTCAGACGGGTGTCCAGGCGAGGCACAGGCCCCTCAATAGGATCCCTCTCCTAGAAAGGAAAATGCAAAGTCACTTATGAACAAAAAAATATCCCATTCAATAAGAACTTCATATTTCATAGAAGACAGCATATTATGCCCACTTTATGAAGAGACACCCCTCTTTTTGGCAACAGTTAATTTAGTTTTCCAGCAATTTGTTTTGCTTGAGAAGGTGAATAGGATCAAGTGAAAAGGCTAAAAATAAGAGGACAAATTTTCACACAATTATTTAACTATGACAACTATGTCAAAGATTTCAATAAGTGTAAAACCACCAACTCATAACTATTCTTAAAGATAAAAATGAAGGTATGTTAAGGTCACTTGAACACATTTCCACAAAAAAGAAAAGAAAAAGTTATTTAAACATGTCAAAGCCATAAGACTACATATCAAAGCTTATTTTCCCACCCTTTGGACAAGGCGTAGAGCAGCCATCCAAAGTCCTAGAAAGATCTCATGCCAAGAAGCGGCATTAATTGCTTGAAGGGACTTAACCAAACCTGCAAAAATGAAATCGTCGAATTGCAATCCCCAAGGGAACAGTAAAGAGACATTCTCCTTTTGTTTTATCTGAAGTAATTTTACCAGTAATGATTTCTACGGCACTTGTTGCATTAACTTGTGAACCATCCATTGCATCTTCTAGCAGCATATCCAGAGGAAGCCAAAGAGCAGAACAACTAGTCCCAAGACAAAGACCAGCAGACTTAACAAGAGGTCTGGATTCTACCACAGGGTGAAACTCCGGCAGTAAACTTGCTTGACAATGCTGAGACTTAATTTTGTTAGTATCTGATATCAACTGCAGAAGAACCTCGGGAGTAATGGATTTTGAGTTTCTCAAAGCTGATGAATTTTCTACAAGCATCTGCATTCGCTGGATAAAGCTTTCCCAGTGTGTAGACCTGGCAGAGGCATATTGTTAATCATCAGTAAATCAAAATACTAGACAGAAAATCAAGAGATAAAATGCAGACATTGGTTCTTAAGTTTCTTCCAATAAAAATCCCAGTAGATTGGTTCTATTAATTTTACAAGATTTTTTCAAGTGATCCATTGAACTCTACATGAAGCACTTTGATATCAAGTAAAACTATCCTGATACATTGTTGAAGTTAAGTGCGCAAAGTTATAACCAAGGTCCAGTTATTTCCACGAGGAAGCATTTAGAAAACAAGAAAAATAAGAAGGCACAGAACTTTACAAGAAAAATCTAAAAAGGACTGTAGTTCTGACATGTTTTGGCGTGCCAAGTAAAGAATCCTAGAAGTTACTTTGTTTCGCAAAAATTGCCCAATTAACTCAATCGCCATGATGGTATTAATAATCTGCAATCTCTCTCTATATTCTTTCCTCTTCTCTTCATACATATTATGGACATCTACTTCCATATCTTCAGGTTTGACAGGCCATCTAGGGTCGTGCTCCGTAAGTTGAAGTAATCCTTCATCATCTAGTGCTGCGTCAACCAACTGCCAAACAATAGAAAAGACATATAGAACCAACAGAGCACCAGCTTCATTTGCTTGCAGGCCAAATATCCGAGATAAATGAAGAACATTATCTATCGAATTCATGGTCCTGCATAAAGACAATTGATTAACTAATATATTATGAAATTCAAATCAAATTATAAGTTTACATATGTAAAGCAAGCAGAACATATAAAAGGTTAATAAAGTTGATAAACCAGAAAACAAATTCTTGACTTTTATATATCTACTATTAAAGTTGCTGTTTGTCCCATGGATTGCAAAGCTCAACATGGAACATGGCTTTCTCCAAACAAATTAGGGTGAGGTGCATAGACAGATGCTAATCTCAGGCAATCATGCCATCTCAAGTCATGACCTGGGGCTAGTTGCAGAATAAACTGAACAATCTAATGTTCAAACATATGAAATATCATCAATAGAGACAAACCAGGATCCTGAAAATCTAAAATTAGTAGCCTCTTCAGCTCCTTCCTACTTTGAAATTTCAACATCCCATGAATTGTTAACAATACTTATTGGGCATATTCAAAAAGATTTGGATGACATCGAGGGGTAGAATAAAATTTGTTATTCTTATAGATTAAATAAAATCTACTTATCTTCAGACAGTTGCTCCGTGACTCAAGTTTCCATGCATGAAATATCAAGAGAGTCGACGAAATATATATTTTTGCAAAAGAATATTAATGCAAGTGCTATGATTGACAACCAGACAATGAATATTAAAGAGAACTCAAGATAATAGCACAAATTAGTAGGTTCAATGAAATTAGCAAATATTCAATTTAGATAACAGTAGTCTAGAAGATGACATTTACATAGGCTATGCAACTGGAAAGTATAGAAGTATGGGTTTGAGACCCAGTCATTTCTATAGGATAGTGGACTATCTTCTTTTTTTACTCAAGACAATAAATTACCCTCTGTTTTGGTACTTTACAAATTGAAGTACCATCTTCGACTGAGAGATTTAGTGTTCCAGTGGCAGTATAAGATACAGAAAAATTAGTACATTGACATAGAAAATGAAGAAACTGCTGTCAGAAATCAACTACCTGTCTTAAAGTTCAACTTACAGCAAAAAGTATAACACAGAGAAGCTTAAGCACAGAAGCAAAAGAAAACAAAATATTGACCAAGAACATTAAATACTCACTTCTCATAGTCTGGCAAACTTGTGTTCTCTTTCAGTGAGAAAGCATGTCGCTTAAGGAGTTCCATATAGAGTCTAAATGCTGCAGGACAAGAACGCCGATCTGGAATTACCCTGTACACAGGCAAAGAAATAATGACCCTAATGAAATGCCACAAAGCATGATGAAAAAGAAAACTGTTTTTTATGTCTTTCTCAATATTTGTCAGATTTGATGCAACTTTTCAATCACGCAGGCCAGAGTCACATTGACAGCAAGAAGAGGTACACAGAATCTATTATAAATTATGCCTTGAAAGCATAACAATGCAACTCAGTGAGCCTAGAAAATCTACTTTGCAAACAATGTGAACTCATTTCCTTGCTATAGCCTAAAATACTTAGTAAAATATAAATGGCAACTATCTCATATTCCTTCAAACAGAGCAACCAAACTTGATATGAATATAAAGACAATTGGTGGAGTATAACGCTGTATACACTTGATTTGCGATTCCAATCATAAGCTGATAACAAGAAAAAAGAAAAAGAAAAGAAACAATAACAACACAGCACTATAAGAAATAAATTGCATATAGAGACAGGCTAGAGTTATTACCAATTCTTCTTATGCATCAGACAACAAAGCATGTTCAATTTAAGATCAAAACCCGCTACCTCCAGAAAAGTAATAAATGAATCAATCACACGACATAACAAATTAATCAGTCGAAAATAGAAAAATGCAAACCATAAATGAAAAACTAATCACCAGAGACAACAAATGCCAAAAAGACTTCCAAGAACAAACTTCACTAAAGATAGATACTTTGAACCAATCCCATGTGATCACACCTCATAAATTTAAAAAGGAGGAACAAATCTAAAAACACAAAATAATGACATCAACAAAAACAAGCAATTCTAAAAGAAGGGACCCTTTGGAGAGGTGGCCAAGAGCAAGCAACAAATTTTCAAGAACAAACAACAGCAAAGATTGAAACTTCCACAAAAAGAACCAATATGATAAAACCCAAAGAACCCATTCCCATAAAAAATTAAAGAAAAATGTAAAAAAGTGTCGAAAAGAAGAACCTTGTTGACAGCAGACCAAGAACAAGGAAGGGAGGCACAATCCTGAGAGCCAATGCTTTTTCCAAGAACTTCCAAGCCATGGGCACATTGTTTTCCCAGCATATGTGGGAGACTAAATGGTTGGCCAGTTCAAGAGAAGGTAAAGTGATTCCAACAGCGCTCAAATGCGAGGAAACTTGGATTGACCACAACAATGGGTCGCTTCCCTTTTCTTGGGCCACCTTAGTTTGTCCCAAAATACTGTCCCATATGGTGCAGTTCAACTGGGTTGCCACCTCCATTGCAACCTCACAAGCTCATCATCACTTCATTTTGTTGAGAGAAAGATTTAGTTTGGGGGGAATTGGTTAGGCCAAAAATTCCAGTTTGAGTTTTGGTTCACTGAACTCCGTGTGTGTGTGTTGTACTGGTCTATTCACTGGTGAAAGGCTGGCATGGAATTACGAAAAGGAAGCTCTCAGAAAAAGAAAAGATTGGTGCATTATCGTTGGCTTATAATGTGAATGTCAAACCCAAAAAGTGGCTTTTGAGAAAAAGCTATTAGAAATTTTTTTCCAGAAAACAGCTTGTATTAGGAAAGCGCAGGAAATAATGGGGGCACTGAGTGCGAGCCTGCGAGGGAGATAAAAGAAACTTATTAGAATGTTTGGCTAAGTTAGATCATAACTTAAAGATAAGCTTATGTCCAAAATTGTGTTTGTGAAGGATTACATAAGCTTTGCTACGCTCTTGAGTCTTGATGGTGCTACGTTGACGGAATTTGTGTTTGCACGAATTGTTTAAGTGTTTTGATATATTTACAGATGAACAAAAAAATCCAAACATTGCGTAATGAAAAAAGACATATGACAAAATTCGTATTTGCATGAATTGTTTAAGTGTTTTGATATATCTACAATTGAACAAAAAAATTCGAATATAGCGTAACAAAAGAAGACACATTACAAAATGGGATGTGATAATGTCGCCCTTATTACTTTCTTCCTTCCCTCCCCCTAAATCAAAAAGAAGGATTACATAAGCTTGAACAAAGTGCTCAACAATATGATTGGTTTGTGTAAGAATATTTTGAAAATTCTAGATTTTTTAATTTTCTTTTGAATTTGTAAATTAACTTTTGAGCAAATGGAGTAAAATATTTTAGAAGGACAATTTATTTATGAAATACTTAAATAAGTACGTATTGTAATGAATTAACGGAGTTGTTTTGAAGGAGTTGTAAAAGATTTATGAAAAATGAAAATTCTTATTTAGAAATGAATTATTTCGTGAAATTCATGATTTATAAGTTTAATTTGATTATTTAAGGACAACTAGAGTATGAAGTATGGACTATAACTTTTTGATATTTAATTTAATTTAACATTAATTTTTGGACCAATCACATGACAAAACGCTTCTTGTAATTTTTACCCCTTAATTAATCTACCTCTTTTGATTGGATTGGATGATACAATATTGGAGCAACACCTAATCTTGAAACAAGGGAGTTGATAAGCTTATCGGCTACTTAAGAAACTATTGACAAATATTTTCTTGATGTTACATATTTCTTCTAGAAATATTACCAAACATTTGACTCAAAATAAATTATTAAGACAAGTTGTTTATTTGAGGGCTAAGCAAGACAAGCATGCACAAAATTTTCCATCTTAGAATTGTCTATTTATTCGAAATAAAATTTTTTTATTTCATATTAACTTCAAAAAGAATTAAAAAAAATACAATATTATATGAACATGTGATTGATTAATATAAAATTCAAGATTCAATGTACCCACATATATTTGAAGGAATTTAGAAGAAATCACTATGGCAAATAAAATGATTCTAGCATTGTTAATTATTAATTATATATATGACTTCTTTGTTTTTTTTGGTGGTGGGGGGGGGGGG